>OU343222.1:119791002-119818950 GCA_910596185.1 Chrysanthemum makinoi | reverse complement strand
TTTGGTGAGTCACACTGACATTAAAAGGTCACAAATTCAACAACAATGTCTTGTATAACTCTTGCTAGTCTAAACAATTTGTTATCACGAACACCTTTACCAAAATCAATGATTTTACTTTGTGTTTTGGTGTTATCTTTTACTATTAGTTTTGCTAAAGGCATTCCATGTAATTTAAGATAATCAGATAGTAAAATGTTACAGTTCTCTTCAACATTTATGGGCCTCGAGCGCTGCGATGATGCGAGCAGATTGAGTTCAAACTCACATTTTACAAGATAATGCAAGTAATGGTCTATGTGTTTGCTAGTTTTTACTCTCTTTCAATCTTTTCTCTTCATACCGGTGGTCAAATATCAAAATAGAACATACTTGTGTGTGTCTCTTTTGAAACTAACATGGTTCATTTTTAGAACATACTTATGTCATACCATTTAAACAATTTTAGAGGCGTTACGCTTAAGAACACTTTTGTATGACTTCAACGGTTTGGCTCATTTCTTTTTTGTACTTAACGCTTTTAGCTTATTTCATTTGACTCGTCAGGGATAAAGCATAATTAGCAAGTGTGAAGGAAGATCATATGAAACACATTAATTGTTACTGGGGAGATGATGATTTGGGGAGATGAATGATTTGGGGAGATGATGACGAGGATGAAAGATGAAGGGTTAAAATATAAATGTGTTATAAAAGTATAAATGTGTATGGACTAAAATACCCTCGACTAGAAAACAAAAATCAGACATTGACTTAGTCAAAGGACTAGTTTGGCATTTAAAGGCCATGTTTTGGACTTGTGGCGATGATAATGCCCAGTTTTGTCCCGAAGCATATGACAAAGTTTAGAGACCAACCGTGTATTTTAGTCTATTTTAAATTTAGCGCTACCAACTAACTCAATGTATTACTTTTAGTGCATTTTTTTAACTATTAAACCTAGTCCTTGAGGCTACATATATCAAAAGAAATTAGAAACAAAAACATTAATGAAACATGGGTCGTAAGAGGTGTTTGAATTATGGATTTATGATTTTAGGTTGACTCGTGTTAGTGAAAATCATCATGGGTTTTAAACATGAGATATCGTTGTCGGTTAATTACTAGGTATACCGCTACCATTATAAATAATTCTGGCTCTCCTCAACCAATAATTCTGCTACCGTTAAGCACATCAGCAAGACAAATTTCATTTACATTCCTGCTTCTCTAATAAAAATGGGCTCGAGTCCCACGGAGGGCGTTCTATACCAAGCGATAGTTAAAGCTTGGATGTTCTAGACCGGGATGTACGCTTTGATGTTTCTTCTGGTTTCAAATATACTAGCTTAAATTAAAGCTTGTTTATTTTATTTTTAAGAGAACTTTCGATAAACTATGAAAATCAAAAACGTTAAACAAAACTTGGGTCAGTAAAAGGTGTTTGGATGGTTAACCGGTAATCTTGGTTTCGATTTTTTGTGAGCCTAAAAGAAATATTAGTTAACCGCCATTTATTAATTTACAAAATTAGCGATTTTCATTTTTTGAGTAAGTCTGCCGATAAATGCAAGCTACAAAATAGTAACAATGGTCAAAATAAATAACAACAGCCCAATCGCTACAAATTAGGGTGTTATACTTATAGTGAGAATGTATGGAGTGTGGCTTATACGTTTGTAACTTTGTATGTATGTCACAGTAGTATACTACTATACTGAATGGATGAGAGTATATTTGTCTAAACATATATGAACTTATTCTTTTGTTGTATACTGAATTACTCCGTATTTCTTCTATCTATACTAATAAAACCGCGAGTTTTTAGTTAGCCGCTAATTAATATTTTCTATAGTTAACTTTTAAGCTCATGCTAAAATGGCAAAAAAATTGACTAAAACTTGCACCCTTTGAAAATGTAAATTTATGAGTCAAACGTGTTCTTAAAATTGGCATTTATACAAACATAATATTCATCCCTATCTACATTCTTAATTTTAGGATCCTTTTAAACTATTTTGTTTAAATAAGTTGACTAAAAATTCCAACTTTATCGTGAATAATTAGTCAAGTTTTTTCAAAAATTTGTTTAGGCAAGTATTTACTAAATGCTAATATCTCGGTTAAACAATTCATATTGTTGTTAAATATATCGGACAATAGTTACAACACAATTTCAAATTTGTATGATATGTATAAGTAATTGTCTAACTTAGATCGATATCATTACATCATCATTTCTAGCCTCCATCAACTAAAACATTCATCATCTCCCTTTCTATGTGTAGTTTTTCAATTGAATTAAAATAATTCTTATATGTTAAGCATTATCGATTTATTTGTAAAAAATATAATGCCTTTGTTTCCATCATCTTTTTTTGCAATCCTTAGTCCATTTCACTATTTTAATGTGTATGTTTGGTTTTGAGTAGATTACTTATTGTTTTGATCTTGCAGGCTCATCCATAACATCGACATGCTAGAGTTGAAACCATGGGCTCATCTTCTCGATGCAAGTAAGACATATGATTCAACATCTTTGTATTTTTATGTTATGTCTCTTTACTTTTCAGGCTTGCTTTGGCTATCAAATGACACCATGTTTTCAACTTTAATTAATCAGGTTCATGTGATGTTATTTCTATTCGCCTTTTTATTTTTAATACTAACTCTATACTCTTACTTTACTCCTTAATTTCTATAACCAATGTGTGTATAAAGGTGAATTCGTCAACGAAGAATCCGGTAAAAGTTAATAAAATTTGTTACTTTATCGTTTTGTAATATATTTGGTGGAAAAGTTTTATACCCATTTGATGATCGGTTTTCAATTTGATTTGCATTGGTATATTAATAATTTTCTCTTTTCAGTATTTCGCTAATGGATATCTCCCAAGACTTGATGCTAAGTTACTGTTTATTTATATTGTTACATTTGATGAGGAATTTTCAAATGCTTACTCTTATTTTGGTGCTTACCAAGGGACAAATCCCTACCATCCATCTAGTTTGATCTAATGGTGAGGATAAAGCTAAATTTAATATATGGAAGCCAAGTCAGTGTTTTTTTTCTCCTTTATCTTTGTCTTTTTGTCTTTCTTAATTATTAACTTTTTTTTTTTTTTTTTTTGAATTCACTTTTTTATTTGAAATTCATTATTTTTTTATTATTATTATTTTTTTGTTCCGCGTTTTTTATTATTCTTTTTAATTTTAAATTCAATTTTTTATTCTAAGTTTTTTTACGCTTTCATACGTTTTCATATGTATTCATACGTTTTCGTGTTCGTTTTTATCGTTTTACGTCGTGTATATGTTTTTAGTCTATTTTTTCGTTTTAGTCTAATTTGAGCGTTTTGATGTTTTCATCGATTTTAAAACGTTTACATCCGTTTTCGGCGTTTAAATACGTTTTACGTTTATATCGTTTTAATACGTTTTCAAAGCGTTTTTGTCGTTTTACCGTCCGTTTTACGTTTTTAAATCCATTTTAGACATTTTCTTACATTTTGAGCGTTTTTCGTCCATTTTCGTTTTTGATCGTTTTCATACGTTTTACGTCATTTCTTCACGTTTTATTTGTTTACTTAGTTTTCATACATTTTAAAATTACATTTTCTTACGGTTTAGATCCATTTTCTTACGTTTTTATTAGTTTTCATCGTCTTCTTTCATTTTGTCCATTTTTCATACGTTTTCATCGTGTTTTACGCTTTCATATGTTTTATTTTGTTCTCTTTTACGTTTTGTCCAGTTTTCTTACGTTTTCTGTCATTGTCATCCATTTTCATCGTTTTTATGCATTTTTTAGCTTTTCATGTATTTTTAGTCCGTTTTTAGGCGTTTTGATACGTATTTTTCGTTTTCATGTATTTTAGTCCATTTTTTTTTCGAACGTTTTCATACGTTGTCATCCTTTTTATTTTCGTTTAGTCCATTGTTAGTCGTTTTATTATGTTTTAGGCGTTTTAGCCCGTTTTATCACGTTTTTGTCGTTTTCATACGTTTTCATCCGTTTTTATACATTTTGTCCGTTTTCATACGTTTTATAAGCTTTTCATTCGATTTTATATGTTTTTGTCCGTTTTCAGAAGTTTTCATTTTGATATTTGTAAGTGACATTTATTTATCTCTTGTGATATAACATTGTAAGGAAGATGAAAAGTATTACATTCGTCATCATGTATGTGTTATCAGTTGTGATACTCAACTAAGAATGTGATTGTTGTGTTTTTGAAAATATTTAGGAAGATTTTTGTGTTTTATGATATTATGAAATATTAGAAAAGTTGTTTAGCGAAAACAAAAGATGTTATGATACTTTTGTTAGACTTGTGGTTGATTTTTCTATTTAATGGATACATTGTGCATGTTTCAATTGGTTTTATAGCGGATTTGAAAATATCTATGGTTGAATCAACAAACTAAATCAGCTATGGTTGAAGATAGCACACATCTTTATAAAAAAGCGAGGAAGCTCAAACACTGTGATATCACGGTGATATCACCTCACTTAATGATATCTGCGTGATGCACGTTGATATCACACTGTGATATCATGTGTGATATTACCGATGATAGCATGTGTGATATCATAGTTTATATAAACTTGTGATATCTGTGATATCATGTGATATCATGTGATATCATGTGTGATATCACAGGTGTTTGAGCCTACTCGGTTTGTCTATAAAGATGTGTGTTTTCTTCAACCATAGCTTACGTAGTTTCTTGATTCAACCATATATATTTTTAAATCGCTATAAAACCTATCGAAACATGCCGCGGTGTATCCATTAAATAGAAAAATTCACCACAAGTCTAACAAATGTTTAATAACATCTCTTGTTTTCAGTTAAACACCTTTTTTAATATTTCATATTATCATAAAACACAAAAATCTTTCTAAATATTTTCTAAAACACAAATAAGAAAAATGAACAGAATAATCACAGTAATATAATAAGTGATGTTTATTATCATTTCTCTCATATATAATTGGTAAAATACAAAATTCTTATCACATTTGGTATGAATTTAATATTTCACATTCTTAGTTGAGTATCACAACTAATAACTTATACATGATGAAGAGTATAATACTCTTCATCTTTCTTACGATGTTATATCACAGAGATAAATAAGTGTCATTTAAAAATATCAAAATGAATAAAAAGGAAGCAAGCTATGAAAATAAAGACTTGACATATTCTCAAAATCAACAAGTGTTGCATTAAATTAGCATTTTTTTGAATAAAATAAGAATTCACCTAAAGAGACTTTAACCCTTTTATTTATACTAAGAATGTAATATTACAAATGATAGATAACATTGGTTGCATTAAAAATAAACTTATCAATTCGATGAAAGGCACAAAATCTATCTTGTAACTAAAATTATAAAAATATTAAAAACACATAGGTGATAATATATAAAAATATACAGAGCAATGAAATATCTCAGGTGATATTAAAGGTTTAAAAACATACTTGTTTGTTTATGAAATATCACAAGTGATATTAGACATTAACTTTTCTTATAAAATATCACAATTGATATTAGACATGTAATATAATAGTGTTTAATAATAAGCATAAAAGCGTGGAAAATAGGCAGCGTATAAAACAAAGCTGCAAAAAGCGGATGAAAACATATGAAAGCGGACAAAAGCGTGTAAAAGCGAATGAAAGTATGCGCGCGAAAGCGGAAAAATGAGTGCGAAAGCGGTGAAAACATATAAAAGCATTATGAAAATGGGCAGCATATTATGAAAACCGGCGAAAGCGTTTGAAAGCAGTGGCGTCTAAAAATGGAAGCGTAAAAAGCGGGGCGAAAGTGTATATAAACCTATGAAAGCCGTTGAAAGCGTTAGAAAGCAGACAATAGCGTAAGAAAAGCGAGCCAGCGTATTAAAATGGGCGAAAGCGTAGAAGCGGACAAAGGTATGAAAGCGGACAAAAGCGTGTAGCGTAATTAAGCGAAGCGAAAACATAGGAAAAGCGAGCAGCGTAAGAAAGCGGTAGCGCGTAAGAAAAGGGCAGCGTAAGCGGTTAGCGTAAAGCGGGGCAGCGGACAAAGCGTAAGAAAAGCGAAGAAAGCGTGAAAAACATATGAAAGCGTAAGAAAGCGGCAGCGTGAAAGCAGACAAAAGCATATGAAAGCGGACGAAAATGTAAGCTGACAGCGTATGAAAGCGGATGAAAGCGTAAGAAAAGCGGATGGCATTGTATGTGAGCGGACGAAAAAGTATGAAAGCGGATAAAAACATAAAAAAAGCGGGCCAGCGTAAGAAAGCGAGGCAGCGTAACAAGGCGTAGCGGACGAAAAGCGTGAAAGCGGATAGCGTATAGCGGACGAAAAAGTAAGAAACAGAGCCAGCGTAAGAAAAGCGGGCCAGCGTATAAGCGAGGCGAAAAGTAAGAGCGGACAAAATGTAAGAAAAGGGCGAAAGCATTGTAAGCGGTGAAAATGTAAGAAAGCATTATGAAAGCCCGTGAAAACATATAAAAAGCGGAAAAAGCGGACAAAAAGCGTAAGAATTATGAAAATTACCAAAAATAAAAAGAAAAAAAGTAAAAAAGAGGAAAAAAAAGCGTGAAATTGAAAAAAATGATTAAAAATGACAAATAATGATAAAATAAAGATAAAAAGACAAGAAAAAAACATGGACTTAGGTTTAGTCATATTAAATCTTAGGTTAATAATCACCATTAGATCAAAATAGATGAAAGGTGGGGATTTATCCCTTAGTATGCAAGGATTTTTGAGTATGCAAAATAAAGTGCCTCTACATTTGATTATGGCTATGATAAAGAGCGAAACTTTATGAGCTTAAATATCTTTTCTGAATTGACTGAAATTGAATGTGTAAAAATAGATTAAAGTAAAGAGTACATAAAAGAAAGGGAGATGATTGGCACACATTAAGATTTGATTTGCATACTCCATGTACAATTCGTTAAGCATAATTTATAAACAGTATAAGCTGTTTGCACTATTTAAGTATGCCAATCAAAAAGTAAAGTGTGCAAATCATTTCCCTAAAAAAGGTGCATGAAAAAAAGGCATACATCTTGAATTCTTTTTGCCTTTGTTCCCATGCACGTGCTTTGGCTAAGTTAATCCAAAATAAATTACGAAATAAAATATGCATTATAATTTGTAGATGGTTGTCTACTATGTAGTCACTTGACGATATATAATAATTGTTTCTACTATACTTATTAATGGATACCTTCCTACTAGGTTACTTTTTTTCAATATGATTTTATGTTTTTCTTAATTAGCTTCCAACATGTTGCAACAGATGGAACCAGGATACAAAGTGACCAAGTGCACTTAAAGTAAACTAAACAATACTACAAATATAATTTGGTATGGTTTTTAATATTTAACGACTATATTGTGATTGAAAATGACTAAATTAAGTTGGTAACGTTTAGCCCAAATACTTGTATTATGATGTTTATATAACTGTCGTTTTGTCATATATACGAAGAAAGTGTTTTGGTATTTGCACAAATGCTTTTGTATTTTGAGGTTTATATAACTACAATTTTGTTATTGTTACGAATAAAATTGCAAAAAGCTTATGTGAGGCTTTCATCACAATTTGTATGTAAACAAAAAGATATGGTATGATATATTTCAAATATCTCTTTTAGAATTGCTTTCGAGATCAATTATTGAGATATAATCTGAATTGATAATTGTAAATGGCTTTTAACCGTTAATTGTTTGTGTGCAGTGCATGATGGCTATTTCTTATTCCGACTTTCATTCAAATTTGTAACTGAAACAAAGTATATTTATACGAATCAAGATCGAGTGAAAAAGTGTTTTGATGTGAGAAAAATGAGAAACAACTCACATTTTTCATCTCATAACTAGCAAATAGGGTAAGATAGGTAATTTACACTTTACATTAATTAATGTACCCAATAAATTTTGATTCTGATTACTTGATTTTAGGGATCTTTGATCATGGTCTTTTTGGTGTTTTTGGTTCCGGCACTAATTCACGGGTTGGTTTTAGGGATCTTTGATCATGGTCTTCGTAGTTGAAATAAATGACTTTACGTATGATTTTTATTATCCAAAAGCCTTATAGTGACTAAAACGAGTTATAATGAAGTGGGCATGTTGGTTTTCTCTTTTTATAGCCAAATCAATAGAATGTTTGTAAATAGAATGGTGAAATGGGTATGTATCAATGATTTATTTTAATTAAAGTGCCATGTTGAAGAAGTTTGCATTATTACGTGTACAACTCAAAAGAAATGACACAATGAGTAATATTTTAGCAGATTATGTGCAACAATATTGTAAAACTTTGAGCCTTTTGTTATGTTTTTTAACGAAAAAGGGAAACCCATATGTACCTTATGTTTTTCATATTTGCACCTCCCATAATACCGTTTTGTATTTTATTTTATTTTTTATTTTTATTGAAATTCTTGTCAGTTAACACTAGGAAAGTAGGAATAACATACATTGAGTATATTTTTCCGTCAGTTTGTTTAAGAAATGAAATTGTTTTAATATTTTTTTTGTTTCATTGTCAATTTGTTTCAAGAATAACAGACATCGGAAAAAATGTTTCTTCCCAATTATGGTATTATTTAGAGGGTGTGCAATTAATAGTTTTAGGGAAAAAAAACAAAAAAAAATTACAAAAGTACAAAAATGATAAATTTTATCATGTCAGGAAGATGCAAATAATACGAGGGGTTACAGATAACACCATCATGAGAAATTAAATGTCCTAATTGGGAGATTGTGACTTTGATTACAGTACAATAACATTTACATTGAAAGAGCATAGACAAATGAATTAACATGTATTATTAGTTTTCCGAAGTACAAGTTTATCAGCATAAAAATCTACAATATGTGATTACGCAACTTTATATTCTCTTTCGGTTATTTTACCATTTCTCATATTGCACATATATTACATTTGTATGAAGTTTCTTATTTTCTTTGTATACACACATGTGTTTCTTACTAACGACTTATCACGTGATTGTGTAATATATTAGTAATATCTATCTTTTTGCTTTTCTTTAATATACCCATGAATTTTGGGTCTTTTTTAGCGGTCATATATACTTGTGTTTACAAATGTATATGTTTATTAATCATTATTAATGATGGGTGAGAGAACTACACATTCACTATTCAAAATTCCCATCACATCATCAATTGAATTATCATTAACGTTGATGAACACTCTACATGTTCCATTAATCCTCAAAGTAATCTTCTTTGCATTGATACGCAAATGAAAACTAATTATATAGGATGACGACCCAATAACTAGCAACCTTTGCTTGAGGCATTAGAAAAATTATTAAGGACATTTCGTAAAGTCAAAGCATGACACCATGGACAATTGGACACTCCTTTCAACAACAATATTGTGGTTTTTGGTGGCGATTTCAGGCATGTCCTGTGTTCGTCTTTTTAGCAGTGACGATCAACAAAAATCAGGAACAATCTCTCGGGCAAGTCAGTTTGTATCTTCCCGAGTGATTTTAGACATGGCTACTCTGCATTAAGAGGATTGAAGATGGTTGTTAGGTGATGAAGGCGAAATCTAACTAATACTACCACCAATGTGGTCTATAAAGAAGTGTTGCACAATTTATTATCACATTTATATGTACCGCGTATTGCATGATAGAGATAAATTGCGGATGTTTATTTTAATCTTTTTGTATTACTTGACTATTATTTTTCATATAACATATGTTTGATTATGCTCAATGGCATTCCAAATGTGGTTCTTTCTAACATAAAACTTCATATTACGCAATGTCATTTACTAACTTTTTCAACATTACTTAAAAATACCCGTGAATTTCAAGGGTCTTTTAGCTAGTTTTTATATAATATACCGAATTATTCTTTTTTAGTTTAAAAAAAGACATACGAAATCAACCCAAATTACTACTGTAATATTTAGAAGGCCATAACCTAAGAAGCCCAATTGCAAAAGTCTTAAACACTCTTACACAATACCGCAATGGTGTATATGTTCGATTTTCCTGTTCTTATATAAACCCCAAGGGACTTTTAAACCCTGACAAACATCCTCAAACTCAAAATTTACAATGTCAAACTACATACCATTCAAAATCCAAACTAAGATCATGAAAAGTCTCCCAGTCAAATCCTTGATCCGATTTCAAACTGTTTCAAAACAATGGAAGTCTCTAATCCATAGCTCTGAGTTCATCAACGATCACACAAAAATTCACAAGACCAAATCCCAACATCATCTACTTGTCGGTCTGAGTTAGATCTTGCTCCATCTATTTCTATTGTCGATGATAATACTTTCCCACATGAAATCTTCCCTAACCGTCCCTTGACCCTTTAGCATGCTTAGTCCATTATGTGTACTCAATCGATAGCAGTGTTATGTTTTTCCTATGAGGATCATAGGTTACCAACTGAGATGGCAGTTCTTTGGAATCCCACGGTTACTGATGAAATCACGTTTATACATGTTTTTATATAAGAAATACCCGCATTTTAGCTTAATAAAATAGCAAAGTTATGGTTTTATTGAAAATATTACATTTATTTGTTATTTTACTTTTAAATGCATTTCGAAATATTGGAGCAAGCGAAATTTTGGAAGCTAAATGAAGATTATTGAAGCCCAATAAAGCCCGAGTATTATTAGAGTTGAAGCCCAAGATTAATGAATGCTAAAAGCCCAGTAAAAATAAAGATGGAAGTAACGTTATAATTTTCGCGGTAATATTCAAATGTTAGCGATTTCCTCGTGGGTCCACATCTCTCTTCAGCGATTAGGCATCACACAAACCTTGATCGAGGAAGATTTAGTTGAGACTATAAAAGGCAGCACGAGGATGGAGACCAGGAGATCATTATTTAGAATGCAACTCTACTATTTTTTTAGTTGTATGTTTAATTAAATTTTTAGTCTTTCAATTTGTACGAGGTTTTTAGTCCATCAACTTCTACTTAAATAAATTTCATAACTTTGAGCTTATTTCTATTATTCCAACAACCAATTACTAGTATTAAAGTGTAGATTTTGTTTGTTTAATATCTTTGTCTGAGCATTAGTAGTTAATATACAAAAAATGGTTACCTAAATTTTCTTTTACGTTTGCTTTTCAGCGAATTAGTTTTCGAAATCTAGTTTTAATCTTTATAATAATAAATCTTTTTCTTAAATCGTTTATCATAGTCTTTTTTTAGGGTTTATTTTATAAAAAGTTGCAAACTTTATTCCCTCAATCACCTCAAATTCATTTAAAGTTTCAAGCTTTTGAAGATTAGTCGAAGATAAATGGGTAATATGGAGTACTTTGGGTTATTTACGAGCTATGGATGAGGTTTTTAGTTTAGTGTTCTTATCGTCGTCGTTATGCTAAACCATATCTGGTGCTCTCTTATCCTTTTCTTTACTTTCGTTTTATTATGTTAATTGCTATGTTTTGCTTAATTAATATTGTCATGTTTAGTTTAATTATGCCATGTTTTTAGTTTTATTTAGGATGTTAGAATAGTTTTATTTGTATACTTGTTTGGTGATTGGTTTATTTGAGGTGGTGATTAATTAGTGATTTGGAGAGGATTGTTATGAGTTAAGTTAAGATTTTTGATTCAAACGATAATTCCAAAAACATTGTTTTAAAAAGTTATAAAATTTGTGTTAACTAAAATTGGAAAATGCTTTTATGTAAGATTTTAGAAATTGTTATCTTTTAAAGTCAAAAGTGTTTAAGTAATTAATTGACTTAGTCTTTTTTTTTATCTTAAATTACTAATCATCCAATCCAAATTACCAATTAATTGTCACTAAGAATCAACCATAATCCAAACACGTATATTTCCTCCGTTATATATTTGTCGTTATCATTTTAGCTTATTTTATAGTTTATGCTTGCTTCCCTTAGTTATTATTTATCTTAGAATTCCCTTTAGTTTTCCTTGTAGTCTATAATTAAAAAAAGCAAAATAGCGATATCTAAGCATCAACAAGAACCAAAGCGTGTTTCAAATCCATCATTCCTTTAGGCGACAACAGGAGATCAATACTTTTGTGATACTTAGGTATTTAGGTTCGTATTCGTATCTTTCCCTCATCCTTACAAATAACTTTTGGTGTGCTCCAACGAACAACATCAGTTACAAAATGGGTTCGTATTGTTCTCCCTAATGTATTGCATACACACGGAATTACTCATATTGGTTTTGGGGTTTGTCCTAACACTAGTGACATTAAGCTTGTTAAAATCAATTGTATTGGCGACGAGACGGTTGATTGGGAGGTTCAGGTTTTTACATTAAGTACACATGTTTGGAAAAGCGTATCTAACATTCCGCTTGCTTTTAAAACTTGTAGGGTGACTTATGTTGGAATTATATAACATGACTAATCATAAATATAAACAATAAACATCAAGTGAGTGCGGAAGCGTATAGGAACAAATAACTTTTGGTGTGCTCCAACGAACAACATCAGTTACAAAATGGGTTCGTATTGTTCTCCCTAATGTATTGCATACCTGGAATTACTCATATTGGTTTTGGGGTTTGTCCTAACACTAGTGACATTAAGCTTGTTAAAATCAATTGTATTGGCGTGAGGCGGTTGATTGGGAGGTTGAGTTTTACATTAAGTACACACATGTTTGGAAAAGTGTATCTAACATTCGCTGCTTTTAAAACTTGTAGGGTGACTTATGTTGGAATTATATAACATGACTAATCATAAATATAAACAATAAACATCAAGTGAGTCACGAGCGTATAGGAACATATAATGAATAATTAATTAACTAAAACATAAAATATGCGTACCTTTCTTGATTCTAGCCGAACAAGAATCAAATCCACAAAACTAGCAATTGGATGAACCTAATTAGGGTTTATAGTATTATGTGAATTACCCCTTACCGATTTTGTAATTCAATCCAAGATACAATCAATAGTGTGATTGTACCACGTTCTTGTACACACGTACTATTAACGAATTAAAGTAAATGCTAGTTTAAAGAACACAAAATAACTTGAGTTGGAAAAGATGGTGATCGACACCCATGAGGTGGTGTCTGATCGGTTTTAAGCAAAACACACACAAAACAATTTAGGTTTTAGCTTAATGAGTACAAGAGATGCAAAACACAAGACCCCTAGCCTTGTATATATAGTAAACTAAACTTGGTGGACAAGTTAGAGTTTGATATGGGTTGGGTTTGGGTTCCTATGGCCGATCGGTTCTAAGCCTCACAATGGGATCAGGAACCTTCCCAAACTTTGCATTCTAGTCCTTTTCAAATACATTTAAGTTAATCCATTACATTAATTACTTAATCCGTTAGTTATTTCGTTAATAAATAAATAAATAATAAATAAATAAATAAATAAATAAATAAATATAACATTTATATTTAATTATTTAACTTTAATTCTCATACGTAAAGTGTGCAATCCCGTGGTCTTGAGTTCGATCCTAACACACATCTATTAATTTATTGTCCATTAAACCAAAAACTCCCACTTGGACATATCTTAATAGAGTGATCACATCGGTTAGCGTCTAGCAACACTTTGATGCCTCTAGTACAACTCGAGCAAGGCTCTTGGAAAACCTTTTAATGATTTCTCATTATTATTATCCTTTTGTTTCTAATACCATGTTAAATAAAGATATGGAATTAAGTCATTCTTTATTCAACCATTATGTTTCTCGTTATAAGTGATTGAGCAAGATTACCAAATCTTCTAAACATATTTAGGGAGATTTTGGGTGTGGCCACACAAACATCTTGTCAACCCTACGAGGGGCCCATGATATTAAACTCCAAAAAAATTTGAAGGAACAAATTCTATCTTGACTACGAGAATAACCCACAAACTTTGCAACACTTGAGGAAACAACCCTTATGACTACCGATTCATTATAGCGTTAAGTTGTTCCACGAAGTGCACTACATTCATGACACTTATCACGGTATCTCAAGTCGAGGATAACTATTCATAATTAACTTAATAACAATATCCATAAAGTAAAATCATGTAGTTGGGATAAGTCCTATATTCAATTCATTGAATATCATCTGAAATGGTATGCTTTCTCATAAATATACTTTCAAGTATATTCTACCACATCTCAGTTGTCTTAATTTAATGATATTCCCATATCATTAATTGACAACGGACGATTTAGAATAAATAAATTTATTCACGGATTAAACATGCAAATATAGGATACAATATATTATAAAATCAAACATACCAAGTATTTGATTTATATTATAACAATTGTTTAACATCCTTTATCCAAATACCAAATAGATCAATGCATGAAAATTTCAGTTGATGAATTATGTCTTAAGTAATGACAATCATACTTGTTGACAAGGCATAAATCAACCAACTTGATCTATTGTAATTTTGAGAATACTTATTTCAAGAATTCAATTAATGTAGTCCTTGTATGTGTACATTCACCAATCCACATAATAATTCATAAAGTGTGTGACATCCTCTATCACCAATTTATGACAATTTAAACTTCCAAACATTTTAAAGTTTAAAGTATTCTTATTCTTTTAATGTATAATGCAAGCTAGCTCTTAGTAGCACAACTAGTTCACATGGCTATTAACAAGGATGAAATCCTACCATGACTAGTATTGAGTGTCATCTCAATTAAACCAGAATCATTGTATACAAACAACAATGTGCTCATTAAAACTCCGTAAACTTTAATATCTTATTGTGTAATGTTTGATGTCTTTCAAACTTTCAAGTTTGTAGTTGATGACAATTTGCACAACAATTGACATATTGTTCATCCATAGAATCTAGGAGCAATTCGGTGAGGATGTAATTCTATTAAAATATTCATTACACAAGTTATCTAATAACTTTTAGTTAGATATCAATGTTGTCAAATCACTTCTTATTCAAGAATGATACAACAATTTTAATATACACAACATGATGTACATGATGAATCTACATGTCAAACTTAGAATTCATTCATGTTCTATCTTGTCAAAAGATATTTATCCATTTCCCAAATGATATATCATGTTTTATTAGAATCATTTATTTTTCTTGCATATGTTTATAAATAATAAACATATATTTCAAGGTTGTATGTTTTAATTCTTAAATCTTACAAGTGAAGTTTCATTCAAATCTAAGACTTAACATTTAGCTTACAAGGAATGTTACTTCCTGTATGTTATACAACATATAAGATTTAAAACTTTAACATAATACTCCCACTAGCTTTCAAGAATACTTAAAATTTATCTTATTCCAATTATAAATCAAAACTAGGATTTAATAATTAAACATAAGAATAATTTTATAGATGCATGCATTTATCCATTCATGAATTATTGCACTTCGTACACTTCCAAAGATTATATGAATTCAAAAACCTTTCAATTACTTACCGTTCTCGCTCAATTTCTCAAGAAAAGAGTTTTGATATTCTATTGTCATATTTCATATTAATGAAAACAAGTATGACAATTATTATCTTTATATATTTAATGTGTTTAGGAAAGAATATTCAATCATAATTCATTGCTTAAGTATGATTAATAATCTTGTCATAAAACATGCATTAAATATGTGTACAATTTTGTCCATATGATTTCTACATAGAAATTCAAACTACTAGGGTTTTCATCTCTTTGAAGAAACTCATTTCCATTCTCTAGTCTAACTATTAAGATAAACCAAATTTCCAAAATTGATTATCTTTATGAACAACATCTTTAACATTCATAGTATGAGTAATTTACCCAATTCAATATTTGGTAATCCATCATAATGATTATCGGGTTTACTATAATCCTGTAACTCATGTTCTTCTCAGCATATAAATCAAATATCTGAGATATCCTTGCAGATCTATGAATGAAAATTCCATCATCATGAGGTCTATCATTTACATGTCTAACCTCATCATGATATTTACTAGTGTGTTTTAGAAGATTATGTATCTTGTAATTTTATCTTTCAAGATAAAAAACTCCCACTTGCCTTTTGTAATATATAGACTATCTATATATACTTAGCAATTAGAGCAAAACTACATTGTTCTCTTTTGGGACATTACAAATACACATTGATAATTCCTGACTTAAGTTTGTTAATAACCTATTCATAAGTAGTTTAACAAATTCAGAATCTTCAATTTTAAAACTTAATGTGATTCATCACATTCCATAATAAAATGGTGTTTTATTAATCTTCTAGGTTGGAGTCATATTGAGTATATTCAATCCATACTCAATTTTCTAACCTTGTTACTTTTTAAGAAAGAAGTTATGGTTATCTTGAATCAAACAAATCAAATAGAGTTTGATTCTCCTAACTGAACATACCATCAACTTGTGGTATTCATTAGAATTAATATTGTAAGACAATCTAACAATATATAAGATAAACATATTCCTTTTGGCTTACCTATTTACCAACTAAGTCAACTTAATGGTATAATAGACTTTCCAAGCCAATTGCTCATCACATATCCATGTCTCATCACATAGTATTTATAACCAAGTCATCCATATCCATGTCATCACATAAAACATTTATAATCCCATTATACGTTATAAATCATTGATCAACTCAATGACTTCTTGTATATGTTTTAATTAAAAAACATAACAAGTTAACTTCTTACTTTATTATAAGTCTTAAAAGACTTTATGTTTATGTCTCTACAATGAATCATAAACATGTTTAACTAAAGTAATTATGAACACAACTCTTGGTTTCAATAGTAATTTCAAGTTAATTTATTTACTTCACAATAATGTAGGACTACATTATTTTTTCATTTATGTCATTCCAAAATACATAAATAAACAAATTGAAGTAGTATTAGATTACTTCATTTATTTATGTCATTCTAATAATACATAAATATTTAATTTGAAGTAGTCTTATATATCATTTGACACATGTTCTAAATACTTGTCTAATTTAGAGCTGCAAATATGTCCATGCAAGGTCAGACTTCACATAGAGATTTACTTTGTTGTTGCAATCTCGCCAAGTTCTCACATGACGTAAATTTCAACACCAAGTGTTTCTTGAATTAGATATGTACAAGTTATATTAGAACGTCTCTTACCTTTACTTGATCAAGAGAATCCTTTATATCATATACCTATATGTTGTACCTTGCACACAATATAGATTTCTCCCACTTGTGCATGGAACAACATCATGTAGCATATAAACAACACGACATATGTTTGTTTATGTGACTAATATGATTGTGTCATTGATATTAGCATAACTAGTAGATGTAGAACCACTTCATTGTCTAATAAGGAAGCGTACATGACTATCCTTGAAAACATAAGTGTCTACAAGTGGAAAGTAATTATCTTAAGACATTCTAGAGATAATGCGGGTGACTACCAAGATGACAAAGCTTACAACTCCCAATTTAGAGATCATTACATTTATTCCTTATTCAGTAATAAGAACAATACTCCCACTGGATTTGACAACATTGTAAGTGTTTCATTAACAAGTGAAAGAAAATAGTGTTCTATTTACTTCCCTACACCTTTGAGAAAGTCCATACATAACGATTACTTATGTACTTAAAAAAAATGTATTCTACTATGTAGATGATGAATTTATCCATCATTGCTATTAACTTGAAAAATTAGGCATGCAATTTCTTTCTTAATAGTTCTACTATTCCAACAATTGTAAGTAATACTTTTAAATGGTCAAAACAAAACAACTAGATAAAATATGCTAGTTTGTCTTTTACCAATTATACAGTAATTAGTCTAGCTTCTAATTTAATAACTCAGAAAATATGCAATTTTCTTAACTATTAAAATTTGCTTACGAGTTATGTATTTAGAATTTAGACAATTCTAATTGTCCTATCATACCTTTTTCATTCATGAAAAGGAATAGGATTGAATTTCACTCTTTCTTATGAAAAGAGGACTAGGTTTATTCATTTAGCAAAGTTGACTCTACCAAAACCCTACGGGTGTAGATCAATTTACCAGTAAAAGAATAACCTACGTTTACGGTTTAATGTTGCATTAATACATTTAAAGAATTTAGCAAAATTCAATTTTAGTATTTTCGATAATTAAACTTTTCAAGAAAATAAAATACCCAAGGTAATATTCATATAACCATAGAATTTTCTAGAAAACTAGGATCCAAATTATCGTAGTTCCATTACATCAGTTGATCTGCTAGTAACGAAAGCATATAATAAGGTAATCTGTCGAACAATAATTGGCAAACAATTTCCAATTCCTAGATCATTATGGGATTTATATTTTCCAACGCTATTGCAAATATAAACATGTTTCATCCCATCTTATGCCATTGAGTCCAGTTCTCACTTCCTACTCAACTTAAGTGTCTAACTTAAGAGCAAATATGTCCATGTAAGGTCTCACTTTACATAGAGATTTACCTTTCCATCACAATCTAGCCAAGTACTGTCATGACGTAAATTGCAACTTCAAGTGTTCCTTTTAATTAGATGGCATATAACTTAATTTAAAAGGGTACTAGTTTTGATTTTATGTGGTCAAATCAAATATGTACAAAGATGTCATGCATTCATCTTGTAGCATAAATTTAATAAAAAATTTTTATTACCAATTCATAAAGATCAAATTATCAAAGTTTTGATTGAGGTATTGGGTTCACCAATCAAGGAATTTAGTGTTAATTATCGTCCATTATACCGTACTTTTGCATAAGTGTAAACACTTAGTGTTTCGGGTAATTACCACCGAAGTGGCACATGGAATTAAAACTAATTAAGCCCTTAAGATGAGTTTGCACATTTATGGCTTACTAAGTAGCTCCATTCGAACTTAAGGGAGAGGACCGGGTAAGCGCAAAGCATAACCTTAGACATCCTTCGGTGTGACTATGCTTCTTTATTAACCCTTTTACAGTTCATTCTAGTGGGTGAGCCGTTCAGACCATTTGTACCAAAGTCACCAATCAATTAAACTATTGAAAACTTAACTCTTCCAAAACAAATCAAATTTCGCCATTGTTTAGTCCGTATTATTTTTCTATTCAAAATTACCCTTTGCTTAAAACTGTCTAACATAATAAAAAAACAAGTAACAAATAAAAATAAACTACTAAAACCAATACATAATAAACAATTTATACGTGTAAACAAGTAGCCACATGAAACTTATTCGATAAAACCATATTAATAATCAATGTCTAGGTTAAATTAATGTATATATTAATTAGGGCTTTCACTCTCTCAATTGAAAGTGAGCCACATACATCGACGAATCGATTACGTAAACCCATAATTAATAATATACCAAATTGCACATAATTGATTCATTAATGTATATAATTGAAGTCTTCCCCAATTCAATATTTATCGTAAATAAATATTTCTTAACAATTAAACAATATCAAAGTAACTTATCCATGACTAACATGCATGTATAATCATGAATACATCATAACAATTATACAAATAGTCAGAAGATAGCATATAAAAAAATTCCATGACACATAACAAATTATTCATGATGTAATCACGTAACTAATATATTAATTCTATGTTTTAATGAGGTTGGCAAACAATTTTCAAAACCCTAAAAAATTTATGTATGTGTCGACATAAAAAAATAGGGAATGCCCAATTCATAAAACCGACCAAACAATAAAATAAACATAAACCCTAGATTAACATATCAAACAACATACAATTATTTGTTTTATCACGCGTTTATGTAATTAATTACTCATTAAAACCAATGACTCGTGATGCCACTGTAGGAATTATATAGCATGACTAATCATAAATATAAACAATAAACATCAAGTAAGTCTTGGGAAGCGTATAGGAACATATAATGAATAATTAATTAACTAAAACATAAAATATCGCATTACCTTTCTTGATTCTAGCGAACAAGAATCAAATCCACAAAACTTATTTGATGAACCCTAATTAGGGTTTATAGGATTATGTGAATTACCCTTACCGTTTTGTAATTCAATCCAAGATACAATCAATAGTGTGATTGTACCCGCGTTCTTGTACACACGTACTATTAACGAATTAAAGTAAATGCTAGTTTAAAGAACACAAAATAACTTGAGTTGGTAAAGATGGTGATCGACACCCATGAGTGGTGTATGCGATCGGTTTTAAGCAAAACACACACAAAACAATTTAGGTTTTAGCTTAATGAGTACAAGAGATGCAAAACACAAGACCCCTAGCCTTGTATATATAGTAAACTAAACTTGGTGGACAAGTTAGAGTTTGATATGGCCGATCGGTTCTAAGCCTCACCAATGGGATCCGGAACCTTCCCAAACTTTGCATTCTAGTCCTTTTCCAAATACATTTAGCGCGTTAATCCATTACATTAATTACTTACGTCGTTAGTTATTCGTTTAATAAATAAATAAATACAACGTTTATATTTAATAGTTGCTTAACCGCCCGATGGGTATAACTCATAAGATTAAGTTAGTAAAAACACTTTAGTGACATAGAGAGTTGTGAACAAAAAAATTAAAACTTATAATTTATGCGTCATTTAGGTGGAGCTTCTTCTTTTGGTTCTACGCCGTGCAGCGGCCGTTGGTGTTGTTGGCTCTTGACCATGATAAGCGAAGCAAATATCGCACCATAATCAGATGTTCATATATTCATATCATAATGAATTTTCAAGCATGACTAATTCTGCTACAAAATCTTAAAGGTTATCATGAATTTTGTTATTCGTCTTGTACACTGCGGCGTATTAGTTTATGTTGTCTAAATGCAAAATGATAGCGATGATAAGTGGGTATTCAACCCCCTAAACCCACCCTGAACCATCATAAGTGGGTATTCAAGATTGCGCTTACAAAATAGAGTGCAGCTTCCCAACATTAGATTTTGTCTCTAAAATCCATATATAATCAATCTTGTTTTGCCAAAATATAGTTTTACACCTTGAGAGATGTTATCTTTTTTTTTTAGATAATGACTTTATAAAACATGCCTAAAACTCCACAAAAGTAAATCAAATTCAGTAGTGTTCAAGCAAACTATTAAGGCGACATCTAATTCATATAGAAATAGTACTTTGTCACAAGCTTTTTTAGAAGTCAAATAGGTCTTTATGAACAAACATGAGCTCCTTGAGTTATAATAAGGAAAAACATATAGGTTGATTACTATATTAGTACTATCAAGCAAAGAATACATGGACACGTTAGTACTTATTTTCTTTATACCATTAAACCTGAAGCTAAGATCAAGTACCGAACATGAATCATTTTAAGTTGACATTGAGTATGGGTCAAAATGGATAATAGCTGCGTCTTGAGGCTGAATAATGGATAATATCAATTAACTTGGGTCAAATACTATTCGAGGAGTAAAATACTAAGCTAACATCGGTTCAAATATATAACTCTACTATTAAGTAGCGTAACATTTTAAGATATAAATAATGAAGATTACCTTTGCGACGTGAAAGATCGAGCAGCGAAAATCGATGAAGCGGATATGAGGTACACAAGTAACGATGCAGCAAAATGGCGGACAATTGCGATCAAACATTCGCTCATAATTGCGTGAGAAAACTTATGTGCTATTTGCGAGAAAAGATCACGGTTCCAATTTTTTTGTTGTAAACATATTTTCTAGCAAAACATTTCGATGGGCTACTTTCATAATATTCGTTAGTAAAAGCAGTTTAGTGACATTGAGATTCAACATACCATTTTGGAACGATGGTTGAGTCCATTGCTTGTGATCCATTATGCAGTTTCATATGGTATCACGAAATGAAAAAACACATATGATTCACATATTAGTTATCATGAACATTAAAATGCAATGTATAATGGGTTGTAAACCATACATAATTATTGTTTGTAACTTGTAAGTTTATTGCCGCCATCACTCCTACGGACCCGAGGTAACTTTCATTACCGTCATCATTACCAATCTCTATATACATATATAAACTATTTTATTGGGACATTTTATAAAAGATAATGGATTTGGTACATTTTGTGCGTTAAACGATAATGGCTTTGGAAGCTATCCGTTATGGCGTGGTTCACTTCAAGCTTGATCAGGTCCCCTTTCCTGACTACCTACATTTTTTACCATTTTGATGCGCCATAATTACGGTAAGGGTGTTTTGATTAGCTTATTATCTGGCTTTTGAATCTAAAAATCCCGCTTTTTCCGGCTTATAGCCCCTTTTTTATGTTTATTTGGGAGCTTTTTCAAATTTGTAAGCTCGGCTTATGAGCTTTTCAATGTGATCTTATGGCTTATTGAAGTTCATAAGCTCATAAGCCCAAAGTTTTGAGCTTATGAGCTTTTCAAAAGTTCAATAGGCCCATAAGCAAATAAGCAAAAGTAAATACTCTTAAATAAGAAATAAACTCAAGTTCAAAAGTTCATAAGCGAGGAAAAGTGAGCTTATAAGCTTTTAGGTTTCAAATAAACCCGTAAGCCTTAGAGAAGCTAATCCAAACACCCATTAAGCGTGCCTATTATCTTGTGATATAAAGCATCATCACTTGTATGTATTGGTTCTTTCTAAATATTCACATAGATATACAATCTACAATTCATAGTAATGTACAACAATTAGAACATAAACAAACTCAGGTTAGGATTAAAATTTTGAGATTCAACATACCATTTTTTGGAACAGTGGTTGAGTCCATTGACTGTGATCCATTAAGCGTGCCTATTATCTTGTGATATAAAGCATCATCACTTGTATGTATTGGTTCTTTCTAAATATTCACATAGATATACAATCTACAATTCATAGTAATGTACAACAATTAGAACATAAACAAACTCAGGTTAGGATTAAAATTTTGAGATTCAACATACCATTTTTGGAACAATGGTTGAGTCCATTGGCTGTGATCCATTATGCGGTTCATATAGCGTATCACGAAAATGTAAAAAACATATGATTCACATATTAGTTATCATGAACATTAAAATGCAATGTATCATCAGGTTGTAAAACATACCAGGGGCATAACCAAAAGTTGCTTTCCTGCTTTGTTCCATTTGTTTATCTGGTTGAATAAGAATCACAATTAAAGTACATATAAAATGGTTTGAAAAAAAACACTAGTATTAAGGATTAGTAACAAACATACACTTTACTTGATAATGATGAGTGAATTGTGATTGTGATGTCTAATCAAATGAGAGTTGCGGATTTTATAGATGCAAATTAGGTAAAAAAACAGTGAAATCCCCCCTTTGCGTTCTTCATCATAAACATGTCGGTATTATTGATTGTTAGGATGATTTGATATACTTCTCCACAGGATAATGAAATCCCCTTTTGCGTTCTTCAAGAGAATCCCTGATTTTTAGCAATAGTTTTGTTGATTTGATTTATGTGAGATTAGTGGTAATATGTGAGGAATGTTTTCTGATATTATGTTTCGTGAGTTGCAAAGTAGTCAAATCAACGGCCTATGTTTTTCGGTGACCCATGTTTTCGATATTGTGTTTTCTGAGTGACCCATGTTTCAGTTTATGAGTTATGTTTTAACAATTTTTGATAAAAGTCATTTGGCTTAGTGGTAACGTGTGGGAATGCTTGAAAATCCATGTTCGAACCTTAATAGTTTTTTTTATGTAGTTGGATATCGAACGCCCCGTCATCAATGAGTCAGCAATGAGTCATCAATGACATGGCAATGGTGAGTTGTCATGGTCTCCTCTATTATATAGTGTGGAGATTATTTAACTTTAATTCTCATACGTAAAGGGTGCAATCCCGTGGTCTCGAGTTCGATCCTAACACACATCTATTAATTTATTGTCCATTAAACCAACAACTTATAGACATGTTTCTATTGGAGGGTTTATTTATTGGCTTGCATATGAAGATATTAAATGCATAGCGTGATTACGTGTAAATTGATTTTTTCGTTTGATTTGAAGAATGATGAGTTTAGTGAAGTGTGCCTTCGGATGGGTTAGTAGACTTTCGGATAGTTTACAGTCTTGAAGTTCAAGAATTAAGCTTGGTTTGCTTGAGCATTATCATAATAATAGTGGGATACCGTTTTATGATGTATGGATTTTGAAGGAGGGTGTTACCAAGTCCTTTACTAAGATGATTAGTATGAAGATGAGACTAGATACTTTGAATTCCTATTATATACTAGAGTTTAGAAAGAATGGTGAAGCTGTAATTAAAACGGAAATTGGTATATGGTGGTCTGTGCTTGAACTTTATGAACCATGCTCGGGACATTACAATGGTATTGGTATTAGTGGTATTTGTGATTCACTCTCAGTGAAGTCGTACGTGGAAACACTACTCTTGCTTAATGAGTCAAATTCTATTATTCATTGATATCGATGGCAAGGTATAAAGATCATGTAGTTTCACATTCAACTATTAAAGTCTCCATTATGCATAATTTAGGCTATTAAAATGATAAATGTGTGATATTTAGATTGATGTTTGTGATATCTGTTAGATGGGTGTTTCCAATATTAATGATGATGAATCTTACTTATTTGTAAACAAAATATCTTGCTGACAGACTGACAGTCAATAGATATGATCGGTTGACAATTATATTATCCATCCAGCATGCGACACGAACAATTGTAATTGTATTAGTCCCCTCCATAGGTTATATCTGGATACTCTTTTTGGGTAAGGGTAATCCGCACAGTAAATATATTAACCAAAAGAACGTTTAAGTACAATGGATATGAGTGAAATCCCATATCTCAACCCGTTACATAGGCATAAAGCTTACATAACAAGATACTTCCTATTTTCTAACAAGAAAACAAACCACTACTCAAATGATAACATATGACACAATGAAATAAAATTACTTCCTAGGACCTTGAAACTTTGTGCCATACATGGCATTAAAGGCATCAAATTCCACGGAAGATCACGAACTTTTTTAAGCATAGTCATGAAGTCATAGTCATCATACTCATCTTCAAACTCTTGGCCACCACCAAATATATTAGCGGACTCATCAAATGGGTTAGCAACAACCTCATATTGAGAATCGAGACACCTCAATCTCTCCCTTTAGAAAAGGTTAAATCTCTTAGTAGAAGAGGTAGACGGAATAGGTTGACCATCATCATCCACAAGAGTAGCTTTCCCATCAATAATTAGCTTTTCAAGCTTACCAATTTTCTCAACTATGGGAGTAGAACCAACATCCATTGTTCCCATTGAATCACTCACAAGCGGTACATGTGATGTATAACCGTCTTAATCAACTCATCCTCATTAACCTCCATTGTATGACCGGTATCCACATCTGTATGCGTCCATATTAAGAGCATCAAAGCTGATTAGGCGTAGTGATCACGGTTCCACTCGTACTAGCCATCGAGAAGCCATCTTCTACTGTCATTTACTTTCTTGGGTTCAGGGAGGAGGCTTTTTGGGCGATATTATTCAAAATGCTTGCCCACCACAGATTTAGTAGAACCTCCTCGACCTGGATTCGGCCCAACTTGCTTTCCCTTCTGGATACTCTTGTTTTGCATATCTGGATACTCTTGTTTTGCATAAGTTAGGCTGTAATTTACCAATCCCGCCCATTACCCTATTGCACAATCATTTAGGTGTCTGACCCGTGCACGAACCACATATAGTATCCAGCAATTTGACCACCTTTTAAGCATTATTTGCAAGCAACCGACTGCTGCATATTGCCAATCTACGTATTTTGGTTAGAATCCTTGGCTCACATCACTATGTGGTTAAGAGAGAAAAGACACAACTCATTTTACTATCCATGTATCTCACCTTAGGGGTGAAGTGCAAAAAAGGCAAAGATTTGAGTGAAGTAATACACTTACATATGCTGCATAAAAGTGAGCTTTTCGATCAATAAACTTGATCATTGAGAAATTGATAGAATGCATAATCGAAATATTACCTCTGAAACCACGGATACCATTTTTGTTAATCTTGTGCAGCTTACATATAATTTACCACCACAACCAAAAAGGCAAAAACACAAAATGTCTATATAGTCTCCTCAACTCGTACGAAAATTATATGGAGTAACCCTGTGCAATTGGAAAAATAAGTTGAAAATAGACAATGAACATCATAAAGGCTCTTCTTGCATGAATGATTATTCATGTATTTGCACATTGAGAAGGATAACCTTGTATTTGTGCTCGCCTTGATAGGCGGCGATAAGCATTGTTGAAGAATCCAAACACCACTCCACATGCATGCTTCATTGTCAAAGAACCTCTCATGCTACTGCATTAATAGTAACCGACTAACCCCTCATCACAATCAACAAAAGAAAAACGCTATTTAATTGGACGAAAAAGAACATATTTATGTTCTATTGATGTAAGATTCAAATATCAAATTAATACAATACATAAGCTCGCGTCATACACTCATACTAAACTATCGCATATACATAGAGGTTGAAGATGAATAAGGGTAAAATGACTAAAATACCCTCACGTGACATGCAAATTCGTGAAATTTAAACATTCCAACTTAACGTTAACGGACTCAGGAATTAATGTGTTAACTCAATTTCTAGTCACACAACTGCTGCATCTTTTGTTTTTACTATATCTTTGGGTAGATGTTAACGGTGTTAGTAGATTTTGATGCAGTGCAACTGTTTTATTAGTGGTGTGTTATAAATCTATTTGAGTATGTAAATGTGACATGAAGTCGTTCTAGCTCAGTTGGTAGAGCGTGGCTTTTAACCACGTGGTCGTGGGTTCGAGTCCCACGGATGGCGTTTATAGCATGCAGATAGTTAAAGCGTCTGTCATCATAGGCAAGTCGCTATGCTCTGATATATCGGCCTGCCTTTGAAAACATTCCTTAAACTAACTTTGCCTGTTTCTTTTTAAGGAACTTTCAGATAAATTTAGAAAAACCAAAAACGCTATCATAGGCAAGCCCACGGATGGCGTTTATAGCAAGCAGATAGTTAAAGCGTCTGTCATCATAGGCAAGCCGCTACGCTCTGATATATCGACTTGCCTTTGAAAACATTCCTTAAACCATCTTTGCTTGTTTCTTTTTAAGAACTTTTTGACAAATTTAGAAAAACCAAATACGCTAACGACACTTGGGTCATAAGAGGTGTTTGGATGTTTAACCAGTAATGTCTGTTCGGGATTTTTTTGAGCCTAAACAAAATATTCAGTTAACCATCTATTGGGATCTGATTTACGGTTAAATTAACTGATTTTTAATAGATATGTTCATTTTTAAAAGTGTGTATGTTGAATGTAAGTTTGTGTATGGGTATTGGCTTCTACATCATTTGTAATTTGTATGCATGTCAAAATAGTAGGTAAATATTGACAAATACATACTAGTATATGGTTAGTGATTGTCTTTGTGTTGGTGATGCAAATTGTTATTGTTAGCTAAATTTATTGTAACGGAGTTTGGCAGAGCAGTTTAGAAACTGCATAGAATGTCGTTATTGTTACACTTGAGAGCACACTTGGTAATTTCTATACGGGAAGAATAATGATCAAATTGATTTGTCGCACAAACGCGATGGCTCCCTCTCTTCCTCCTCGGTGATAAGCGAGAAGGAGATGGTGGCTAGAAGGTGCTAGGCCCTGGTCAATGAGTCCAATTATATAGCAATTAGTAAGCCCAATAACCTCAATGAGTCCATATAATATATGTGGTTTGCATAACTAAGCCCCCTTACTTGGCGTTACATTTGCCAAATCAAATCAAACAAATAATCAAATTTCAAGATTCAGGTCATCTAGGTGGTTAGTCAGATACTTGTATTCTTATGGAGAATTCATGAGTGCGGTAGTCGATAATTAGAAGTTTTGATGGTTTTAGATCAAAGCAAACACGGTTCTTATATCACCAAATAACTTAAAAAGTTGTTTGGGTCACATCGTCAAA
>OU343222.1:119601474-119790902 GCA_910596185.1 Chrysanthemum makinoi | reverse complement strand
CCTACATTGGCTAAGGCTTATAGCCTTGATGTACAATGGTAAAGTCTAGATACTTAGGTAAACGACATAGCATGATCTTCGCGAAGCTTATCATGAATGGAGTGGTATCTATAGAGTTTGTTAGATCTCAACAGAACTTAGCTGATCACTTGACCAAGGGTTTGGCTAGAGACTTGGTTATAAAGTCTGCTAAAGGGATGGGTTTAAGTCCAACTTAGTCACTAATGTGGGACACCCAACTCCTCCTAAGGAAACTTGGGAGCTCACAATGTGGAAAGCTGAACATTCAGTGGACTGAGAGCATGTTTTATTTACATCCCAAGGTCATGTCGTGATCCGGCCTGAAAGGAGGATGAAGTCCTTACTTCTTAATGGTTAATTTTCTTTGAAAAAGTGCTTGGCAGAAGCATGACTAAAGAGGAACCACCTATGTAAATGTTGAAGTTTTGCCGCTTCAGGAAGCTTTGGACTTTTTAGCTTTTACAACATTTATGAATTTGGATATGGACACATGGCTTGTATAGTGTCAGGAGCTGTTAAGTGTTTGAAAACTTGTGTGTATTTTATCTTCGTATTCAAATGGGTTTGAAGGGTTCTTAGAACACCCTGATTCTCGAATATTTGAACGTGTAATCTACTAAGATGGAAATTCAATCCTCAGGACATTTTCGTTTATGCACATGTTTTGATTGATGTTTATTTTTCATGCAAAGGAAGTGAACTAAATTTGGGAAGGATTGTTGGAAAATTTAGTGCACTTGTGGGATTAGTTCACACCTTGTAATGGGTTAGAGGTACGGAGTGTACTCCCATAAGGTCCATGAACACCCTGACTCTTATAGTGGTTTGTATTGGTAGTACTGTGAAAGTATGCATGGTGAAAGTACTGCATGGTGAAAAGTAATCGTTGGTGAAAGTAATGCTTGTGGAAAGTACTGCTTGGAAAGTATGCTTGTGTTTTCCACTGATAAGCAATGCCTCCACTGAAAGGCAGTGCCAATCGATAGCACTGCGGAAAGTACTGATGCTATGAAAGTATCGAGCAAGGCAGTTTCCACTGAGCAATAGTATTTTAATCGTAAGTGAAAGTACCTAGTGAGTACTGCTATGGAAAGTACTGCTAAATGGCAGTACAACTTTCTTTATGACCACGTTTTAATTGGTCATGTAACCACTAACGGCTATAATGGGGATATTTATGAGGCTATTAATGGGCCGATTAATACTCATAATTCCATTGAAATAGCTCAAGAGTAACCTCCTATAGGAGATCCTGAACATGCATGAGGAACACCAGAAAACACTAAGCACTTATAAGCTAAGGGTTATAGAATTGTGCCTAACTCTAATGCATTTGGTCTTATCCCAAGTAGATATCCGTGATACCCAGCATTAGGGTCGAATAGTTTACTTTGGAAAGTGATCACACGATTCCAAGTGATATCCGGTAACCACCTAGTGGTATTGCTACTGTCATTGATTGTCTTAACCCTGTTCTGGGACATAACCCCCAACACTTAAATGTGTCGACTTAACAAAAATATATTATTATATGTTATCACGATTCCGTGGATATAAAGAACGTAGAAAACGGACTTATAACGACTAAGTTATTCACATTTTAAACAAGCGTCGTAACTACTTTATTATAAGTAAAACTAATATATTTCTATTAGACAAATATTACGGCCACGAAGGACCATGTTGAGGGTCGTTTTTAACAATGATGGAGTACTTTTTATAAAGTGATGTCTTCTAGTAAAAGTAAGTTCGCCAAGCATATTTTCCAAAATGTCCAACCGTTTGTCAAGCGGAGTTGTAACGAATAAAATACGGTCACTTAAACTTTGCCGAAAACCATCCTTAAACAATATTCTGGACACAAGTACCCTACTTTACCTATATTTTTCTCCATGATCGAGACCTCTAGGACGAAAACTTAAATGCTAAAACTTTGAGATAATGATACAAGCTTCTCAAAACCGTTGAGTTCGTTTCCTAACACTCGACGCGTAACTTTTACTTTACTAGCTTTCTTTTCAAGGCCGTTTTGTCACTTTGATGAAATTGTCAAATGACATTATTTTACGACGAAAAGTTATAATTTCATATTAAATCACAAAATAACTATCGTAAGATATCATTTCAATATAAATACTTGTAAAGTATTTTATAACATGACGAGATGTCATAAACATATATTTCGACGATAAATTCTATTTTCAAAAACGTACAAGTGGTATAGATTACATGTGGATTTGCATGCACGACATTGTTTCATGATTTACATTAGAACATATCATTCATAATAGGTCACGTCAGGTTTGCCTCATTTCAGTATTGCCATTACATCATCATTATCATTGCAACACGGAGTTTTCATAGCCCCTTTATTGTTTTTAATTATTTCAAACCTACGGGGGAGAATACATTGCACATCATTTTTATTACGATACCAAGTATATCAAATTCATTACATTGCTTAAGTTACCTCATTGCCAATTAAATGTCCCCATTTCATAATCATGAACCGTTAATTTCATAGAAGCGAGGGTGAGTGGATAGATCTATCGGTGACACCTCCATCCGGGGTTGGTGGATTCCAACCAGACGGATGCATTTCATTTCATTATCATTATTTGAGTTGTTTGGCAAAACACTCTGTTAGGCGAACATCACAAGCTTGTGTCATGTGCTTAAGCAATTGTATCATTTTTGTGTCATCATTGTCATACATAACTTATACTTGTGGTAGTCGTATAAAACATATACATAAACTCTATGAACTCACTCAACCTTTGTGTTGACACTTTTAGCAATTTATTTTCAGGTAACTAAGGCATTCACTTCATGGCATGCATGTGGACATATCATAGAGTCGCGGTGACGACACGTCTCACATGGGATTTATACATTTTAAAAACATCGTTTGACTTGTACCAAACTTATTTTCCGCACATGTTGATTTTCATTTGGGACCTATACTTTGTAAACTCTGATTATTTTATTAAATCAACCGATGTATTTTCCAAACGACACTTTAGGTCGTTCAATATAACTGTGATTGTGATGCTATGACAGTCAATCCCCAGGAATTTCATTCCGCTGCAAAACAGGTAATTTGGGGGTGTGACAGATTGGCATCAGAGCTTCAGTTATAGAGAACTAGGTTGCATCATTGACCCTAGACTATAACTACATTATCATAGCATCTCATCATTTCATCATTAGTGCATAGTCACTATACATGCGGTTTTATACGCACATTTTACGAGTTATTTACTTTCATTTCAAAATCGATTGTCACATAGATTCCTTCAAATACCCATCCCATCATACTCACATCACTTTGACATGGAGAATGACCTGTCATTCCCTATCACAATTTTAACATCACTTGACTCAACACCGATAACATCAGATGATGAGACTGAACCCTTTAAGAGGACGAAAGCACCTACACCATCATGATCACCATTGATTCACTGTAGGATCAGGACAATTTTTATCATTCGGTTGGGACATATTATACCATTTGGTAGAACTTATAGGTTTAGTCCTAATGAACCTATTTTCTTAACTCACCACAAGGATTTTCATTATCATCATTGTCATCATTTTCATCATCATTGTCATCTAGAGTACCATCCGTGCCATCACGCCTCATAGACACTACTCATACAACTGACTTGTAGCTTGGGAAGCGTGCATGATTTGACACACCATTATCATTTATCACTAAGACTATAGACAATACACCGTCTCATAGGTTTGAGGACTGTGAGATTTCTAGGGCTATTGCTGCTAGACCACCTACTACTCCTACACTTGAAACACGATTAGACCATCAACAGGAACTGATAATAAGTACCTTTCTAGCTAATGTAATCTTTATCATTTATTATCTCCACAATAATCACAACCTTTGTTTATTTCATTCCTTATTCCAAGTGCCCAATTTTCAATCATTTCACGACGATACATCACTATCTTACTAGGGGTTAGGCCAACTTTATTCTTGACCAATTAAGAGACTATTACCACTCTAGGAGGTTCTCCCATGTATCCTACAAACCATTCAACAAATTTTATTTCAAGTTATGCTATTTTCGTGAAATTATTTCACTTAATTTTATTTCAAGCTATTCTACACTATCTTAGAAACATTGTTTCATAAAGTTTTAAAACAAGTTGTTTCATTACCACCCTATTAATTGGCTTTCAGTCATTTTACCAACTATTTAATACCATCATGCGAAACGATTTTCATGTTACTCTGAAAAATTATTGAGCCATTATCTTACAAAACAAAACGTTGAATACCATCTAAAACTTTGGAGGAACACAATATCATTTCAACAAAACCAAGCATCACATCATTTGTCCTCGATTATACATGGCCTGATCACCTATGTATAATTTAGGAAGAATTATGTCATGAAAACAATCTTCACTCAAAAGTAAAGCTTTGTAATCAGATAAATTGTTCATAAACATTTCTTTTGTTAACACTCTATAGAAGCCCACGCCATTCATCCCTCACTCAACCGATAGTTAGAATTTGATTTTTTTGCCTTTTCCACCCATTCTGAGGAGGATTCCTCGATACAAGAAAACAAGGATTCAGATTTCCCCACAAGGACTAGTAGTAGGTAGCGAGATCTTTCAAAACCTAACAAAAATCTTAAGACATCACGAGACATTCCGACCCACTATTTTGGACTAGAAGCCAAATTATATCATTTCAAAAGTACTAGCAAGACCGAGTTATAAGATTTAGTACGAAGCGAATACACACTAAGTAACACCATAGGGATAAACCAAGTCTTCTAACTGAGACTACAGAACATTTCACTAAACATGGCCTCAACAATATGTGAACTTCCCTACAATGAGTTTTCCTTAAAGGAAAATTTGGTTAAATTAAGGTTATCAATATAAACTTCCCCTAAGGCATTGTGTTCTCTAGAAATTACGGATAACCTCACTTTCATATCAAGAGATGCAACAGGTTTGAACATATCGGACAATCAATGACTCTCCATCACATTCTTCAACATAGTATGAGCTGATATCTATTTTCTTGCTAGCATGATAACAATATAAGTGATGAAATATTTTAGAAGCACTCAATATCGGAACAAGTCTTGAAAATCAACCACCACACCACATCACTTAAATATTTAAGGCTTTGTGACGTTACAACATATAGCATGGAAATATTTTGATAAGAGACCTTAGTCAAGTAAGACTCAAGTAATGACATTCGCTATAACTAGAAACGCGAGGAATCACAACTGTTACCCATAATCTATTCCTTTCTATAAGGTCCTTTTTGACAGATTTAACATTTTGAAATTTGGCATGAGACACGTGGTATCAATTCCAGTTGTACCTATTACAAGCTATTCGATTCACCTTAGACTTCTGACAATCATTTTAAGATTCTTTGGAATTCACTAGGACATGATTACCACTTATTATCCTCTTCAATGGTTAGAGCGAAAGAACAATTCCCACAATAGACACATCATACAACATTGAATTAGCTAATGGTAACTTAATTAGCACCGACACCATTGTCCGTGGTTGTACACTCAATTTTCTAAATCATCCCTTCAATATAGACCTTGGCCTTGGTAGTTTCGACGTCATCATCGGCATGGATTGGTTATCCAAACATCGTGCAAGAATCGTTTGTAATGAAAAAGTTGTTCATCTTCCTTACAACGGCGAAACTTTGATCATTCGTGGGGAATGAAGTGGAACTAGACTCGCGATATATCATGCATCGAGACGGAGAAGTACATAAAGAAAGGTTGTTATGCTTTCTTAGCACATATAATCGAGAAGAAGTCGAAAGAGAAACGACTTGAGGATGTACCAATTGTCCGAGAATTTCCTGAAGTCTTTCTCGAAGACTTTCCGGACTTCCACCGCACGTCAAGTAGAATTTCATATTGACTTAGTGCCCGGAGTTGCACCCCGTTACACGCGCCTTACCGCTAGCACCATCGAAATGCAAGAGTTGTTTAATCAGTTGCAAGAACTTTTAGACAAAGGATTCATTAGGCCAAGTTCCTCTCCTTGGGGAGCACCGGTCTTGTTTGTGAAGAAGAAAGATGGATACTTCAGAATATGTATAGATTATAGAGAGATGAACAAGTTAACGGTGAAGAATCGTACCACTCCCCCAGAATCGACGACTTGTTCGACAGGCAAGGCTCTAGTATCTACTCAAAGATTGACCTAAGGTCAGGTTACCATCAACTTAGAGTTCGAGGAGGATATCCCAAAAACGGCGTTTAGAACACGTTATGGACATTATAAGTTTCAAGTAATGCCGTTCGGATTAACTAATGCACCTGCAGTATTCATGGATCTCATGAATAGGTATGCAAACCGTATTTGGACAAGTTTGTTATAGTAATCATCGACGACATATTGATTTACTCAAAGAGCAAAGAAGAGCACGAAGGGCATTTAAGAACGATTTTAAGACTACTCAAGAATTAGAATTTGTATGCCAAATTTTCGAAGTGTGATTCTTGGAACCATAAAGTACAATTTCTTGGTCATGTCATTGATAGTTAAGGACTACAAGTTGATCCTGCAGAGATTGAAGCCGTAAAAGATTGGGCTACTCCAACAAATCCTACAGAAATCCGACAATTTCTAGGACTCGCCGGGTATTACCGAAGATTCATCGAAGGTTTTTCAAAGATAGCTAAAGCTTTGATCAAGTTGACACAGAAAAACAAGAAGTACGAATGGGGAAAGAAACAAGAAGTCGCCAGCTTGTTGAAGCAAAAGCTTTTCAGTGCGCCAATTTTGGCACTACCCGAAGGAATTGAGAACTTCGTTGTATACTGCGATGCTTCACATAAAGGGCTTGGAGCTGTATTAATGCAAAACGAGAAGGTGATAGCTTATGATTCTCGACAACCTAAGGTTCATGAGAAGAATTACACCACTCATGATCTTGAGTTGGGGGCCGTAGTTTTTGCACTCAAGATTTGGAGACACTACCTTTACGGTACAAAGTGCACAATGTTTACGGACCACAAGAGTTTACAATATGTTCTTGATCAGAAGGAACTTAACATGAGACAACGTCGTTGGTTGGAATTACTCAACGATTATGATTGTGAAATCAAGTATCAACCGGGAAAAGCCAATGTTGTGGCTGATGCTCTTAGCCGGAAAGAAAGACCCAAACCTTTAAGAGTCCGATCATTAGGAATGATGATCAGTTCACCTTTACCATCAAAAATACTCGAGGCACAAATCGAGGCACTCAGGAGGAAAACCCACCGTGAAAAGCTTTATGGTATGCCCGATAATGCAAATAGCTTTGTAAAGAGCGCATGGAGTATTATGCTTCAAGGATAGAATGTGGGTACCACTTTATGGCGGGATACGAGAATTGATTATGCATGAGTCGCATAAGTCAAAGTATTCTATTCACCCGGTTCTGATAAGATGTATCATGATCTCAAGAAACTTTATTGGTGGCCGAACATGAAAGCGGAAATTGCCACGCGACGTTAGCAGATGCCTTACTTGCTCTAAGGTAAAAGTCGAATATCGAAACCTTCGGGTTACCCAACAACCGAAATTTCCCTAATGGAAATGGGAACGCATTACGATGGACTTTGTCACAAAACTTCCTAAGACATCGGGAGGTAACGACGCTATATGGATAATCGTCGATCGTCTTACCAAATCAGCCCATTTCATATCAATTAGAGAGACTTATTCCATGGAACAACTTACTAGACTTTATGTCAAGGAAATAGTCTCAAGGCACGGTGCACCAATTTCCATCATTTTCGACAGAGATAGTCGATTCACTTCAAACTTCCGGAAATCATTACAAGATTCATTTGGAACCAAATTAGAGATGAGCACAGTATATCATCCACAAACCGATGGTCAAAGTGAAAGGACAATTCAAACATTAGAAGATATACTCAAGGCATGTGTGATTTTCTAGAAAGGATTAGGCAAGTCATTCTTAATCTAACAAGTTGCTTTACAAAGAAGCTAGCACCAACATATTGACTCACCAATTGAGGCACCCTATGGTCGAGGTGTCAATCACTTATTCACGGGTCAAAACCAGGAAAGTTTAACTCACAAGTCCATAAGTCATTCATGAAACAACAAAGTGATCAAACAGATCAAAAATCAGTTACAAGTTACAACATATAGCTAGATAAGCTATGTCGATATACGACGAAAAATATTGGAAGTATGTGCCATAAGTCGCAAACCATTAGAATTACAAGTTGGCAACAAATATATGTTCAACGTCCCGTCTTTGGAAAGGCGCTGGGTACGATTCGTGAAAACATCGACGACCGAAAGTTTCACTATTTCATCATTTATCGGAAACTACGTTTACGAGTATCAAATTCGCGTAACCTTAATGGTTTAGCTGCGAATTCATGAACATATCATCAAGGACATTTCATATAGACTAGGTTTAGTCTACATGTCATCACATCATTATCATCATGATAGTTCATGCATTATTTTGCATTTTACATTAATCGTATAATTTCTATTAAATAAACGCTATCGCGTAATTTATTTATCATGAATATTTGATCCGATACTTCCAAAAATTATCCAGATATATTTTTATACTCATTTTAAGACTATAAAAATTATATCATTAGTTTACCCGATGTTTTAAATTTATTTTGTATATAAATAGTTATATTTATATAATGACGACGGTTTTCGTAAATACTACACGATAATTATTATTTCACTCAATTTTTGTAAGAAATGTATTTTTATAATTTTTATGACTTCAATATATTTTATTTTGATCGGTTAAAATTTATTTTTAGCTAACGCTACCCTAAATGCTTAAATATGTACACAAGTTACTAAATTATTCTCAAATGACAACACTTTTACTTCTACATGTGTATATTTAACTACAACAAAATGCAACTAGTCTTCTATATTTCTATGTATGTCGACCAAAGAGGATGACACACCAATTCTTGTACCAAATATCTAGATACTTATACATGTATATTATTATACTAACACTTACACACACCTACACATATCTAAGGTGTAAAAGAAATATTACTCTCTCTTTTTCATTCATTAGAACCGCCAAGCTAGATCAAGAGGAGAGATCAAATAATTTTTCAAGATTCATGTGTTTATCAATCTCTATTAGCTATATATCTTAAGGTTTTGAAATATAAACCTCTAGGTTGATTATGTATTTGCAATAAAAATCCCTTCATCATTCAAGTAAGCATCTCATATTCATTTTCATCTTTCATATTTATTTTATGTTCATTTCATCATATTTGAGAAAAACATGCATGTTACATATGAATTTATACCACTTTTAATGTTTTTATTACATATTATTAGTTATAATCATCCTATAAATTATCCCTTGTAACATATCACTCTTGGTGATTTATAGGAACCTATGACACCCTAAGAAGGTGTATGGTAGGATTTGAATAGCTTCGGAGTTGTTTTGAATTGGTTAGAATAGGTTTGGCGCGAAAAAAACTCATTTCGACAAGTTTACATAAGGGTCTGTCCATATTTTGAAAATCTGGAAATCTCGACTGTAGATAAAAATTTTTGGCCTAGATATTTATAAAATACACTTTAAACAAAACGGCCGCTTGAACCGATTAAAACGGAGCTATAACGAAGAAGTTATGAATTTTTCAAGTTTGACGACGAAAACTAATTGTTTCAGAAAATTCAGCATGCTGTCTCGACTTTTACGAGTAAAAAATGAGTCTTAAGCGTTGTTAAATGTGTCGACTTATCAAAAATATATTAGTATATATTATCACGATTCCGTGGATATAAAGAACGTAGAAAACGGACTTATAACGACTAAGTTATTCACATTTTAAACAAGTTGCCGTAACTACTTTATTATAAGTAAAACTAATATATTTCTATTGGGTTATTAGACAAACATGTTACTAAAGTTTGCTAAAAAGTTCACCTAAGTTACTATTGTTTTTTTGGTTACAAAGAGGTTACTTAAGTTTGGTCACCGGTTATATAAGTTCTGTATGTTTAGCCTTCTACTATAGGTTTTTTGTTAATTTCAAAAATGGTCCTCGACTAACTGTCGTTAGTTTTTTCCGTTAGCTAACGCCATTTGAAAACATTTACACTGTTAGTCCTTTATCCAACCGTTATACTTAACTCAAAATTTGTTTTCATACATTTTGTCCGTTTTTCTTACGTTTTTGACTTTTTTACGGGTTTTCTGTTTCATACGTTTTTATAATTTCATCGTTTTTTTTTACGCCATTTTCTTACACTTTCATCCGTTTTCTTACGTTTTGTCCGTTTTTCTTACGCGTTTTTCCGTTTATACGTTTTTGTCCATTTTTCTTACGTTTTTTCCGCGCTTATATGTTTTTGTCCGTTTATACCTTTTTGCCCGTTTATTACGTTTTCGATGTTTTTCTTACGTTTTTATCCGCTTTACTTTTTTTTCGTTTTATTATCAAGTTGCTTTTTCTTGGTGTTTTTCCATTATACGATTTTGTTTATTTTAACGTTTCACACAATTCTATGCACTTTTTATACACGTTTTTATACACATTTTTACATACGTATAAAACATACAAACGTATAAAACATACAAAAGTGTAGAAAAACATAAAAGTAGTACGAAAACGTAAAAAGACATAAGAAACGCATACAAGCATATAAATGCGCACACAAATGTAATAAAAAAAATATGAAAGCCTATGAAAACGTATGAAAATAAACGAAAAATAGATGAAAACGTACAAAAATGGACAAAAACGTATGAAACTGGAGAAAAACGTACATAAACGTAAAACAATGTAAAGAAAGTACGACAAGAGAGAAAAACATTCATAAACGTATAAAAACGAATAGAAATGTACGAAAATATACAAAGATATGCGAAGGAGAAAAATGTAAAAAAAAAAAAATTAAAATAAAAAAAAATTAGAAAAAAAAAAAGAAAAAGAAAATGCATAGTAAATTTAGTTAAGGTTCAGTAACCTATTTCATAAACCCGTAAACTATAGTAACTTCCTGGTAACATTTTAAACTATGGTGCTGACGTGGACAAGGGGAACCGGAATCGCCGGTTGCCCACCTCGCAGAACATTTATGTAACATTTTTAATCTTTGAGTAACCCAAATGACAAACCCTACTTGTTACCTCTTTGTAACCAAAAAACAATAGTAACTTAGGTGAACTTTTTCCAAACTTAGTAACTTTTTGTCTAATCCTATTTCTATTAGACAAATATTACGGCCACGAAGGACCATGTTGAGGTCGTTTTAACAATGACGACGTACTTTTTATAAAGTGATGTCTTCTAGTAAAAGTAAGTTCGCCAAGCATATTTTCCAAAATGTCCGACCGTTTGTCAAGCGAAGTTGTAACGAGTAAAATACGGTCACTTAAACTTTGCCGAAAACCATCCTTAAACAATATTCTGGACACAAGTACCTTACTTTACCTATATTTTTCTCCATGATCAAGACCTCTAGGACGAAAACTTAAATGCTAAAACTTTGAGATAATGATACAAGCTTCCCAAAACCGTTGAGTTCGTTTCCTAACACTCGACGCTCGAGGTTGCGCCTCATTTCAGTATTGCCATTACATCATCATTATCATTGCAACACGTGAGTTTTCATAGCCCCGATTTTATTCAAGTTTTTACTTATTTCAAACCTACGGGGGAGAATACATTGCATATCATTTTATTACGATACCAAGTATATCAAATTCATTACATTGCTTAAGTTACCTCATTGCCGGTTAAATGTCCCCATTTCATAATCATGAACCGTTAATTTCATAGAAGCGAGGGTGAGTGGATAGATCATCGGTGACACCTCCATCTGGGTTGGTGGATTCCAACCGGACGGATGCATTTCATTTCATTATCATTATTTGAGTTGTTTGGCAAACACTCATAGCTTAAAAATCATCAAGCCGCGGTCATGTGCTTAAGCAATTGTAACATCATTTTGTGACATCATTGTCATACATAACTTATACTTGTGGTAGTCGTATTAAACATATACATAAACTCTATGAACTCACTCAACCTTTGTGTTGACACTTTTAGCAATGTATTTTCGTAAAAACTAAGGCATTCACTTCATGGCATGCATGTGGACATATCATAGAGTCGCAAAGGACGACGTCTCACATGGGATTTACATTTTAAAACATCGTTTGACTTGTACCAAACTAACAAACCCCACACTTGTAAACTCATTGATTATTAAATCGTTTATTTCCAAAACGATAATTTTTTTAGGTCGTTCAATATAATCTGTGATTGTGATGCTATGACAGTCAATCCCGGAATTCCATTCCGCTGCAAAACAGTAATTTTGGGGGTGTGACGCTAGCCTCTGTGATTCTGTGAAATTTGTATATATAATGCTTAGTTACAAATCTAAAATGCAAATGGCAAGTATGACAATTAAAATTGCTAGTCATTCTTGTTGTAGTCATTTATGTCACATAGTCACATAGCACAAGTATAAACGAAAGTGAAAATCAACAACATATAATTATATTCAATTACAAAATGCAACTAATGGTGTTATTGTTGTTTCATTTAGTTAATATGAGAAATCTTGTTATAGTAGATAGCTAACTGGACAAACTATATATGATTCTTTTCTCTTTAAACTTTCCTCATTATGTAACCTAGAATGGTTATAAATACTTGAATGATAAGTTTATAAAATCTTTTCGATAGCTATATGATCTTCCTTTCTCTCTGTTTGAGACAGGGAATGGCTAGCAAAGGACAAGGCAAGTTTTAAAGACTTAAACTAACTGAAAGTGTTGGTGTTGCTATATATTTTTCCTGTTAGCAAATACTATATTTAGACCCCTTCCACACAAGAGGTTTCCCCAATACGCCTTCGTTATTATTTCATATATGCTATCTAGGTACTATTGTCATTCAAGATACTGTTTGAAGTGCTACCCCATAGTTTGAAATTAATTTTACATCTGCTATTTTGTGGAAGATGAATGAAAACATATTTTGTTGATTATTAGCACACAATTTATGATGAAAAATCGTTAAAAGAAGATTTTTCTAAGCCTAATATATTTGCATATTTAAATTTATAAAGTTGTGTACACTAAAAAATAAATGACATTTGCTTACTAAAAGAAGTATGAGCAAAAGATAAGAAAACAGTCACTAAAAGCTAATTTATCAACTCCCACTAAAAATAAAAGAGTAAGTAACAAAGGGATCACTAAAAGTCTTTTATTACTAAAATTTTAGTGAGCAAAGTTCCAAAGATTTAGTGACTAACACATTTTAGTCACTAAAAGGTAACACCTGTTTCTATAAATTCACTAAAATGACACAAATTTAGTCAATTTCAACAGAAAAGTGACTTTGCAATATTGCATATCTCAAGAAATACAAATACTGTAGCATTCTCGAATGTGCAGACACATACTGCATTTCTCATCAATTCAATTCGCAACAGAATATAAACACAATAATCCCATTCCTTGGCTTATAAATCATTCACATTAGATAAAAACATAAAATAACACTTCTAAACTTCTAAATCGTAATTGATTCAAAATAGAAATATTACAAAGTCAACACATAATAAAAAAAGTTCGGCCCTATTTAACTTGATTCTCATCTTCCTGTTACATCGAAAGTAAAAATGTTACATTAGAAAGTAAAAAGGATAAAGATTAACCGATTTCATATCAATTAAACAAACAAATAAGACATAAAGAATAATTAGTTCAAAGCTGAAAATATTAACCTATAACACAATTTATACTATATGTACTTAAGAGGTTTTATCCCGTTGTCCCAAGCATGTTTGATCCGTTTTAAACCGAAACCTAACCTAACCGCCCGCATTACAAAAGTGACCCAATGACCCATTTTAAACCAAACCCAACCTAAACTGACCCATTCAAACCAAACCCAACCTAAACCGACCCATTCAAACTAATAGCCTGATATGGTCAGTTCATAAGCTAAACTAGCCTGAACTCGTTTTAAAACCAACCCAACTTAAGCTTACCCATTCAAAACTTATGCCATTAGTCTTGTACAAGAAGAGTTGCGCAAAAAGTACCTCGATTAAAGAAACAAAAAGCGCCCTCATGGCAAAGCTTCTCCACGTCAAACATTGAGGTCCCTATTGAAATGAATAAGAACTCATCCTATAAAAACAAATTTGTATGTTGAGCAAATTGTATAATATAACAAAGAATATAGAAAACGACAACTGAGATCGACATATATGCATACAATGGTGCAACGTTGATGATTCCAAAGACGGTCAGTTCTACAACTTACTTGAGTTATATGATTGTTCTTGTAGGCCCCGCTAACAGTGAGTAATCGACACAGTACCACCGAAACTAAAACACAAACCCTCAATTACATGACTCTTTTCGCTCATTAGATGTGGTATACAAAGAACAAATATTATCTTTGTTTAACTTTAGCATATAAGACAAGAACAGATCATCTTTCTAGAAAAATGACACATTTTAGACTCTACATTTTTTGGCACGTTTATCACAACCACAAATCTAATCACCTGTAATATGCAGTATTTTAAGGCCATGCGTTAACGTTGCTCATATTCATCAGAGGAGGTTGTGATCAATGATTATGTTAGGTCATTAAACCAACCAAAAAACAGTCTTAAAATTACATTGGCCAAAACTGGGAAAATTGAACAGACGTTGGATATTAAGCACATAAAGGTTACCATAGTACCATATCAAATTAATACCTCTTTTAGTAAGAATAGATGAATCGGGAGACGAAGGCAACATGTTTGACCGGGGTCTTTTGTTTCTATGCACCGAAGTGTATTTGATTGCAGGAGGCACAAGGACGTTTATTTTCCAAGGTGAGACTCTCCCAGACGGGGATAGAAGAAGTTTCATCCCATCGTACCTGATAGCACACAAAAAAGTTACAATTTGGGATATCCTCCATAAAGTAAGATACCTTTAGTGTCCTATCAGATTTCTTGAATAAATTGACAAGTAGTAACACCTTTAAGCATCTCCGACCACCTTTTGGATCACGCTCTTCAATTCCAACAACAGTTCCGGTAAACCTACAATAATAAACAAATTATAATGTCAAAGGTCGAAACCAAGAGAAACAATCAAGAAGATGAATAATTCAGGATAGTTATAGCTAGCTATTATTATACCATTTGACCGAGGATAGAATACAACCCAACGTAACTCATTCAGAGTAAACACTACATACCGATTTAGCTTAATAGTGTGTGTAGCAAGGCCCCGCAACCAATTTAGCCCCATAAAGCTTTTCTCCAGTCAAGGCCAAGCATTCACCTACCACAAAACAATATAAGAGATAATAATAATAAGCATTAATAATTATATTGCAATTGAGTGAAAGCTACAAATATTTAAAATGAAGCCACGAACTGGATGGAACTATGGAAGCCCGTTTGAACTTCGAGTTGCAAAAACCCTGCAGCGGTCATAAAACCGGAAAATCTAAAACTGAAGACTAAAATACCCTTAGAATCGAAATTTATAAAATACGTAAAATACATTTATATCATTTAGCGAAATTTAAAACTTAACTTCAATAATACTAAACCTAACTGTGTACGTGATCGATTTTGGTACGACGAAGGTTGGACGTTTCGTAAATAACTTGGGTCATGTTTATTTTGTTCGATGGACCATAGGCCGAAGCCCAATGGTGTGCGTTTGGGTTGTGTTCGGTTGGACCAAGCCGAGCCCATGCCTCCTAAAGCCCTAAACCGAAATTACTACTACTATAAATATAACTCATAAACACAAAAGTGAAACCCTATTTTAGTTTTGCCTCTCTTTTTCTTTTTCTCCCTACCGCCGAATACATACACCCTTGGTGTCGAGATTTTTTGCTTCAACCAAGTCAAGGTATAACATGTTCTCGTCTTCCTTTGATGTACCTTACGTTAATATATTGAAATATGTTTTGTTTAGTCGAGGTTTTGCGTTTTCTTTTGTACGAGCCGTGTGAGTCCAAATAAGAACAAACCATATGATTTAAACCTTATAAGTATTGAAGAGTATGTTACGTAATATGTATTATTGAAAAGAGTCATGGTTATGTCGAGTTGCATAAGGACCGAACCTTATGTGTTTTAACCAACCATATGTATAAAAACCAACCATGCATATAATTCACTAAAGTGTAAAACATGATAACTTGAATGAGTTAAGCACGATATGAGTTAAGACTTGTGTAATAACCTATTAGCCGAAACCCTAGATTAAACCGAACCACATATAGAGTTTTTGAACATGTATTAAACGAGTAAAGGTCATGTAAACATAAACCCTAGTTTGATATGTGAACCGAATAAGGTATACCAAACCCTAATGGTTTGTGAATCGGTTCTTATGCGTGCGTAATTATACGTCAAGTGAACTTGTAAATGTGTAATTAATCCGAGTAATAAGTAACTTGTATGTCACATAAAATCATAAACGAGCATGGTGAAACATAAAAGGAAAGATTGTTTTTATGACGTGTTAGGTTAAGTAACGAGTCATTAAAAGACGAATGTAAGTAAATGCATATTAATGAGATATTAAAGAATGAGAAAACCCTAGAACATAAATGAGAGAGTCGATTAGGGTTTGAAGCTAAGTATATTAATTCGTTATTTTATGTGTGAGTTATGACGTTTAAACTATCTTCACATTTAACTCTAAACTTTAATTAATGATATAATGAACCCTAATCTACGATATTAATTATAAAACACTTAAGTCTCATTTAATTATAAAACCCTAAAGTATTAAGATCATTAAATATACTAAGTATGAACGCCAAATATTAAAAGATCATTTCGACGATTATGGAATCATAAATAACATGTACGACCGTTAATGTGTATAGGTTCTGGAAGAAGGAGTAACCTTTGCTTTCCGTTTTCTTCTTTTCGATCATATGCTTTGGAATAAGGTATAGATATGCGACCTTTTCAAGAAAGGTTTCTTATAACGTTAGCTTCTACATTAGTATTTCCTAAGCTTTGCATGAACCCTAATGTCTATTTGAGTGTTGCTTATCAACTTTGATTTTTGAAGCATAAAACATTGATTTTGAACTATATGATATGAAGACTTTGATTTTGAAAACATGATTAAACATTTGATAAAATATGATCTATGTCATTTATGACATTCTATTTGACCTAAGATAGTTTGACACCCGAGCCAATTATTAACTAGTCATGGGGTTCCATGTCCTGTCGATGCACTTCTGACATGACTCTAGGCAAGGAGTGAAGTTCACACGCCCCTATCTCATATTTGTTATGAGCTCAAATTATATTATATTATCAATGTATGTTTGTGGGGCGTATGGGTGCATCCTAGATCTGTTATATGTTATATATTATATGTTATATGCTATATGTTATCTCGATGATTGATGTGCTGCGCATGCAACACGTCCTTCATAACTCTGGTAGGTCTACCCTACAAATGTTGCCTTATGTGAATATGATTTTGTTTATGATATGGCATATGTATTTGGGCTCGAGGTAGTTAGCTATAAAAATTATTCTATTATCCTGATTTATCTTTTGAAATGATTATGATTTTGTTATCTTTCTTTCACTTTATTTCGTATTCGTTCTCGTTTCGTATTCGTTTTGCTTGTATATCTGTTCACTGGGCTTTTGAAGCTCAGCCGCATTTCTTTTCTTCCGCGGCAGGTATCTGTGACAACTCGCAATTTCAGGTCATTTCTCAAAACAATTCATGCTTCACTATTTCAACATTTATCGTAAACTAGGTTTACGTGTTCCAAATTCTCACAGAACCTTAGTTTAGCTTAATTCATGATCATATCATCACGAGCATTTCATATGGACTAAGTTTAGTCTACATTTCATTTACATCATTTGCATCATATTAGTTCATTCATGACATTGCATTTCATATTAACCGCAGAATTTTATATTAAATAAACATTATCGCGTGAGTTATTATTTTGAGCATTTAATCCGTTACTTTCAAAAATGATCCCGAGATATTTTTAAACTTACATTTAGTTTATAAAAATTATATTTTGAGTTTACCTAGTGTTTTAAATTTATTTGGTATATAAATCGTTAAAGTTATATTATTACGACGTGTTTCTTAAAAATTATACGATAATTATTTTATCACCCAAATTTTACAAGGAATGTATTTTTACAATTTTTATTATCTCATTACATTCTATTTTGATCTATTAAAAATTATTTCACATAAAATTTTCTTTAAATACACAAATGTGTACTAAATCTTACAAGTAATATACATGTACATTTCACTTACATTTCTTTATCAATTACACAACATTACATTTAAAAAAAAAAAAATGAAGATATTTTAGATATTCATCCCCAAAACCCTTAGGGGGTGAATCAAAAGTGGGTAGTGCAATTAATGTTTGGTGCATTTTTCTTTGATAGTATAAATCGATACTCAAACTCAAACTACTTCATTCATCCATCTAATAATTCAACAAGTTAGTAGAGTTGGTTTCTCTCTTGTCTTCCTCACCATAGAACCGCCGTGTTTAGAAGAGATCATCACAAAATTTTCTAGCACAAGCATAACAATCTAGATAACACTCAATGTTTTGAAATAAAAACCTAGAGTGTTTAGGCTAACCTTGGTTCTTTGCACCTCATCATAGTCACTTGTAAGCATATCATTTCATTTTACATCTTTCCTTTTCATTTCATAAGTATTTTATCATTTTCATAGCAAGCATGCAAGACTTGTGTTTATTTATACCATTTTTACATGATTTTTAGAGTTATATATATAAAGTCATCCTATAATTATCCCCTTGTTATATATTGGTATTGATGATGTCTAGGAACCCATGACACCCTAAGAAGGTGTATGGTAGGATTAGATTAGCTTTGGAGTTGATTTTGAATAAGTTTAGTACGAGAAAAACTATTTTCGATAAGTATAAAAGTGTTCTGTACTTGTTTTGATTTTCTGGAAATTCCGACAGTAGGCACGAAATTTTGGCCTTGATATTTAGAAAATATACTTTAAAACTAACTGTGGTCGCTTGAACGGATTAAACGAGAGTTATAACGGAAGTTATGAATTTTTCAAGTTGACGCATTTAAATATATATTTTCAGAAAATTTCAGCAAACTATTTTTATCTTGTACGAGTCAAAAACGAGTCCTAAGCTTTACAAATTATTTCGACTTATTAAAAATATATTAGTATACTTTGATAGCTAAGGACGATATAACGTAGAAAACGGATTTGAAACGACAAAGATATATGCACGCTCATAAAATTGCCGTAACTATTATTTTCTCTAAAAACTATATTATTTTACGATACAAGAGTTACGGTAACCAAAACGACCATGTTGAAGGCTGTCAAGCTTTATCTATGATGTAGAACTTTTCGGAACGAGATGTCTTCTAATAATATTGAGATCATCGAGCATATTTTTCAAAACAATCAACCGTTTGTATAGCGGAGTTGTAATAAATTATTTATGGATGTTTAAACTTGGCCGAAACTCACTTTTTGAACCACAATTCAACAAAATCACCATCTTTAACCCTTATTATCTTTATGTTCGAGACCTTTATGTCGAAAACTCCTGAACTGAACCTTCTAGATTTCGATACAAACTTTCCAAAACCGTCGAGTTCGTTTCCTAATGTGGACGTACACCATTTTACGACTAGTTTTTCGAAGCCATTTTTGTCACTTTCATGAAATTTCCGACGACATTATTTTACTCGATCTAAAGTTAATATTTCACTATAAATCATTACAAAACAATTGTAGGATGACAATTTGACGAAATACTTTGTAAAGTGATTTAAGATTGGTCAAGACGCCAAAAGATTTTTTCGACGAAAATTATTATTTTCCAAAACTCGCAAATGGTATAAATAACATACTAAATGCATGCATAACATTACATTGCAACTCATTACATATCATATCATTCATAATAGGTCATTTTCAAGATTCACGCTACATTTCAGAGTGTATCCACTTTTTCATCGTAATCATTGCAAATGTGAGTTCATAGCCCCACTTTTACTCTTAACCGCTTTACAAACTCTTGGGGGAAGATACATGCTACATTTTTTAATCGAACACAAATGCTTTGAACTGTATGCTATAACCGAATGTTTTATTGTCACTAAGTATTTGCCATGTTCGAAGTCCCTACATCATGAACCATTAGTCACTTTGCGAAAGAGCGCTAATATTGTGAATATGCCTATTGGATTAACACTTTATCGTTATTGCCAGGGAAATCGAAAGCGCACTATATTTGAACCAAGAAGGTAATTTGGCAAGTTACCTATTAGGGCGCGATGAAACGATGATTACCAATTTTATTGTGCGATGTTACGCTTTTGGTGTCATGAACTTAGTGAAATAAATACGATTTTGTTTTCAACGATGATGAAACAATTTAACTCACACTACGATGATTGTTCAAAACGAATTAATAAACCTATGGATTTCACTCAACCTTTGTGTTGACCTTTAAGCATGTTTTATCTCGTGTATAATTCATGGCATTCATTTGGACACATCATAGAGTGTCGCGTGACGACGCTCTCACATGGGTTTTATGAACTTTGAACATCGCTTTTGCAACAAAAATTATATTTCCACATAGTTAACTTTCTTTTGGGACCTATATTTTTGTAACTCATTATTTTATTAAATCAAATGATGTATTTTCCAAACGCACACTTTAGGTCGCTCAATATAACGGTGATTGTGATATGACACAAACCCTGTGAATTCCATTCCGCCAAAACGTAATTTGGGTGTGCATTGGCATCGAAAGCCGTTATAGAGAACTAGTTTGCATCATTGACCCTAGACTATAACTACATTATCATAGCATCTCATCATTTCATCATAAGTATGTTCACTTTTACATTTATTTATACGTACATTTTTTTTTCGAGTTATTTACTTTCATTTCATATCGATTGTCACATGGATGCTTTTAAATGCCCATTCCATTATTCTTTCTTCATACTCTAATGTGGAGAATTCTTGTCATTCCTATCACAATTTTCACATCAATTGACTCATCACCGATAAAGTTGAATAATCGAGAATAAACCTTTAAATAGGGCTAAGTCACTCTCACCCTTTGTTGCACCACTAACATGTCGAGTTACACTTTATTCACACATTAAGTCACTAAACCATTATACATTTCAAGCACTTACAACACCTCATAACCCATCTTTTTCGAAACCGTCGATCATTTTGAAAATAACCTCAAACTTAACATTTCTTATCACATTTCTTTGAGGCGTTTATTATTAACATCGGATTTTGCTATCTCACATTTCCTTTGTTTTGAAGAAGATATGGCATCAAGAAAGCCACGTACTGAATGACCCAAGCGCTATTCAAAAGTTGTTGAATGATAGCATAGCTGATGCTCTAAGAATTGAAAGGGAAACGGTGGCTGCCGCTGTCGCCGAGGCTGCTGTCATGCTGCCGAAGCCGCAAGGTTTGTCAGCCACTGGAAATGCGTGAGGATCCCGGAGTAAGAGTCGTTTCTTACAAGGATTTCAAAAGGAGATCCCACGTTTTTAGAGGGACCCAAGGAGCCCACAGCCATGGTGCGATGGTTCGAGAAATTGGAGTCCGTGTTTTGCCGCGGTAATTGCCCGGATGATAGCAAGGTCAAGTTTGCTACGAATACATTACTTGATGGAGCGTTGTCATGGTGGAACTCATATGCTCAACCGATGGGAATGGAGAATGCTTTCAAGCTTACTTGGGAGCAATTCAAGGGTTTGGTGACAAAGAAGTTTTGTCCTCGTACGGAAGTGAAAAGTTTTGGCAGAATTTATGAGTTGGTAACTATTGGGTATGACATTGATACTACATTCAAGGTTTCAAGAATTGGCCGTGTTATGCCCATCTATGGTTTCGGATAACGAGAAGCTACCGGAGGCTTTCATTGAAGGACTTCAAATTACAAGGTGATGTAACTTCTTTGACCAAAACGATTGAGGAATCTATTCGAGTGTCTCAGAAGCTTATGGCACAAGTAGTAAAGAGAGGTAAGTAACCAACACCAACCTAAAACAACAACAACAACCCCAACAACACATCAACCAAGTAAATAAATAACCAAAACAACAACAACGATGATAACCAAATCAACAACAACAAAAGGAAATGGGAAAACAACCAAGGAGATTATAACAACAACAACCAAAACCGCAATACTAACCGTCCATCAACAAAATAGAAGGCAAGAAGCGGGAATGGTTTATGTCAGCCGCACCAATGAGAGGTAGAGGGTATCCTGGAACACACCCACTATGTAATCGATGTAATTTTCATCACTGTCCTTGCCTCGCCAAGTGCCACAAATGCCAAACACCGGACATCTAGCCAGGGATTGTGTTAAAGCCGAGTCACATGCTTCGATGGGAACAAGGACACTATCGAAGTCAATGTCCTCAAAACCAAGGTCAACAAGTTGAAGGTGCTCATGGGAATGCATACATGTTAGAAGGAGGAGAAGCTTGTCATGGTCACAACAACGCTGAAGACCGAAGAAGTTTGAAACTAACAGTCTTAATTTTCCTTATGTACTATGTTGTATTAAGTTTATGTTTTCCATCGTATCCGAATCTTTATAACTTAAGATGTACTACTTTTTCTAAACCACTCGTTGTAAAATATTCTCATCTATCGTAATTTATTTTCTTCCGATTTGTTATTACTTACGAGAATTTTACTTCTTTTTACTTTATCTAACCATTTTAACGACACACGTTTAAATCCTTGTAAGCATCGAGAGTTATAACAACTAAACCAACGTCACATCGTTCCAATTATACATAGCCTAGCTAACTATGTCTACTCGGAGGGATCATGTTATGTTGGGAGCAGTTATTTATAAATCTTAGTGCAAGCAAAATGTTCACATGTTCCAATTCAAAGTGTTACTTATGAGAGATTCATCCGATAATTTCCTTACTACGATGTTTGTATCGCTCTCAATCATCGAAAACCGTAACGACACTTTTCCATGTCTTCTCTCCTCGATGTTCATTATAAACTCAAAAATTCGATAGACCAACACTAACTGAATTTGTGGGACTAATTCCTTTTGATGGGCTAATGTGACAACTCGCAATTTCAGTCATTTCTCAAAACAATTCATGCTTCATTATTTCAACATTTATCAAACTAGGTTTAATGTTCCAAATTCGTGAACCTTAAAGGTTTAGCGGTGAATTCATGATCATATCATCACGTACATTTCATATGGACTAAGTTTAGTCTACATTTCATTTACATCATTTGCATCATATTAGTTCATTCATGACATTGCATTTCATATTAACCGCGTAAATTTTATATTAAATAAACGCTATCGCTATTTATTTTGAGCATTTAATCCGTTACTTTCAAAAATGATCCCGAGATATTTTTAAACTTACATTTAGTTTATAAAAATTATATTTTGAGTTTACCTAGTGTTTTAAATTTATTTGGTATATAAATCGTTAAAGTTATATTATTACGACGTGTTTCTTAAAATTATAACGATAATTATTTTATCACCCAAATTTTACAAGGAATGTATTTTTACAATTTTTATTATCTCATTACATTCTATTTTGATCTATTAAAATTACTTTCACCTTAAATTTCTTAAATACACAAATGTGTACTAAATCTTACAAGTAATATACATGTACATTTCACTTACATTTCTTTATCAATTACACAACATTACATTTAAAAAAAAAAAAAAAAAGAAGATATTTTTAGATATTCATCCCCCAAAACCGCCTTAGGTGAATCAAAAGTGGGTAGAGCAATTAATGTTTGGTGCATTTTTCTTTGATAGTATAAATCTATACTCAAACTCAAACTACTTCATTCATCCATCTAATAATTCAACAAGTTAGTAGAGTTGGTTTCTCTCTTGTCTTCCTCACCATAGAACCGGCCTTCATATGTGTTTAGAAGAGATCATCACAAAATTTTTCTAGCACAAGCATAACAATCTAGATAACACTCTCAATAAGGTTTTGAAATAAAAACCTAGAGTGTTTAGGCTAACCTTGGTTCTTTGCACCTCATCATAGTCACTTGTAAGCATATCATTTCATTTTACATCTTTCCTTTTCATTTCATAAGTATTTATCATTTTCAAAGCAAGCATGCAAGACTTGTGTTTATTTATACCATTTTTACATGATTTTTAGAGTTATATATATAAAGTCATCCTATAATTATCCCCTTGTTATATATTGGTATTGATGATGTCTAGGAACCCATGACACCCTAAGAAGGTGTATGGTAGGATTAGATTAGCTTTGGAGTTGATTTGAAGGGATTGGAATAAGTTTAGTACGAGAAAAACTATTTTCGATAAGTATAAAAGTGTTCTGTCCTTGTTTTGATTTTCTGGAAAATCCGACAGTAGGCACGAAATTTTGGCCTTGATATTTAGAAAATATACTTTAAAACGAACTGCACGCTTGAACGGATTAAAACGGAGTTATAACGAAGAAGTTATGAATTTTTCAAGTTGACGACGAAATATACATTTTCAGAAAATTTCAGCAACTATATTTTTATCTTGTAATGAAGTCAAAACGAGTCCTAAGCTTTACAAATTACTTCGACTTATCAAAAATATATTAGTATACTTTGATACGAAGCTAAGGACTTATTATACGTAGAAAACGGATTTGAAACGACAAAGATATGCACGCTATAAAATTGCGAATATTATTTTCAAAAACTATATTATTTTTACGATACAAGAGTTACGGTAACCAAAACGACCATGTTGAAGGCTGTTTTTATCTATGATGTAGAACTTTTCGGAACGAGATGTCTTCTAATAATATTGAGATCATCGAGCATATTTTTCAAAACAATCAACCGCTGTATAGCGGAGTTGTAATAAATTATTTATGGATGTTTAAACTTGGCCGAAACTCACTTTTTGAACCACAATTCAACAAAATCACCATCTTTAACCCTTATTATCTTTATGTTCGAGACCTTTATGTCGAAAACTCCTGTACTGAAACTTCTAGATTTCGATACAAACTTTCCAAAACCGTCGAAGTTCGTTTCCTAATGATCGACGTACACCATTTTACGACTAGTTTTTCAAAGCCATTTTTGTCATTTTCATGAAATTTCCACGACATTATTTTTCTAACTAAAAGTTAATATTTCACTATAAATCATTACTTAAACAATTGTAGGATGACAATTTGACGTAAATAGTTGTAAAGTGATTTAAGATTGGTCAAGAAGTCAAAAGAGTATTTTTCGACGAAAATTATTATTTTCCAAAACTCAAATGGTATAAATAACATACAAAATGCATGCATAACATTACATTGCAACTCATTACATATCATATCATCCATAATAGGTCATTTTCGAGATTCACGCTACATTTCAGTGTATCCACTTTTGTCATCGTAATCATTGCAACAGGTGAGTTCATAGCCCCACTTTACTCTTTAAATCGTTTTACAAACTCGGGGAGATACATGCTACATTTTTAATCGAACAAATGCTTTGAACCTGTATGCTATGAATGTTTTATTGTCACTAAGTATTTGCCATGTTCAAGTCCCACATCATGAACCATTAGTCACTTGCGAAAGAGCCAATATTGTGAATAGGCCTATTGGATTAACACTCCCGCTCTTATTGACCCATAGGGAAATCGAAGACTATATTTGAACCAAGAAGGTTTGGCAAGTTACCTATTAGCAGCTTATGAAACGATGATTACCTATTTTTATTGGTGCGATGTTACGCTTTGGTGTCATGAACTTAGTGAAATAAATACGATTTTGTTTTCAACGATGAGTGTGAAACAATTTAACTCACACTACGATGATTGTGTTCAAACGAATTAATTAAACCTATGGATTTCACTCAACCTTTGTGTTGACCTTTTAAGCATGTTTTATCTCAGGTATACAATTCATGGCATTCATTTGGACACATCATAGAGTCGTGACGACGCCCTCTCACATGGGTTTATGAACTTTTGAACATCGTTTGGCTTGCAACAAAATTATTTCCGCACAAGTTAACTTTCATTTGGGACCTATACTTTGTAACTCATTATTTTTTATTAAATCAAACGATGTATTTTCCAAACGACACTTTAGGTCGCTCAATATAATCTGGATTGTGATGCTATGATTCAATCCTCAGAATTCCATTCACCGCAAATGTGTAATTTTGGGTGCAGTATCTAAGCATTGGAGCTGGGTATTGCTTTGGGATGAGTGCTGTGTGGACTTACCTTAGAGATTTTAGCTTTGATCTTATGATGCCATTTAGACTTTATTTTTTAGACATTTCATTTGGAGTTTATTTTCCTACTGGGACCTATGTATTCAAGTCATTTGACTTGGATTATTTCAATATTTATGTTGAGATTTCTTTTGGATATTTATGTTTGCTTTGATATGACACCATTACTTGTGATTCCTTTACCCTTGTCGGGTCGGGCGCTACAATTTATAGCATCGAGCCTAGGTTTACGACTTGTAGTCGACCGTGACATATGGAGCCTAGGTTTTGAGACCTTAGAGCTTAGGATTTGACCGTGAGGATTTAGGTAGACTTTAGGATTCCTTCGCTGCATTTCCATTTTGTATCTCACCATTGTTCATTTTGCTAATCGCTCGATGGTTCGAACTCGCATTACACGGTGAGCGGATGGAGACGATGATGATACTAACATGGATACTGCGATTGCTAATGCTCTCAACTCTCTTTTCCCTGGTCTTACTACACCGAGATGATGGAATGTGATCGCAACATTCGTGAATCGAAATGGTGCTTCGGGTAGTGGTGGAGGAAATCAACCCGTCGGTATTCACACTTGGCTCGAGCGTTTCGGTAAGCTCAAGCCTCTTTCGCTTAGCACCGCCGCTACTCCCACCGAGGCCGAGACCGGATCACTATTGAGAAGCCGTTTGAAGTGGGTTGTGGAGACGAAGACCTCGTTTGCTGCATTCAAATTGTAAGGTGATGCTTTAAATTGGTGGAAGGCACTCAAACAAGCAAGAGGAGGAGATGCTTTTGCCGTTACTTTGTACTGACTGAGTTTCGACTATCTTCTATAACCGTTACTTCCCGATGCCGAAAGCAAAGAAGGTATGAGAGGGATTATCGTGCAATCTACCGCTTTGATTATGAGAATTCCAATGAGTACATGAGTAGGTTTATGAGGCCGGGTGAGTTTTGTGGGAGCGATTGCCGGAGATGGTAGGCGCAAGCTAAGCACTTCAAGTGGGGATCAAGAAGTGGGTGTTGGACCGACGCATTGAAAGTATGAGAATGTGTCGCCCGCAATGACGCAGCCGTAACATTGAGATCTTTCATGAGGTTTCGGTTCCAACAAGCGCGAATCGCGATGGTGATCGGATTCAAGGTAGGACTCAAGGCAATGACTATAAGGGAAACTCGTAGGAGTTGTGATTCGAGGAGTCAAGTGGATAGGAGTTATGATCACGGGTCGGTCCAGAAGGAATGTTGACCGGGCTCGAGACGAGGGTCAAGATAATAGAAATGCCGGTAAGAATGGAAGTGATCGCCGAACCAAGGTAACAATAACCGCATACAAGGATCGGTCACTCGAGGATCAAATCGGTCGTGCTCCGATCTTTAGTCAACAGAGGACAACTGAAGTTTTGCCTCCCCCACCTATTTGTACTACTTGTGGAAAGGCTCATCCCGGCAGTTGTTTCAAGGCCAATGGTGGTTGTTTTGCTTGTGGCTCCACCGCTCACAAGATTAAAGATTGTCCTAAGAAGAACCCGGTGATTCCCGAAACTACATCGCCGACTACTACCGACGGTCTATGCTACTACTGTAAACAGCGGAGCGCACTTCGTACCATTACGGTAATTTTTTCATTGATGATTATGTTGTTCTCGCTTTATTTGATACCTAAAAGCCACACACTCCATTATGTCTATCACATTTGCTAAGAAACTTAATATGAAGCCCAAACCTTTAACAAATCATTTATCGCATTTCTCTACTTATGAAGAACCACGGATCATTGATCATAAATACGTTAAGTGTCTCTTCGCTTTGATGATCGTGATTCGCTTTTGCAAATCTGTATCCTCTCGATATGGTCGACTTTGATATCATTCTAGGCATGGATTGGTTACTTATAATAGAGCTTCAATGATTGCCATGCTAGAACGTGATCTTTGGAGACGAAACATCCCTTTAATTCGCCACTATGGTTCTCAACCTCTTAACTGCTAAACTCATTTCCTCGCTTATGAAGGCACGGACCATGATTGCTCATGGGTGCCAAGGTTTTCTGTACACCGTTAAGGAACATCTTTGGAGAGTCCTAACATTGAAAATCTTTCTGTTGTTTCATGAATTTACCGATGTTTTTTTCTCTGATGAACTCCTGGTCTTCCCCAGCTAGAGAGAAGTTGAGTTTAGAATTTGAGTTAATTCCCTCGTGCCGAACCGATTTCGGGGTCTCAGACGCATATGGCAATTGGCTGTAGAATCAAGGAGCTGAAAGAACAACCGCAAGAGCATGATAGAAAAATGGATTTATTCGGCCTGCTGTTTCTCCATGGGGTGCACCTGTTTTGTTTGTGAAGAAGAAGGATGGAAGTATGCGCCTATGTATCGACTACTGTGAACTTAATCAGATTACCATTCAGAACCGCTATCCTTTGCCATTATTGATTGATGATTTGTTTGATCAACGCGCGAAGGAGCTAAGTTCTTTCAAAGATTGACTTGAGGTCCGGGTTATCATCGATACGTGTGAAGGAGCAAGATGTTCCTAAGCACCGCTGCTGCACTGTGATATGGTCATTACGACTTATGCCTTTGGTTTGACCAATGCCGCTGCGTGTTTATGGACCTCGATGAATCGCGTGTTTTCCATGAGTTTCGCCACAAGTTCGTTATTGTTTTCATCGCATTTACATTTTAGTTTACTCCAAGTCTGAAGAAGAGCATGAAGAACATCTCCAGATAGTTTTAGAGATTTTGAGGAAGAAGAAGTTGTAACGCCAAATTTTTCAGGCGTAATTTTGTTAAGACAAGTCGCTTTCCTTGGTCATATTGTAGCAAAATTATATCACCATGGATCCGGGTTTAAAGGTTGAGGCTATCAAATGGCCAAGACCTACGCATGCTGATGAGGTCGAGTTTTAGGACTTGCCGTTACTACGACGTTTTGTTGAAGGTTTCTCTCGCTAGCTCTCTACCCTAACCCAACTGATGAGGAAAGGTGAAAGTTTGTATGGACGGATGAAGAGAAAAAGAGTTTTGAAGAGTTGAAACGAGATTGGTGTCAGCCCTATTTTGACTCTTCCAACCGGTTATGGAGGATTTCAAATTTACAAGTGATGCATCTAAGAAAGGATTAGGCCGTGGTTTTGATGCAACATGGAAAGGTAATAGCTATGCTTTAGGTGCGCCTAAAACCTTATGAGGAGAATTACCCAACTCATGACCTTTGTTAGCAGTGGTGTTCACGTTGAAGATCTCTGGAGACATTACTTGTATGGAGAGATGTGTGATATATCACCGATCATAAGAGTCTCGTATATTTTCACCAGAAGGAACTTAACATGAGACAAAGAAGATGGTTAGAACTTCTTAAGTGATGCGACACCAACATTTCCACCATCCGGTGGTAACGTAGTTGCCGACATTCTTTGGTTTTAAAATCGCATTCTGCAGTATCAAGATTGAAAGCTCTAGGATTTGGCGTGACTTAGAGAGTTTGGATGTTGAGTTGTGTGTTGAGATTTTGATGGATACCGGGCTAGTATGAAGGTGGAGTCGAACCTTATACCGCAAATTAAGAAGCTCTAAAGATGACGGCGAACAATGCGGGTAAAATGTTGAAGAAGGTAAAGGACGTAAGTTTAAGGTTGATAAGGACGGTATTGTATGGTATGGAGATAGGCTTTGTGTTCCCAATGATCAGGTACTTCGTGAGAAAGTTATGCCGACAAGCATCGTCGTGATTTAGAATTTCGAGTTGGAGATCGTGTATTTTTGAAAGTTTCGCCGTTTAGAAGTGTGAAACGTTTTGGAATCAAGGGCAAGCTCAGTCCTCGATTTATCGGACCGTTTGAAATTTAGAGCGTATAGAGGTTTTCGTGACGATTAGCACTCCGCCTCGTTATTCCATGTTCATGCGTAATGTATCACTCCTAAGTGGGATACAACTATCATCCGTTGGCATTGTTTATCCGTTTGATCAAATTCAATCCGATATGTCTTTATCAAGAGCGGAAGCTATTTTAGAAAGACAAGAAAGAGTTATGAGAAATAAAGTCATTCCTCGCTTGTTAAGATTCTTTGGAAAAATCATCAACCGAACGGAGGCTATCAGGAAACCGAGGAGTCGATGTGAAGCTTAGTTATCCTCATTTTTTGAATAGTTTGGTATGTTCATTTCGTTTCATTTTTGTTTGTTCATTTCAATTTCGAGGGACGAAAATTTTTCTTTAGAGGGGAAGAATTGTAAACCTCGAAAATCTAAAACCAAAGACTAAAATACCCTTGGAATCGAAATTTATAAAATAACGAAATACATTCATATATTTAACGAAATTTAAAACTTAACTTCAGAATAATAAAACATAACTAAAATATATATACGTTGATCGATTTTGGTACGACGAAGATTTAATGTTTCGCTAATATGTTGGGCCGTTCGTTTGTTTGGATGGACTCATTTCTTTGTGCGAGAATTCAAGAGCCCAAGGGCGTTTGTTTTGTATAAGTCGTGTGGGTCAAGATCGGCCCACACGCGTGGGTTTTGTGTGTGTTCGGTTGGGCCAAGCCGAAACCCAAACCCTTTTCCTAAGCCTAAACCGAAAATATCACCACCTATATATACACTACATAATCACAAAAGTGAAACCCTAGTTTATTGTTGCCTCTTTTCTTTTCTTTGCTCCATTCGGCCGAATATCAACACCATTGGTGTCGAGATTTTTGCTTCAACCAAGTCAAGGTATAACCTATTCTTGTTTTCCTTTGATGTACCTTATGTTATTGTATTGTAACTTGATTCGTTTGGTCGACTTGTGTTTTCTTTTTCTGTGTCGGTACGAATAGAACCAAACAAGGCAAACCATACGATTTAAACCTTATAAGTATTAAAGAGCTATGTACGTAATATGTAATATTGAATCGAGTCATGGTTATGTCGAGTTGTATTAGGACCGAACCATATGTATTATAACCGAACCATATGTATAATTCGGCTAAGGTATAAAAACATGATAACTTGAATGAGTTAAGTATGTATATGAGTTAAGACTTGCGTAAGAACCTATTAATTGAAACCCTAAGTTGAACCGAACCACATATGGAGTTTTTGAACATGTATTAAACGAGTAAAGGTCATGTAAACATAAAACCCTAGTTTGATATGTGAATCGAATAAGGTATGCCAAACCCTAATGGTTTGTCAATTGTGTCTCATATGTGTGCGTAATTATAAGTCAAGTGAACTTGTAAATGTGTAAATGTGTAATTAATACGAGTAATAAGTAACTTGTATGTCACATAAAATCATAAACGAGCATGGTGAAACATAAAAGGAAAGATTGTTTTTATGACGTGTTAGGTTAAGTAACGGGTCATTAAAAGATGTAACATGTAAGTAAATTCATATTAATGAGATATTAAAGAATGAGAAAACCCTAGAACATAAATGAGAGTCGATTAGGGTTTGAAGCTAAGTATATTAATTCGTTATATTATGTGTGAGTTATGACGTTTAAACTATTTTCACATTTAACCCTAAACATTAATTAATGACATAATGAACCCTAATCTACGATATTAATTATAAAACCCTTAGTATTAAGATCATTAAATATACTAAGTATGAACGACAAATATTAAAAGATCATTTTAACGATTATGGAATCATAAATAACATGTGTACGATCCGCATGTGTATAGGTTCGTGAAGAAGGAGTAATCCTTTGCTTTCCTCTTCTTTTCGATCATTTGCTTTGGAATAAGGCATGAGCTCGGACCTTTTCAAGAAAGGTTTCTTATAAAGTTTTCTTTTCGTTAGCTTTTACATTAGGATTTCCTAAGACTTTGCTATGAACCCTAATGTGTCTATTTGAGCTGTTGCTTATCCGAACTTTGATTTTTGAATCATAAAACATTGATTTTGAACTATATGATATGAAGACTTTGATTTTGAAAACATGATTAAACATTTGATAAAATATGATCTATGTCGGTTATGACATTCTATTTGACCTAAGATAGTTTGACACCGCCAATTATTAACTAGTTATGGGGTTCCATGTCCGTGTCAAGTAATGCACTTCCGACATGACTCTAGGGCAAGAGAGTGAAGTTCGCCACATCCCTTATCTGTTATTTATGAGCTCAAGTTATATTATATTATCAATGTATGTTTGTAAATGATGGGTGCATCCTAGACATCATATATGTTATATATTATATGTTATATGCTATATGTTATATGATGATTGATGCCGCGCATGCACGCCCTTCATAACTCTGGTAGGTCCCCCTACAAATGTTGCCTTATGTGAATATGATTATGTTTATGATATGGCATATGTATTTGGGCTCGAGGTAGTTAGCTATAAAACTTAATCTATTATCCTGATTTATCTTTTGAAATGATTATGATTTTGCTATCTTTCTTTCACTTTATTTCGTATTCGTTCTCGCTTCGTATTCGTTTTGCTTGTATATCTGCTCAGGGCTTGAAGCTCACCAAGACTTTTCTTTTTTCCGGAAGTGTATCTAAGCATTGAGCCGGGTATTGCTTTGGGATGAGTGCTGTGTGGACTTACCTTAGAGATTTTAGCTTTGATCTTATGATGCCATTTAGACTTTATATCTTAGACTTTTCGTTTGGAGTTTATTTTTCCGCTGGGACCTATGTATTGAAGTCATTTTGACTTGGATTATCTCAATTTTATATTGAGATTTCTTTTGGATATTTATGTTTGCTTTGATATGACACCATTACTTGTGAGTCCTTTACCCTTGTCGGGTCGGGGCGTTACATAGATCATGTTTTATCAAATGTTTAATCATGTTTTCAAAATCAAAGTCTTCATATCATATAGTTCAAAATCAATGTTTTATGATTCAAAAATCAAAGTTCAGATAAGCAACAGCTCAAATAGACACATTAGGGTTCATAGCAAAGGCTTAGGAAATCCTAATGTAAAATCTAACGAAAAGAAAACGTTATAAGAAACCTTTAATAAAAGGTCAATATCTCTGTACCTTATTCCAAAGCAAATGATCGAAGAAAGAAGAAGGGGAAAGCAAAGGATTACTCCTTCTTCACGGAACCTATACACATTAACGGTCGTATATGTTATTTATGATTCCATAATCGTCGAAATGATATTTTAATATTTGGCGTTCATACTTAGTATATTTAATGATCTTAATACTTTAGGTTTTTATAATCAAATGAGACTTAAGTGTTTTATAATTAATATCGTAGATTAGGGTTCATTATGTCATTAATTAAAGTTTAGAGTTAAATGTGAAGATAGTTTAAACGTCATAACTCACACATAAAATAATCTAATTAATATACTTAGCTTCAAACTCTAATCGACTCTCATTTATGTTCTAGGGTTTTCTCATTCTTTAATATCTCATTAATATGCATTTACTTACATGTTACGTCTTTTAATGACTCGTTACTTAACCTAACACGTCATAAAAACAATCTTTCCTTTTATGTTTCACCATGCACGCTTATGATTTTATGTGACATACAAGTTACTTATTACTCGGATTAATTACACGTTTACACATTTACAAGTTCACTTGACGATAATTACGCGCGATATGAGACACGATTCAAAAACCATTAGGGTTTGGCATACCTTATTCGGTTCACATATCAAACTAGGGTTTATGTTTACATGACCTTACTCGCTTAATACATGCTCAAAACTCTATATGTGGTTCGGTTTAATCTAGGTTTCAAGCTAGGTTATTACGCAAGTCTTAACTCATCTACGTACTTTACATATTCAAGTTATTAAGTTTTACACCTTGGCCGAACATATACATGGTTCGGTTTTAATACATATGGTTCAGTTCCTATATAACTCGACATATTCATAATCCGATTCAATAATACATATTACATAACATACTCTTCAATACTTATAAGGTTTAAATCATATGATTTGTTCTTGTTTGGACTCACACTACCGCCACAAAAAGAAACGCAAACCTCGACTAAACAAAACATATTACAATATATTAACGTAAGGTACATCAAAGGAAGACGAGAACATGTTATACCTTAACTTGGTTGAAGCAAAAACTCGACACCAAAGGGTGCTATGGTTCGGCCGAGTAAGAGCAAAAAGAAAAAGAGAGGCAAAACTAAACTAGGTTTCACTTTGTGCTTTATGAGTTATATTTATAGTAGTAGTAATTTCGTTTAGGGTTTAGAGGGGCATGGGCTCGGCTTGGTCCAACGCACCAAACGCATGCCATATGGGCTTCGCCTTGATCCATCGAACAAAACAAATGCGCCAAGTTATTGACGCGAGACGCTAAATCTTCGTCGTACCAAAATCGATCATGCATACATTTTAGTTAGGTTTGATTATTCGCAAGTTAAGTTTTAAATTTCGTTAAATGATATAAATGTATTTTACGTATTTTATAAATTTCGATTTCATGGGTATTTTAGTCTTTAATCAGGTTTTAGATTTTCCAGGTTTTACAAATGGGGAGGTTGATAGATTTAAAGCTAGGTTAGTTGCTATTGGTTTCAATCAAAGGGAGGGAATTGATTTTGATGAAACCTTCTCTCCTATTGTTAAGATTGTTACTATTAGATGTCTCATTAACCTTGCTGTTCAAAATGATTGGAGTTTGTTTCAATTAGATATTAACAATGCCTTTTTATATGGTGATCTTGATGAAACTGTTTATATGAAATTGCCTCCTGGTTATTATGATTCTAATGATAAAAGAGTGTGCAAATTGAAGAAAAGTTTATATGGGCTTAAGCAGGCTCCTAGGCAATGGAATGCCAAGTTGACCGGCAGCTTTTAATTGAGAATGGTTTTGTGCAAAGCAAAAGTGATTACTCCTTATTTACTAAAACTTGTGATAATGTGTTTGTTGCATTACTTGTTTATGTAGATGACATTATAATCACTGGAAACAGTTTGCATGAAATTGATAATGTTAAGCAGTTTTTGAAAAGCAAATTCATGATCAAAGATCTTGGCAAGCTAAAATATTTTCTTGGTATTGAAGCATTAGAAACTAAGAATGGTTTATGTTTAACTCAAAGAAAGTATTGTCTTGATCTTATTTCTGAATTTGGCTTACTTGCTAGAAAGCCTGCTTCTGTTCCACTATAGCCTAATCTTACTTTGACTAGTGAGCCTTCTCATACTGATCCTGTGGAAACCTAGAAGGGGGTTGAATAGCTTACCGATTAAAAACTTTGTTTTGAAACTTATTGAAAGATCAATTGATATTGATCTTAGATATGTTATTGAATAATAATCAATATGCAAGCAATATATATAAAGAGTAAATAAGGAAAGAAACAACCAAACCACGACAAGTTGTTTATAGTGGTTTGGTCTACAAGGACTTTTTTCTTGCCCTACTCCACTTCCCGAGTCTCACACTCGAGAGTTTAACTTCACTAGTCAACAAGCTCCTTTCACCGGCGGAGAAACCTTTACACTCGCTATTACAACTATTTCCGACACTAAGTTGGATGTCGAGTTCTTTTCAAGGGTACAACCACTCCCACACACAATGTATTTTAAGGACTAAAATACTAACAACTCACACTCACAAGATTATGATGGTTTGGTACAATAATGATGTATGAATCAACACTAGATCATACAACAACAAACAAACAAGACTTCTAACTATTTGTTGAAGCTTGAATATGCCTTGATCTTCTTTGCTACAAAAGAGGATCACTATAATGATATGAAACTGAGTTAGAAATGTTAGAGAGAAGGAATGTATGTGAATATGCTAGAAAGGATGAGAAACAACTTGGTTTGGCTTTTCTATTTATAGCCAAAATGATCGCTGAGCACCACGGACCACGGATCCTCAAAGGGTTCCTACTGTGTAAACTTTTGGTCCGCAGGGTCCTGACAAAGAAGCTCACCAAAATCTTCTCAAAGTCAACCATATCTATCCAAGATTGTGTAAGATATGTAGAGTCTAAATCTACACAAAATATCTAGTGAAATCTTCTAGAGATTTCAATGATGCATTACATGATGTAATGTTTTGTTTTAAGAAACTAAAACATGCTTGATCTAAAAATGTTCACATACATTATGGTTTAGAGTCATATCAATAATATGATTAATCAAAATGTAAATGCTTGAGTGATGAAGATATTATTTAAAAAGCTTGTTTTAATATCTATTAAACTTGACAAGCTTCAAGCTTTATATAAAAATTAAATTTACTTTTGTCGTTAACAAAACGTAGGTAAAGATCATAAAATATAAATAACGTTTAATAACGATACTTGTATTAACAATCTCTCCCTTTTTGTAGAGGACAAAACATAAAGTTTATTTTTATAAAAGATGTAAAGTTTGTACAAGAGTTATAAAAATATGAAATTAATTTTAGAACTTGAAAGATTTAGATAAAGATGATAATGCTGGTATGTTCAATTTAGACATGATGTTGACTTTTCAGAAAGTCAAAGTGTGCAGTTGACTTTATTTGAAAGCGAAAGTCTTCATTAGTCAAAGTGTGATGTTGACTTTTTAGAAAGTCAAAGTATGCAGTTGACTTTTTATAAAAGTCAAAATTGTCCAAGTTCTATAATATTTCTCCCCCCTTTTTGTCTCAACAAAAAGAAGATGCGAGGCGGAATATGGAATGAGCCCCAGCCATTATCTCCCCCTTGACCAATGCTCCCCCTAAATTGGGTGCAAAGAGAAAGATACATGGATTGTGAAAAAGCTACAAAAAAGATGTTAGTAATAAGTATCATCACAAGCATTTCCATACACCATGTAACAATCAACAACAATATAAGAAACACCATTCATTTGTTAAAAAATTTCATGATATGAAAATCATAAAAATGAAACACAATGAAGTGTTAGTACATGAATAAAATCCTAAATAAAAAAGATAATCCTAGAAAATAAAAAAAAATACAAAAAAAATCCTAGAAAAATAAGAAAATGCTTAAAAGACATAAACTAGGAGCCTCCTATTGAGGTGGTGTATGAGCAAGAGCATTGATGCGCTCTAGGATGTGATTGAGGATGAACCTCATTTCATCTTGAAGCTCATGGACCATCACCCGTGTCCTTTCGGTAATGTGGGTGGCCCGCTCACAATTTGAGCAACCGTATCTAGGAGGGTAGTATGGTTCATGATTTTGTGGTGGTGGAATGGTGAAGTTGTTGGTTTTGGTGGTTGGAGTGGTGATTATGGAGGCTAGCAAAGCACTTTGCATTTGCATGGTCTTACTAAGATGAGAGTCCACCATATTGGAAAATTGGTAGAGAAGATTGAGCCCGACTTCAATCTCTTCTTTAGTGGGGTGATCATCCCACATAGATTCCTCAATGTCCTCTAAATGAGGAGGCATGGATTTTGTAGGTAGTGGTTGATCCCCATACAAAGGACCATGGATTTCCTTGTGGATAGGATGGAAAAGAAGAGGTCTTGGCCCTAACGGGGCATTTGGGTCAAATGATGGACGTGGAGACTCATGAGCTATTCGCTCAATAGTACCAAAGGATGGTAGTGGTGGTGGATGATTGGGCCTAGGAGGCAAGTCCTCCAAGTCTTCCAAAAATGGATTTGGAGATGTAGGTGGTGTAGAGAATAGCTCTAATGGGATGAATGTTGGAGATTTTGGGGGTGATGGTGACTTTGATGTTTGGATAGGAGTCGGTGGTGGTGAGCTAGTGATAGGAGTCTTTGTTGGTGGTGGAGTAGTGACAATGATAGGTGATTTTGGAGGTGGTGTACGAGTAGCCAAAGTGAGAAAGTTCTCATCTCTTATAGGAGATGAGATGGTTAAAGGAGAGGACTCGGAAGAAGAGCTTATGTTGACAAAGCAACATGGTCTAACGCTCATTATAGTCGTTCTCTTGCAAGGCTTGGTTGATGGAGAAGACTTAGTCATTTTAGCTTAAGGTTTTGCTAGTAGATGAGAAGATTTGAGAAAGTGTGAGGATGATCATCTTAGAGGCTCTTAATTTATAGGATTGTGAAATTATAGTGAAATGTGTTTGATTTGATGTTAAACCATAGAAGAGATGAGGTTCCTAATGATTTAGAAGTGGGTTTAATGCTAGTCATATCACCCAAGTCAATCCATACAAGAAGGATGGAGTGAAGTGACAAAGATATGCAATAAATGTGTTCTAATGATTGTGGAATATTTAGAATCAGATCACCCACGGATTGCAAGGAACCAAATTTTTGGTTCCTTCCTTTATGAAAAAGGGTTCCTTGGGTGATTTTTTTGGAATTTTTGAATTTTGCTGGGAAATGGATATCCTATATGGCTAAGTGTGTTAAACTAGTTCTAATATGGGTAAAAACTATCCTATAAGCAATGTATGGTAATTTGGAATGTTGAAATAAGCAAAATTTAGAAAGTTACTTGTAGGAACCACGGCACCAATTATTTACATAGGCGAAACCCTTATTTTGGTGTCGCTTGGTCCGCCTGTACAGGTATGGCGGTACCAAAAGTTATAGCAGACGAAACCAAATAATTGGTGCCGTCTGGTCCGTGGTGACCAGAAATCTTCACAGACCAACTTTTTAACTATCGAGGACTTTTCTGAAACCTAAAATTTTGCTTAAAACATATGACATTAATTATTTCTAGTTAGGAAAAGTCGATAACACATATACAAACATAAGGAGCATAGACTTTGACCACGGGCTAACGATTTTCACATAAAAGTGAAAATGGGTAAAATTTGATAACACACTTGTGCTATCCCCCTGCATAAACCGGTTAGCATACATAATTGTTTTAAGTTATTTTATCATCCTACAAAGTAAAAACAACCAAATAGTATCATACACCATAGTTTTTGTTTTGTTCCAAACACTCCTTTAAAGAGACATCACTTATCCAACTTCTTGTAGATCTTTGTCATCATCCTTCCAAGGCACTTGAATATCCCCTTGGTTTGCTTGAACTCTGCCGATTCATTCTCAATCTCGGGGAGAGATGCATAGTACTCTTGAGGTGGAAGACAAGAATTTGGGAGACCGTCTTCGGAGCTATTTGATGATGATGATGAAGAAGTTGGAGGTTTTGCCATTTTACCTTTAGTCTTAGCCACTCGCTCGTTACTCAAAGGCACAAATATGTGAGGGATGAGAGCATAGTCTAGCTTAAACGCCAGGCTTGGTGGAAGGTGCAAATGCTCTATAGAGACGGGTGAGTAGCATCCCGTAGGAAGAGCGACCGATCCTGAGTTGGAATATCTACCATTCTCCTAGCAATGTAGTAAATAATTGAATGGTTGACGAATGAACAAGTTGTAGAGCATGTGACAAAGGCAAGCATTGATATGGTCTCTATTTCCTATAGTGCTAATGACATTGGCTCTAAGAAGTTCCTCCCACTTCTTGAATTGGCTTGTTTATTGAGCTCCATACCATATGGATCCTGTTTACTTCCTTCCTTCGAGTGACACGGGTGGAGCCAACTTTAGTAAAAAGGTGCTCACGGATGATGTCCTTATCCGCCAGAGGATTTGGTAGGGGAAGAGAGCGGTCATTGATTACATCGAGGATAGTGAGTGACCACTTATCCAAGTAAACACATGTACCACGGTTAGGAATTCCTAGCACTTGAGAAAATTGGTTTAGGGAGATGGAGTAGTCAGTTTAATTGATCCTAAACCTAAGAGCCATTTGATCGTCCTCATCAGTGAAAGAGACAACACTAGCATAGAATTCTAAAACAAACCTAGGACAAATGGGTTCATCAATGTTGAGGAGACAATCAAAGTTGATAGTGGCAAGCTCTTGACGGAGATTAGTTTCATCGACAAAGGAGGAATGAATGGTCCTACCTCATGGAAGTACCTTGCTCTAGACTCTTAAAGATTTTGACTTGTTCCTGGTGAGACCTTGGTTTTGTAGTGTTTAGGGATGTAGCAGAGTATCCTTGTGATCATAGAATTTTAAGGCTACCATGGTTGTTCCTATAAGCAAGAATTTGCATGTTAAAAATAAAAACAAACTTAGTGTTTTGGTTCTAGTGTGTGCCTATATGAAAACGATTTGGAGTTACGGTTATCTCAACTCATGTTATAAAGGTTTTGTATGAGGTGTTTGGCAAACGGCATTTGAGATAACCCAAATTCCTAATCAATGTGGCTTCATTTGAATATACCCGAATGCATATTAGTTATGCTACTTTAGTATTCAAGAGCATTATGCAAGTGATGAAAAATTTACGCTTCTTCTTTGTATTAACAATGAAAATTGTTTTCCTACGTTTGAAGCTTTTTTAAAATTTTGACATGGTGTAAATATATTGGATTTCACATACACATCATACCATAAAACAAAGTAGGCGATAAGATGATTTTAGAGAGAGAGTTAGAGGTTTGGGAACTTTATGAGAGAAAGAAAATATTATTATGAGCTCCAACTTTCTACCTTGGGAGGTAGAGAGTATTTATAGTCATTACATAAACGCCACCTCGACGGGCTGGATCAGCATACAAGGTAAAGACCCGTCCACATCCGCTGGGTATTACTTAACTAGATACTACATAACATTAAATAACTAATGACCACGAGCTTAACTAATACATATACTTGAGGTGTCCGGCTAATACCGATTTTCCAAATCCTAACAATCTCCCCAGGGAGGTCACCAAACATACATTATAATTACATAGAATACAAATGATATATCAGAGATAGTTCCTGAATTCTTGTTCATGTTCTTGTTTGAAGCTCGAGTCTTTGATTCTTCATATTTTTCATGTTTGGATAATCTCGAGAGGAGGTCTAACTCGATCCACGGATACCGAGTTTGAGTCGCTTTTGAGATCATCACCACATTAATCTCTTTGCTCATCCATTGTGGTGTTGGTATTATGTGATATTGTGACATTTGGACCACATGCTCACATTCGGATCATGATATATTCTTTATCGAGTAGCGGAAGCTTTTAGTAGATTCATAATATTGGCGCAGCCAGAGCAAGCATGGAGGATAATATCGAGTCATTGATGCACTAATCATGATTTCTTTGAAAAATGAATGTTGTGTGAGCATGCGGCTATGGATTGACCGCTTCCATTCTCGATCACTGCAACGTCGTGTTCCTCAAGATAAAACAGCTTAGCAATAAAGTGCACAAGAGTGTCTTTGATCACTTTTGTTGAATTGAGGTACACGCCCATGGTTCTCGTTGATCAAGTATAAGTATCTTCAGGATCAGTATAATTCAAGAATTTCCTTGACAAGGTTTCGTGACGCTTCTAGCTGTTCTCAAACCCGAACGCCTCAAAGAAGACAACACGGAGGAGTGAACCAAATAAAATGAGATTCACCGATTGATGAAAAGAGATTTGAAAATAATCATGTATCGCTTCAATAGAAATTGTTTTTGCAATACAAAGAAGGTTTTAATGAAAATCAATTATCAATCATAAACACCTTTTTATATTGAGAATAAGTACACAACATGTGCTAAGGAAAAGAGTTTTTAAACACAAATCAATCGTTTTTCAAAGGTATCCGGTCAATCCATAACCTGAACCGTGATTGATTCAAAAAGATTGAATCAGCCCCATTGTTTCAAGTAGTTGTCACATGGTTGATCTATTGGATAGATCTCACATGCCACCCACCATGAGCTTGTTTGATGTTGGCTCCGAATGCTTTTCCATCTTCTGTGAATATGTTTGCATATCACTGGATATGTTCAGCAATACCACAAGGATAATGCGAGGACTCATAAGAAATAATCTTCTTCCATATGTGTGAAACAAAGAGTCTTCTTTGAAAGTGTCCTAATGAGATTTATTGATGATCTCGTGGCTCTAGACTTAATTGTGCATATTTGGTTCCTATGCCTATAGACTAGTGAGAGGTCTCCTATTTCAATACACGCAATCTCTAAGAGAAAGTCGATAGATTATGTCGTTCCCTGAGAATGAACAAGTCCTTTTAAGAGGAACTTGAGTGGTTTGGAAAGTTGAAGTGCAAAGCAAGTCCATCGTGCATGACGTCTTGTCTTCAATAATACCGATGTTACCTTGGTAACCACCAAGAGTATATTAATTGAACCCTGCCGCCTCTATAGTTGAATAAATGGAGGGCTATTTCTTTTCACCATTTTTCACATTCAATTATTTTTCATTCTTCAACCCCTTCAAGAGACTTCATTATTAGAACCTTGTTGGGTTTATTCCAAAGACTAGCCACCTCAACCGTGACTCTTCCCATATCTCACTTTTCTCATTTTTTTCATCATACCTAAGGACTTCTACACTATCTAGTGGATTGTCCCTGGGTAGATCCCTCCGGTTCTAGCAGATCATGGGACCTCAACCTAACCTTATCATCCTTATATCACCATGTATAAAGTAGAGTGGGTCGGTCTTTTGGTGTAGTTCTTCCGCCTTGAAACCAATTGAAAACCATTTGAAAATCAATCAAGATACTTGTGATATAGAATCAAAGCATTTTGTATCTTAATTGTTTTGATATTTTAGAAATGCTCCTCTTCAACATATGCATAAAAATTCGAATTTGTTTAGCACATGGAGGCAAGAGATCTTAAATCGTAGATTAAGAGTGAAAGATCCAATCTTTGATTAACATTTTCTAAAATGATCATCATCACTTCCCAATCAATTTGAGTAGATAAAACATTTTGAGGAAGGATGAGGTTTTCAAATTTTTTTCCCTCAATATGTGCCTTGGTTTGAAAGAGTTTTGCACATATTAGAGGGAACCTACACTTAGAGACAATTTAATCACGTTTCAATAATTTGAGGTTTAAAGTAGATGCTCCCCCTCAACATGTGCATGGAAAATTTGAAATCGTTTGTCATTACGCGGGAGGAAAACATGCTAAACACTTAAGAAACCATTTATCGAATTATCAGTTTAAATCCAATTTAAATCAATTCCCCCATCACAATTATCAAATCATTTGAGATTTGTGATCTCGCAGAGATTTAAATTGATTTTGAAAGCTTTTAAGGAAAATTGTGACTTGATTATGAAAACATTTTAACTGATAAGGATTGGATTTTGAGACTTTAAACTCCATTGATTAAACATGCTTGATTGTCTTTTGAAAACATAATAATAGCCAAGGTCTTGAACCAATTGTGTAAAATATTGTAAAACATTTAGAGTCGACCTTGCTCATTTAAGTGCTAATTGTTTGAAAAGATTGTGCTATTGTAAAATATTGTAAACTTATTGTAAATCATCTTCTGATGGAGGTACATAAGGAGTTGCTGGAGATGAGTTTGGTACAAGGGATGAACCAATGGGGCTGTTTTGAAGTGCGGGTCCAGAACTGGATTGTCCAAGAGCCATTTGACTGGTCAGCTCATCGAACGTAACGTGAATTGTTTCCATGATATTTCGGGTTCTCTTGTTGTAGATTCAGTAACCCTTCTTGTTTGGTGTATAACCAACAAAAACTCCAATATCTGCCTTTGCTCTTAATTTACCTAAGTCTTGACCGTCATTCGTTGGATAGCACAAAGCACCAAACACATGAAGGTAGAGATCAGGTTTTCGTTTATGAACAAGTTCATATGGAATTTTCCATGAGAGTGTGTATAAGGAACGATTTTGGGTGTAGCAAGCAGGGCAATGGCTTCAGCCCATAGAAACATTGGAACCTTTGAATAAATTAGCATTGTTCTTGCGGCTTCCACAAGAGTTCGATTTGTCTTTCAACTACACCGTTCTGTTGAGGAGTTCGTGGAACACTTCTTTGATGACTGATTCCAACACTTTCATAAAACGAAATTAAGTCTTTGTTAACAAACTCTATGCCATTGTCTGTTCGAACAATTTTGACTGTATTGTTGATTCGAACCGAAGTCTGTTGATTAGTTTGATGATGACATCCGAGTTTCATCCTTTGTCCTCAAAAACTTTACCCAAGTAAATCGAGAGTAGTCATCAACAACTACTAAAATGTACTTCTTCCAATTTATCGTTTGCACTCTCATTGGTCCGCACAAATCCATATGAAGGGTATAAAGAACTTCCATTATGAATTTGTGGTTTTTGGTTTGTGGGCATATTTCGTGCTTTTACCCAATTGGCAAGCTGAACAAAGATGATCTTTTCATATTTTAACTGGTAAGCCTCGACAAGATCCTTTCTGGAGAGGTTATTAATGGTGCCAAAGTTCAAGTGATTGAGACGACAATGCCATAACCATGACTTTGTTTTAGAAGCCTTTGACAGCAAGCAAATTGAAGAAGACTTCATCATGTCTTCGATAGATATGGTGTATAGGTTAGAACCACGAGTACCTCTTAATAATTCCACACCATCAAGTTCTCTAACGAAGCAAGTATGTTTTCTAAAGGCCACCTCTAGATCGAATCAAGAATTGACCAACAGAGAACAAATTATGACCAAGACCTTCCACATAGTATACCCCGGAGATTACACTTTTGCCAACTACATAATCACCATAACCCATAATTGCTCCAAAATGGTCGTTCTCGATCTAATAAATTCCGATGAATTTACTCAAGTTCATGAGCCGCACCGTCCCATCATATGCTTGGAATAGCCTGAGTCCAAGTACCACGTAACGATTTGAACGATCTGCAGTTGAAAACAGACAAGAATGGATAACTGGATAATTGGGATCCCCATGCAAGAATGGGTTCCACTTGGTTAGTAACAATGTTTGGAACACCCACATCGAAATAGAAACACCCATATCGAAATAGAAGCAATGGAATCATTAGGAATAGATGGCTGAGTCTCAGATTTGACCTATTCAAAGTATGTTCTTCTTAAAGGAATAGTTCTACCAGAGGCATCCATTTTCTAGTGGGCATTATCTTAGCATTTGAGGGCAAACCGATTATCCTTATGACCAAAAGGTATCCATTGATAACCTATCTTACTAAATGTTCTTCCCTGTGGGTTTCCACCGCTCTAACTTTTTTCGCTCTTTGCCTTTTCTTCTTAGCATGATTTTTAGCATTAACAATTTTAACTAGGCATTTGAAAGATTAGACAAAGCATTCACACCATAATCATGATTAGCAAATGTAATTCAAAAGACATCATTACATGGTTTGCAAATAGTATCGAATTCAAATTAATTACAAGACTATGGCTAATACTAGAATCAACACGATTCGTTTTATTCAACACAAACTTAAAGTTCCTAGGTTTTCTACTCTTTTCCAATGCACATTCTTAGCTTGCAGGTCCTATCTTTTGGTATTGCCCGGAGGCTTTGACCCGCTTGCTTTAATGTCACCGACACTTTGTAGAGGAATTATGGGAACATTAGTTGGTTGATCTACTTTTGCATTTCTAACTAGATGCAAGGTCTCAGACTACTAGAAGGCACATTGGTGTTCACTTTCTTAAAACTGGGCATATAATGGTTTGAATGCTTGGCACTAGGCATAGAACAAGGCATCACAACTTTGCCTTTTGCACCTAAGGATTTAGGACATGTTGCACATTACACAGCTAGCCTTTTGAGATCGCTTGGCATCTAATGCAAGCAAACCTAATTTCTCTATCAAGAGGTTTATTAATGAAATCCTCTTCAACAATCTCGCGGAGACATTCTAGACTATCCTTAAGGTGAGCACAATAGTCATGAAACGCAGTTTCATTATTCCTAAGATGAGGAGGAATGTATTTAACCGTCACAGAGTATTTGGTACCGAGGATGACTTTGATGCAACATTCTTATTAAAACAAGTGGCAGTTTCCCATTTTCCGACTCTGATTCTCAATTTCCTTTTGTAAAGACGTTATTTTTTTTTTGGTCACGAGTGACTTTCATTGAATCATATAACTCTTTAAAGTATCGTTTAACTTTTCATTTTCTTCTAGAAAACTCTCGTTTTCCTTTTGTAAGGCATTAACTAAGTTTTGAAGAAAAAGTTTGAGAGTCCGAGAATCTAAAGGAGGAGGCATTTGGGATCCAGGCACATTGTTCTTTTCACCCTTTAATTGAGAGATTTTCAACTTTCGACGTGGTTACAATGAGCTCAAATCATTTCATCATGTTTGCTAATTTAAAACCGCATCAAATTCAGGAGCATCCAAGGATGTCTTGATATTTGAGGTTTTAACATTTTCTTTAGATGTTGATATTTTAATTGTAAAGCAAAATGCTCAACTTCTAATTTAGAAAATGTTTTACCAAATATCATGATCATCCTGTCATCCTTATCATTGCTTTTAGAGTTAGTTTTTACAAGCTCAATGACACGATCATGGGAGACTTTCAGAGCAAGAGATAATTCATGAAATTGAGAAGCATTAATAGAACAATTTGTAGCAGTGTAAAACACATCTTGAGCAATACATTCATAAATAAGATTCTCATTCAAGGTATGCAAGTTCTTCCTCTCAATCTCATTATATTTTAATGCTCGCTCATAGTCACTAACCTCAACTATCATTGCATCAAATTCCTTTTCCATTCCTTTAATATCTAAATCCATCCCCTTTTTAAGACTCTCAAAATGATCTTTTAGTTGTTTAAAAAAGGCATGACCTCGGTTAAATAGCATTCTTTGTTTGCTCAAAACCCTTTCCTTCGTTATCCGATGGGTGTGATCCTTTTCTTACAAGTTTTCTCAAAATCAACAAATAGTTGAAAAATAACATATTGACTGATGAAGGTCTTGCTTTTAGTGGCAATAGTTCTAGGAACTAAATGCATTGGTGTATTTGGAGGATAAAATGGGCTGCAGCATTTTCCTAAGGAGGGTTTGTAACAACAAGATTCTCTCGCTTTTGCTTATCTAAGTCCTTTTCCGAACACTTGTTCGTGTGTTAACAACGTTTGTGGCTTAAACTTGTTTAAGGAAATCCAGTTCTCCTTCTTGTAATCATGGGGTTTGATTGTTATGTTATTCTTTTTACATTCAGAATCTTCTAGCTTCTTATTCATTTTCTCCCTAGATGCATCATCTAATTTTCTATCTTCCTCAGGCACTCAACTAACTAGGTTTCGCTTCAGGTTTAAGAATCTCATTTCCATCATAGATCACCTTATTAGCATTTCTAGCCTTTTAATGACCTCTCGATTTAGTTCCTCAACAAGGGGAATGCTATGCTTATCTCTTAAAACTCTATGCTTAGTGATCAAGTGAGCAGTCTGAATGGTATTCCCTTGTACGCACAACTTATTTTCAAGCTTGTTTTTCAAAGTTTTTAGATTGGAAAATCATTCAAAAGTTTTGATTCCTTAGCATTGAATTCTTGCTTAAGCATTTTAACATTTTCTTGAAGTTCTTGTTTTTGCTTAGCGATTTTAGAAAGCTTTTCTTGTAAGGAGTTTAACTCTTGTTTTAAGACTTCTTCTCTAAAGTTACTTTTTCTAATAATTGTACGCATTTGGTCATCCATCTCCCCGCCACGGGTGGTTAATTCAAATTTAGCTCGTTGTTCATAAATAGCAACACGTTCTTTATAGGCATTAAGTTCAGAGATAACAGAATCATCGGGCACATGCAGGTATTCATCAAAAGCATAGTCATCATTGACTGCATAAGATACATCACTTGGTACAATCTCACTTTCACTTTGTTTCACATATTGATCATATGGGACAACATTGATATTACCCATATTTTCAATATCGACTCAATAATTACATTTGTTTGTACTTCGTCATGTATCTTTTGCTCATCAACTTCATCGTATAGTTTTAGTACCCTGAAATGATTTTGTCTTTGGATGGACCAGCTTGTGGTGATGAAGAGACTTTAGGAGGACCATTAGAGAAATGCTAGCCATGAAAATGGTTTGGCAAGAGGTTCATCATCAATGTCGAGTCGATGCATCACAATCGCGACTTGAAAGGCATTCTGATGATTGTGGCTATCTCCTGAATTGGTTGCTCATCCACATCCGCATCATATGTCTTGGCATTTTCCTCACAAGAAACAAATTCCTCTTCATCCAAAGTGCACCATTATCCCGAGCTTGCACAAGCAACATCTTATCCCCTCAAGTACTCGCTCGGTGGCGATGTGCGCTTCTTGCAATATGTCCCTCACCACCACAGCTTGTAACACTTGATAGGCTTTGCTTGTCCCTCGACCATTCCTTCCCTATTCTGATTTAACATAACCTCTACCAGCTTCACCTCTTCCTTGTTCGTACTGCCTTTCTTGAACTGGCTGCACCATAACCTTCCCATCTCTCGACTGCTGGCTTGATTGTGTGGATTAGATGTTGTTCTGAGGTTGTTGTTGGTGTGTGGGAGAGAGTTCATGTTTTGACTAATCATGAGAGCCGGTTGATTAATGAAGTTTCCTACGGCTGCATCAGATCAACTTGTTTAAACCTTGGATCGGGAATGAGTTTGTGATTACCATTACCCATGGGTATAACTTGAGATGCTTTGGTGGTAATTCCTATGTTTGAGTAGAAGGCAGTTGAATCATTTGATGAGCTTGTCTCTCCTGGGTTGGTTTTGAACTGATCAAGAATCCTTTTTTCAAACATAGCATGTCTCTCATTCAGAAGAAGGAAGGCATAGAGTTGCTCATAGTTTGTATTCTTCAATCCTTTGGTTAAGCTTCACAGAGGTGACAAACTTGAGCCATTCAAGATTCATGTTGTTCACAAACTTTGAGTTCAAATGAATGTTTGGCATAGTCATTTTGATGTTCCTCATGTCATTAACAAGCTTGTGGAATCTCACATAATACTCATAGACACTCATTTGTTTCATCTTGAAGTGTTCAAATTCATCATAGAGTTGTGATTCTCTGTCTTCCATAGTTAATTCGAAACCAGAAAGAAGCATCTTGACATTATCCCACACCGCCTTGGCTTCAGTGTTGTGATTGATAAGCTTGTAGATATCTTTTGGAAGACCTTGAAGTATGATGTTAGAAGCCCCGATATCAGCATCGAATCTCTTTTTCTCCTTATCATTGAGCTCATCATATGTCTTTGGTCTTTCTATTCCATAGATCATTGTTCCATCTGCAACTGTATCAATTAAGTCTCTTGTAGTCTCAATCAGATAAGGTCCTTCATCAATCGATTTGAGAATGTTGACCCCATTTTCCTTTCCAAGACAAGACATAATCGATTTTGAGCCCAAGAGTCGTAGTCGGTTTTGTCAAGCATGGGTGGACGAGTATTCGAACCACCGCTTGAACATCCTCGAAACAAGTGGAGATGATTGTAGAAACGTTGGTAGACATGTTAACTTATTACACGAGATTTTATAACTCTATGATTAAACCGGGAAATAGATTCTTTCACGGATTTTACTAAATCAAGAGAAAACCGTATACAAACAAAAGTTAACCAAGTCGCAGAACCTTTGAACCGCTAATCACTAAGTTGCTAAGTAATAACAAGACAAGTCGCTAAGTTCCAAATCGCTACGAATTTTGATAGCAAGTCACTATGCACCAAGTCGCTAAGATGTCAAGTCGCTAAATAGCAACTCGCTAAGGTCCAAATCGCTAACACCAAATCGCTAAGAAACTTAAAGAACAAGTCGCTATCAAAATTGAAAGCAAGTCGCTACCTTACCAAGTCATTACCCGTAGTGGAGAATCCACTAAGTGTACTGTTTGTCGGCTTGTCTCAAAAGGCAAGTCGCTACCAAAACACACTACAACTCGCTACCTTTTACTGAAGCAAGTCGCTACCAAGAAATTCACTCCGAGAGCCAAGTCGCTACCAAGAAAAACTTTAAAAACACACTTTTCAATCTAAAACAAGCTCAACCACAGTGATTCAAACTTACCAAATCAAAACCCAAGCACATACAATGATCCTAAACACAAAAGTACACCCAAAATTCAAACTTTAACACTAGAAATGAACCAAATGATGCAAAAACCACTAAACTTTTTCAAACTCAAAAACTACCTAAAAACTACTAGAAATCCAAGGATATGTAAGAGATGATCTAACCATGGCTCTTGATACCATTTGTAACATATTGGATTTCACATACACATCATACCATAAACAAAGTAGGCGTATAAGATGATTTTAGAGAGAGAAAGTTAGAGGTTTGGGAACTTTAGTAAGAGAAAGAAAAATCTTATTATGAGCTCCAACTCTCTACCTTGGGAGGTAGAGAGTATTTATAGTCATTACATAAAACGCCACCTAACGGGTTGTGGATCAGGCATACAGTGGGTAAAGACTCGTCCGTCCTCCATGGTGTTACTTAACTAGATACTACATAACATTAAATAACTACGACTACGAGCTTTCTAACGAATACATATACTTGAGGTGACCGACACTTTAACTATTGGATTTTCCAAATCCTAACACATGGGGTTTTTGTTTAATTAGTATAAGGCCTTATAGTAATTATCTTTTAATTAGTGGGAAACATGATGAGTTTATGCAATGTGACAATGTAGTACCTAATTTTAATGACTAGTTATGCAATTTGCCAATTGAGTCCATGTTTTGTACAAGAGTATACATAATCCCCATGTAATGATTTTGTGCACAAATTAGAATCTTAGACTCAGATTTAAGAGAATTAATGTAGTTAGTATACTTACAATGATGTTATCTTCAGTGATTAATGTGTGAGAAAGTGTCAACAATGAGGTAGGTGTGTTGTTGATACGTTTTGGTAAAGTGGGTTGTGAGGAAGAAGATGTTTTGTAAATGGTATTTTTGCTACTGTTGTCACCACGGACCAGATGGCACCAAAAATTTGGTTCCTTCCTTGTTGTCGTTTGGTGCCATGGAAACAGTGTAGACTTAAACAAATTTGTTTTGTTTTGTTTGTTCTAAGGTTTAAACTATGTTTTAACTACATGTTTGGTTCCATTAGCCCTAAACCAAGTCTAAGAAGATTAAATGGTTCTCGTTTGAGAGGCTTAGTTAGAATGTCGGCAATGTTGTCTTCGAAGGATACTTTCTCAATTGAAGTGTTTCCTTTTTGAACATTGTCGCGAACAAATTGATGGCGGATTTCAATATGCTTCGTACGAGCATGTTGGACGGGATTTTTGATGAGATCAATAGCTCCTTTGTTGTCGCAAAGAATAGAGATATCGTTGAGATGAATTCCGTAATCCACGAGAGCTTGCTTCATCCAAAGAGGTTGTTGACATGCTTTTCTGGCTGAGATGTATTCGGCTTCAGTAGTTGAGATTGCTAGAGCTGTTTGCTTCTTTGCAAACCATGAGGTGAGACAATGTCCAACAAAAGTGCAAATACCACTTGTACTTTTTCTATCGACATAGTCACTAGCATGGTCCGAGTCGGCATACACTATAGTTTCTACACCCGTTACTTTGGGATACCATAATCCTAAACATGTCGTTCCCTTAATGTATCTAAATATCATTTTTAAGGCTTCTAAGTGTGATGCCTTGGGATTTTCTTAAAAGCGAGCACATAGATAAACACTAAACATAATGTCGGGTCTACTAGCCGTGAGATAGAGTAGGCTACCAATCATTCCTCTATATTTAGTGTTGTCTGACCATTCCTTCCTCATCCTTGGTAGGTTTAGTGTCCGAAGACATGGGTGTCTTAGTTGGTTTTGAGTCTTCAAGACCAAATTTCTTAAGCATATCTTTTATGTATTTAGATTGGTTAAAGTATATGTCATCTTCTAGTTGTTTAATTTGAAGTCCTAGAAAGAATTTTAGCTCACCCATCATACTCATCTCAAACTCACCGTGCATGATTTTAGAAAAATCATCACATAGCTCTTGACAAGTTGATCCGAATATGATGTCATCAACGTATATTTGAACTATGATAATGGTGATTCCTTTTTCTTGGTAAAAAGGGTATTATCTACTAATCCCATGGTATATTTGTTTTCAACTAGAAAATTCTTAAGTCGATCGTACCAAGATTTTGGTGCTTGCTTAAGTCCGTATAATGCCTTCTTGATTTTGAAGACATGATGTGGTTTCTCAAAGTCGGTAAAATCGGGAGGTTGAGCAACATATACTTCTACGTTAATAAACCCATTAAGAAATGCACTCTTAACATCCATTTAAATTAATTTAAAGTCATAAGCACATGCATATGCAAGTAAGATTCTAATAGACTCGAGCATAGCTACCGGTGCATAAGTTTCATCATAATCAATCCACTCTTGTTGATTATAACCTTGTGCGACAAACCTAGCTTTGTTTCTAGACACTACACCATTTTCGTCCATTTTATTTCGAAAACCCCATTTTGTTCCAATTATAGTTTGATCTTTAGGTTTTGGAACTAACTTCCAAACGTCATTTCTAACAAATTGGTTTAACTCTTCTTGCATAGCAATTACCCAAGATTCATCTTTTATTGCTTCGTTTATGTTTTATTACTTTGATTTTGGGCTTGTGATCTTAACGTTCTTTGATTTAGTTGTCCTATGACCTTTTCTAAAGGATTACTTTTGGATTCTTTGATGTTTATAATTTCATTATTTAATGGTTCATCTTCCTTGTCATTTTCAATTATTTTTTGACTTTCTACAAGTTGATTTTCAACTAAGTCATCATCTACCAAAGGCGATGTCTTAGAGGGAGGTGGACTTTGTCAATGTTATGTTCAAACGATTCCCTGACCTCATTGTCTTTCTTTAAGACAATGTAAGCTTTACTAGCTTGTGAGTAACCAAGAAATACACCTTCATAAGACTTTGGGTCAAACTTGGTGAGGTAGTCTTTAGTATTAAGAATGAAACATTTACATCCAAACACTCTAAAATATCCTAAAGTTGATTTTGCCTTATATAATTCATATGGTGTTTTGTTTAAGAAAGGACATATTAAGACTCTATTTAAAATATATGTAGAAGTGTCAACGCATGTACACCAAAACTTTTGAGGTATGTTTTGTTCATTGCTATTGTTCACTCATTTCTTGAATGGTTCTATTTTTATGTTCCACAAATCCATTAGATTGAGGTGTTCGAGGAGCCGAGAAGTTATGTGTTATACCATTTGTATCACAAATGTTTCCAAATTGTGTTTCATTGTCAAATTCACGACCATGATCCGTTCGGATCGACACAATGTTTACACCTAGTTGATTTTGAATTTTCTTGCTAAGTATTTCAAATTTATCAAAAGCTTCATTTTTAGTTTTCAAAAATAATGTCCATGTAAACCTTGAGTAATCATCTACTATGACCAAAGTATATAAGTTGCCTCCATAGCTTCTTATAGCGGATGGACCAAACAAGTCTATATGCAAAAGTTCTAGACACTTAGATGTGGACACCATATTTTTAGCCTTATGGCTACTATGAGTTTGTTTACCAATTTTGCAAGCGTCGTAAAAATGTTGGTCATATTTAAGTTTTGGTAAATTTCTAACTAGCTCTTTTGAATATAGGTTTTGGATAAGTCTCATATTAGCATGACCTAAGCGTCTATGCCAAAGAGTTGAGTTATCATCTAAGGTTGTTAGACAAAGTTTGTCATTAGATGTTTTATCTACTTTCATGACGTATATGTTATTTTTCCTAACTCCTTTAGCTATGGTGATACCGTCTTTTAGTATTTTACTACCATTTTCTTCAAATAGTACTTTATACTTTTTATCACATAATTGACTAATACTAAGTAGATTAAATCCTAACCTATCGACATGAGCAATATTTTCAATAGTTAGGGAGTTATGAGCGATCGTACCTTTGCCAATGATTTTGCTTTTGAGATTGCTACCAAAAGTGATATTACCTCCGTGATACTCTTGGTATGTTGAGAAGAGGTTTTTGTTGCCCGTCATGTGTCGTGAGCATCCACTATATTTTATCCATTCATCAGGTTCTAATCCAACTTTCAAGCATACCTAAGACAAAAATAACTCAGCGCTTGGTCTCCAATATCTCATGGGTCCGTTTGGGTTAAACATACCATTTACTTGGTTCATATATGGAAATGATGGGTAATTCCATGGCATATAATCTGAGTTTGATATGGTCTAGGAAAGTTTTGATTCCAACCGATATGTTGATAGTTGGGTTGTATGTTGTGGTTGCTCTTAGGAAAGGGGCGTTTGGCAATAGGTGTTTTAGACCGTTGTTGAATAGTTTTAGATTTAAATTCATTTCTAGCAAGTCCTACTCCTGATGTAACAACAGGTTTTAGTTTAACATTATCCTTGGTTTTCTTTGTTACTTTGACAAATTCACTACGGTCCGTATTGCAAACATTATGTCCTGCTGCAGTCCCCACGACACCAAATCTGGCCAACGGACGGAACCCTATATTTGGGTCCGTCTCAACCGTGTTGTATCTGCAGCTTACTTTTGACATTTTGTTTTTTCTTTTTCGACCGTTTTGGTTTGACTCTTTGGAATTAATACTTCATTAAATCCTAGTCCATTCATGTTTCCTGGTGTTTTTTGAATTCTAACTATTTCATCAGCACAAGCAATATTTTTGTTAAACCTTTTAAATTTAAAGTTATGTTCGATTAGGACTTCTTGTGTGAGCTTTAGTTTTTCTATTTCAAGACTAAACTCTTGACATGATTTGCAATCATCGTCATTTGCTTTCCCCTTTCCCAATCGTTTTGCCTTTTCTTTTAACTCATAGACTTTATTTTCTAAAAATTCCTTTTTAGTCTTTAAAAACTTATTTTTAGTTATGATTTTTAAACTAAGCTCACATAATTGATTATATTGTTTTTGCAAAGTGTCATCATCAATAGAATAATAAGATGAGTCGAAGTGTACCTCGTTTGATTCATGTGCCATTAGAGCGATCTCATCCTTGCTTGATTCTTCATCATCCTCACTATCACTCCAAGTACCACTAACAAAAGCTCGTTGAGTTTTGCTTTTAGGTGGCTTGGGGCAATCTCCTATTAGATGACTTGCATCACCGCATTTAAAACACTTTCTTTCACCTTTTCCCTTTTTGTCATCTCGGTCTTTTTGAATGACTTTTCTTCTCGGTTGTTGCCTTACTTAACTTCTCTTTTTCTAAAGAAATTTTTTGAAAGCTCTAACGGCCATGGCATACTCCTCATCTTCACTACCGGAGCAAGATTTGTCATCATCACACGATTCCTTCTTGCCTTTAGAGCAACGGATTTGATTTTCTCTCTTTTTCCTTTGATGATTTCTGAATCTTTCTCCATCACCATTTCGTGTACTTTGAGGTTTCCGATTAGCTCGTCTAGTGACATTTTTGAGATATTTTTTGATTCATCAATAGCCGTCACTTTAGCTCTCCACTTCGGATGGAGTGTTCTAAGAAATTTCCTGACAAAGTTCTTACTACGAAAGGATTCATCAAGTGCTTTAAGAGATGTAATAATAGTATTAAAGCGAGCAAAACCACAATCAATGGTTTCATCTTCAGGGATAACAAATTGTTCATATTGTTGAACAAGAAGATCAATTTTTTTTATCCTTGACTTGTGAATTTCCTTGATGTGTAATAATCAAAGATTCCTAAATGTCTTTAGCGGTTTCACACATAAAAATTCTTTCATATTCTTTTCTAGGCAAAGCATTATAAAGCATCATTTTAGCTTCATTATTTTTAGCTATTAATTTCTTTTTATCATCAACAAAAATATCTTTTGTTGTAGAACTAAAGTCTCCTTTAATTATTACAAACCAAAGATCTATATCTTTTGATTTTAAATATGTTTCAAAACGGTTTTTCCAATAGATAAATCCATTGGTTTCAAAGAGTGGTGGTGTTTGCATAGATTGCCCTTCTTTAAAGTTTTCGGAATCCGTGGATCGTTTCAAGTTTATAAAATACAGTATATTTTAGAAATTCTTGAGCAACGAGGATCTGATACCAATTGTGGAAAACTAGAAGGTGGGTTGAATAGTTTACCGATTAAAAACTTTGTTTTGAAACTTATTGAAAGATTAATTGATATTGATCTTATATATGTTAGTGAATAATAATCAATATGCAAGCAATATACATAAAGAGTAAATAAGGAAAGAAACAATCAAACCACGACAAGTTCTTTATAGTGGTTCAGTCTACAAGGACTCTTTTTCCTTGCCCTACTCTACTCCCTGAGTCTCACACTCGAGAGTTTAACTTCACTAGTCAACAAGCTCCTTTCACTGGCGGAAAAAACCTTTACACTTCGCTTACACTATTTCCGACACTAAGCTAGATGTCGAGTTCTGTTCAAGGGTACAACCACTCCCACACACAATGTATTTTAAGGACTAAAATAATAACCACTCACACACACAAGATTATGATGGTTTGTGATGATGTACCCTCCGAACATCTCGACAGACACCCCTTCGAGATGTGTCGAAGCCCTTTTGAACGAAGCCCAAGTTAGATCTCCTGAATATTCGTGGGCGTCAAACCAATCGTACACACGAAGGTATGGTTGACGAAGGAGTAACGGATAGGAGAGCTTCTAGACTTGGTCAAACCCACGATCTCCCTCTCTTTCCTGTCTTTCCCGCCAAGTTTGAGAACGTGGGTCACTAAGCCCTAGCGGTTACCCACAAACATGGGACGCCCACATGTTCTCCAACATTTGCGCAGAGGTGCACTCAACCCTATTTCTTCAACTATAAATAGGTTGGTAACTCAACACTCATCTTACTTACACACACTTATACAAACATAACTCATACTTACTCTCACACCGGAGGTGGTTCACAGGGTCCAACCCCTGCGTAATCACTTAACGTAGTGTCTTCGTATTTCTTATCCTCAGGTGAAAGAAAATCTTGGTTGGAACATACAACCCTCATACCTTCGATCACCATTGAAGCCTGGTAGTGCAATTTATTGTACAATCAGTGGCTCCATCTGTAACACCCCGGAAAATCGGGTTTTAGCGGAAGCATACAAGTTTTGGGTGCTACTAATCGGTATCACAACACAAGCATAGAATAAAAGGTTTTTCTTAAGAAAACTCATTTATTTAATAAAATCAATGTTGACAATAAAATTTAATACGGAAATAGGCCCATAATAAATAAGCGGTCCCCAAATACAAATATCAGAGTCGTCTATGACCATGCCATGCCATTACCCAAGCACCTCCAAAAGTGAACTATCGCCTCAATACCTGAGAATACACGCTAAAAGTGTCAACACGAGGTTGGTGAGTTCATATGTTTGCATAAAAGTATAGCGGGTTTAAAAGAGTCTTTCGATCATTGTGGCACCCTCAATGTCACGAAAACAAAGTTTACCTTAGCAAAAATAGTAAAGTGGACCACAAGGTTTTCAGTGTAAATCATTTCTCATAAACAAGTCAAATTTAACCAAGGCATACCCTGCCTAATTCACAGTACCAAAATATTTATTCGCAAAAATAATTCATAAACAACCACTTGGACCATATCAAAATCAAACACTACAACGAATATAGTGTCACGCAAGCTTAACTATTACGCAGGCTAAGTCATGAAACCATCACTAGATAGCACGAGTCGTGACTATCTCTAAACACACTAACAATCGACATTTTATACGTCCCCCACATGAGCCATGTTGGTCGGACGGGGTGGCCATTCCCAATAGATCTATCCATAACATTCGCACCATCCTGAGCCAGGATGTAACAATTCGTAACAACGATTGGGTTTCTAACCTTAACCTAGCACGTAATAGCCCACAAAAACATTTTCAGGTCCAATCCAAAACAATTCAAGCTTGCGTAAAACCAAGTAACAATCATTTATTCAAAGAAATCAAGCATTTGCATTTAATAAAAACGAGCATGCATTCTCCCCCAAAACATTTTAAAATCATGTAAAAGTAGGGGCCATGAACTCACCTCGATACGAGCAAGCATAAGAATCACAAGTAACAAGGCGGCATCAAGGAGCAAGCACAACCAAATCACGAAGAAAGGCACATCGATATCCAAGGAGTACAAGTACAAAGGTACTACATCGTCACGACCTAATAGTATACGTATTATCTTAAAATACGTCTCAAAAGTAAAATAATAAAATATCCGAAAGACAACGTATCTTAGTTTTCATGGAATACTAGTATCAAACGTTTCCAAAAATTCCAGTATCGATATCTCAAAAGTTTAGTTTTAACGTTTCGTGTGGTGGTAAGAGATCATGACTCGCCATACAACTCACGCCAAAAGTATACCAAAATGTAACTCACGCCATATGTTATAACTCACGCCAAACATAACTCATACCAAACCATAATATATATCCTACTATATTATGAGGAATAGTCAAGAAATATTGACCAAGACTCACATTGAGTAAATACGACAAGGAGAAAGTCGAGACGACAATGACAAAGAAACACGTCAAAAAGTAAGTCTATTGGTAGTTTCGGTATTTACCCAATAATCCCAAATGATTTGAAAAGCCAGTTTGAGTTTATAAGAACACAAGTTAACATTTAAATTAATAAAGGATTTTGCGATTTAGTAAAACTATACTTTTCGTTCCTTGTCGGGTTATATAAATAAAAGTTCAAGTTTAGTATGTTGGATGAATTTCGGCATGACGCGTCCATTCATACAACATTCCCAAGTCGTCGTGATTTAAAAATAAATTTGTCTAACGTCCAATGTCCAATAATTATTCAAATCATCCAAATCTGATATTCAATTGTCCACTAGATATTCATATCATCCAAGCTTTATTAAATCCAATATACGTCCCACAAAATAATCCGTATCCAATTTCAAATCACAATCCCAATTATAATCCGAAATGTACCAGTATCACTAATCTCAAAGGCAAATGAAAACTTGTTAGCTCAATATTCACTATCTTAACATTTTAAGTATATAACTTTAACCAAAAGTTTAGTTAACTCTTAATTTGTTCATAGCCAAACAACACTAACCGGTCGTTTTACCATGCTGACCCGTAATCAAAATGGATCCACACACAAGTAAAAGAAGTAAAATTGACTCAGAACTATGCCTAACCAAACGCACCCTATGATGATGGTGAACAAAAGCTGCACCAACACGAACAAACGAGTCCCAACACATTCACAGATTTTATAAACAAATTTGAATACCCTTTGGTGTCGCTGTGAACCAAAAGCAGAAAAACAAGCACCCTTTTTGGGACATAACACGAAAGTCCAAATCCAATTCATGGCCACAATTTATGATAACGAAAGAACAATCAGATCCATGTTGCACCCGACACAACTCAGACCAAGTAAACACTCAAATAACCAACTCAAGACTCGAAACTGAGTCGCCCGACTCGTAGCCCTTACGGGTCTTAAACCTGACTCGTATAACAACAACAACAGCAATGGTCATACCGTGAGGTTCACGGGTTTCTGACCCGAGATAATAACAACACCACAATGACATTCACATTTTTTTACAATGATTATTACCACACGGAATTTCTAAATTTTTTTATTTTTAGCCCGTTATTAGCGAAGGCTTTCAACAAACGATATAACACATAAATGTTAGCAATGAATTTAAACCAAACGCGAGGTCAATCGCTAATAACACAAGATTTGAAAATTTCCCACACGAGTTGAATCAAAACATTTTAAAACCTGAGTTTCTATTCCACGAAATGTCAACATATGCTTTGTAACCGGATAATTTCAAAGTAATGAACGGGTTTTATGAACTCGACTTACAAGTTAATCGAAAGAGAAAGAAAATAAAAAGAGAGGCGAGATGATGGTGGTTCGGATGTATACGACAGCTAAAACTTCAAACAACACCCTTCTCGTACTCACGATATAACCCAAGCAAAGACCTCAACCTTCATAACCTTGAATCTTCGACTGAATGATGGTGGGGCAGCGGCTGGAATAATGGTTGAGTGACACGGCCTGTGGTGGCAGTGACCGGAGGTGTGGGAGGAGTGATCCGGAGGTGTGGCTGGGATGGAGCGGCGGCTGCAGGTTGAGAGTGGCAAGGGTGGCGGCTGGTATGTGAGGAGGAGGAGGGAGGAAAAATATGAACCCTAAATTTGTATCACACCCTTTTATCTTTGATACTAAATGACACAAGGAACATAAATGTAATTATTCAGAAGGTAGGGGTGCGAACAGAATTTATTCACAAGGACCAAAGCTGTAATTGTTGCAATCTTTTGACATTTGATGATTCGGGGCTCATTTGGACTAGTAAACGATTGATTCAAATCATGAAACTTGCGCCATTGAGTTCAGAATAACTTTTCCAATAAAAATAAGTGTTCACACGGCTAATTTCTCAAATAAAATATCAAAATTAAATCAAATGGTCAGTTGTGCTAGTACGCGTTGTGTCCAACTTTTATGTTTCACGTCAAATGAGCTCAGAAAAGTTCGTAATTGAAAAAAAAGACGAATTTTCTCAAAATGAATATCCGGAAAAGTGCGAGTTGTTACATACTTCCTCCTTAACGGAATCGCGTCCTCGCGATTCAATTCAAGTTATCCGTTAGATTTGAAAAGAGATATAGATACTTTCTCAAGATTCCATTTTCACGTTCTCACGCAAATTCAGGATGTTTCTTAGAGTTTCCAATGATCAGTAACAACAGGAAAACGACTTTGCTCAAGTCATTTGACTTCACGGTTCACGATTTCGATTGGTTCCTCAACAAAGCTTAGGCGTTCGTCGATATGGATATCTCCCAAAGAAAGACAATAATCATTTTTAACAGTGAGGCATTACCTCTGATTACGCACATGAAAGCGTCATGAATAACTAAGCTCCGACGGTAGCTCAAGGCTCTAAGCTACCAGTCCAGCTCTAGCAAGAGTCTTTAAAGGATTTGCAAAACGAAGATTTGGCTTTCCACGTTTACTAAGCGCATCACATAATCCATGGTGAGGTATCTAAGCATAGCCTCGTCTCCAATCATGGAGTTTCAAAGATTCATGTCTTCCATCCATCTTAGCTCTTCTGATGACCGTGAGCAGTTTACATTATGCTTTTGATCTAAACAATTTCTCGACAGCTTTATGAACAGTTTTAGGATATCAAGTTGGGTATCCCCCAACTCAATCCAACCAATCGTTGAGTGGCATTTTCAACCATGAAGTGCCTCGTACAACGTGGCTATGGTTGTAAGAGATTTCGACCAATGGGAGGTGTCTATTCCAACCATTGCTGTAATCGATCACGCGGACACGCAACATGTTCTTTGACATTTGGATGGTCCTTTCACTCCAGCCAACAGTGCATGAATGATTCCCAGTACTCATACCACAACTTGTTCTCATGGCTCCTGGAGTGATGACCAGAAATTTGATGTGAAACGACCTTCACAATCAGAATTGATAGAAATCGCCACACCACTAAGTACAACAATCTCCTTTACGCGCGTGCGAGCAAGGTTGTCCATAGTGACTGTTTCTTCGATTAGCAGAGACTGAGCAAGTTTGGTGACGACCAACAACTACCCAGATAGATACGCGGAATTCACTTCCAAGTTTCAGTTCATAATACAGTAGCCAAAACATTTTGTTGGGTGACCACATAATAATTTGTCGGAAAGTTGAAAGAGTTTGAAAGACAATAACGGCAGGGCTCAATATATCATAAGGAGGTAGCAAGAATCCTAGATATTCCCAAAGGGCGAGCGAAGGATTAGACGTCAGCTCCAAGGATCGTGGCTCAAGTTACTCCTTAAAGTCTTAAGGTTTCTGTTGGGCCAACAGAATCCCCGTCGAAAAGAGAATTAAGCAAATTCAGAGTACGACTCTGAAGGAGAGTATTAATTACAACTAGCAATCAATAGATTGATTCCGTAGTACACTTAATACTTAACGCAGAAAGATACAGCATTCAAATCCAACGTCAATATTTCCAAAAGAAATTCGACTACCAATCGATATCAAATCAAATTCTAAATACAATTGAACGACGATGGTTCCAAAAAGTTATGCTAAAAGCATACACGTCGATAGAGCGCGAGGTGCAATATCAAAAGAACAGAACCAATGGAATAATCATCGATCAAAGATAAGGCTTGCAGTAGAGGCGTCTACAACAAGACCAAAACAACCCCACGAGGATAAGCGAATCCATTTTCACCATAGGAACCAAAATCGCAGAATCTAACAATCCAAATTCAACGTAGCCAAGATAGATTCCAAATATTCCAGGAAGCCCGATGAGCTTATTACAACTTCACGCAACCCCAAATGAAAACTTGTGACCAATCGGGTCTAACCTGACCCGATGCAAAACAAGGTCTTACAGTTCTAACGATTCCAAAAATAATCTGAAGTCATATAATGACTAGGCGACGATGAAAAGCGATTCATAACAAAGGAAGGATATCGCGATAATCAAGAATTTGTGATGCCAGTGTGTTGTGTGTGAAGGAAAGCTTTTATAAAATTTCATGCTCGTATACACACACACCAAAACTTTTCCATTTCCCGAAATCAAACCAAAAACCAACCGGACATAATTCTATTATAACTACTCCAAATATCGTAAAATTCACCTCTGAGTCGGACATAGGTGATCAGGCTATGTCCCACTGTCCATGGTTGAATATAGTTGATCAGTCTATATTCACCAGAGGTTCAATGAATTTTGATATACTTGACTTAGTTACTCTAGCATCATGTCTTTCACTTCCCAAAAATCCATTTTTCAAAAGATTAAAACAAGTGTCCACACGCGAGGACGAGTGATGAGATTGTACAGCGAAAGAGGCGCAACGCTACAACATATACGATGCGTAAACATAAGTATGTCAAGGATACTTATATCATATAGCAAAAATAAATGGATATACTCATCCAATAGTTAGGCACACATCTCATCAAATATATTAGCAATTAAAGTCACAAGTGAGGCACCAGCTTGGCAGGCAAGCACGTGTCGGTCATAGGGTTAAATTTTCATAAAAATGGTTATAGTCTAGGTTTTGAAAATTTACCCAGTTCTCTATAACCTAGGCTCTGATACCAATCTGTAACACCCCGGAAAATCGGGTTTTAGTGGAAGCATACAAGTTTTGGGTGCTACTAATCGGTATCACAACACAAGCATAGAATAAAAGGTTTTTCTTAAGAAAACTCATTTATTTAATAAAATCAATGTTTATAATAAAATTTAATATGGAAATAGGCCCATAATAAATAAGCGGTCCCCAAATACAAATATCAGAGTCGTCTATGACAATGCCGTGCCATTGCCCAAGCACCTCCAAAAGTGAACTATCGCCTCAATACCTGAGAATACACGCTAAAAGTGTCAACACGAGGTTGGTGAGTTCATATGTTTGCATAAAAGTATAGCGGGTTCAAAAGAGTCTTTCGATCATTGTGGCACCCTCAATGTCACGAAAACAAAGTTTACCTTAGCAAAAATAGTAAAGTGGACCACAAGGTTTTCAGTGCAAATCATTTCTCACAAACAAGTCAAATTTAACCAAGGCATACCCTGCCTAATTCACAGTATCAAAACATTTATACGCAAAAATAATTCATAAACAACCACTTGGACCATCTCAAAATCAAACACTACAACGAATATAGTGTCACGCAAGCTTAACTATTACGCAGGCTAAGTCAGGAAACCATCACTAGATAGCAAGAGCCGTGACTATCTCTAAACACACTAACAATCGACATGTTATCGTCCCCCACATGAGCCATGTTGGTCGGACGGGGTGGCCATTCCCAATAGATCTATCCATAACATTCGCACCATCCTGAGCCAGGATGTAACAATTCATAACAACGCTTGGGTTTCTAACCTTAACCTAGCACGTAATAGCTCACAAAAACATTTTCAGGTCCAATCCAAAATAGTTCAAGCACTTGTGTCCACATAAAAACATATTTAAACCAAATCACGCATTTTCGTAAAACCAAGTAACAATCATTTATTCAAAGAAATCAAGCGTTTGAATTTAATAAAAACGAGCATGCATTCTCCCCCAAAACAGTTTAAAAGCAAGTAAAAGTAGGGGCCATGAACTCACCTCGATACGAGCAACGCAAGAATCACGACTAACAAGACTGGCATCAAGGAGCAAGCACAACCAAATCACGAAGAAAGGCACATCGATATCCAAGGAGTACAAGTACAAAGGTACTATATCGTCACGACCTAATAGTATACATATTATCTTAAAATACGTCTCAAAAGTAAAATAATAAAATATCCGAAAGACAACGTGTCTTAGTTTTCGTGGAATACTAGTATCAAACGTTTCCAAAAATTCTAGTATCGATATCACAAAAGTTTAGTTTTAACGTTTCGTGTGGTGGTAAGAGATCAAGACTCGACATACAACTCACGCCAAAAGTATACCAAAATGTAACTCACGCCATATGTTATAACTCACGCCAAACATAACTCATACCAAACCATAATATATATCCCAATATATTATGAGGAATAGTCAAGAAATATTGACCAAGACTCACATTGAGTAAATACGACAAGGAGAAAGTCGAGATGACAATGATAAAGAAACATGTAAAATAGTAAGTCTATTGGTAGTTTCGGTATTTACCCAATAATCCCAAATGATTTGAAAAGCCAGTTTGAGTTTATAAGAATACAAGTTAACATTTAAATTAATAAAGGATTTTGCGATTTAGTAAAACTCTACTTTTCGTTCCTTGTCGGGTTATATAAATAAAAGAGATTTAAAAATAAAAGTTCAAGTTTAGTATTTTGGATGAATTTCGGCATGACACGTCCATTCATACAACATTCCCAAGTCGTCGTGACTTAAAAATAAATTTGTCTAACGTCCAATGTCCAATAATTATTCAAATCGTCCAAATCTGATATTCAATTGTCCACTAGATATTCATATCGTCCAAGCTTTATTAAATCCAATATACGTCCCACAAAATAATCTGTATCCAATTTCAAATCACAATCCCAATTATAATCCGAAACGTACCAGTATCACTAATGTCAAAGGCAAATGAAAACTTGTTAGCTCAATATTCACTATCTTAACATTTTAAGTATATAACTTTAACCAAAAGTTTAGTTAACTCTTAATTTGTTCATAGCCAAACAACACTAACGGGTCATTTTACCATGCTGACCCGTAATCAAAATGGATCCACACACAAGTAAAAGAAGTAAAACTGACTCAGAACTGTGCCTAACCAAACGCACCCTATGATGATGGTGAACAGAAGCAGCACCAACACGAACAAACGAGTCCCAACACATTTACAGATTTTATAAACAAATTTGAACACCCCTTGGTATTGCTGTGAACCAAAAGCAGAAAAACAAGCACCCTTTTTGGGTTGTCTTTGCTTAACCAGGCCGAGACAAAACTACATAACACGAAAGTCCAAATCCAATTCATGGCCACAACTTATGATAATGAAAGAATAATCAGATCCATGTTGCACCCGACACAACTCAGACCAAGTAAACACTCAAATAACCAACTCAAGACTCGAAACTGAGTCGCCCGACTCGTAGCCCTTACGGGTCTTAAACCTTACTCGTATAACAACAAAAACAACAATGGTCATACCGTGAGGTTCACGGGTTTCTGACCCGAGATAATAACAACACCACAATGACATTCACATTTTTTTTACAATGATTCTTACCGCACGGAATTTCTAATTTTTTTTATTTTTAGCCTGTTATTAGCGAAGGCTTTCAACAAACGATATAACACATAAATGTTAGCAATGAATTTAAACCAAACGCGAGTCCAATCGCTAATAACACAAGATTTGAAAATTTCCCACACGAGTTGAATAAAAACATTTTAAAACCTGAGTTTCTATTCCACGAAACGTCAACATATGCTTTCTAACCGGATAAATTCAAAGTAACGAACGGGTTTTATGAACTCGACTTACCAGTTAATCGAAAGAGAAAGAAAATAAAAAGAGAGGCGAGATGATGGTGGTTCAGATGTATACGACGGCTAAAACCTCAAACAACACCCTTCTCGTACTCACGATATAACCCAAGCAAAGACCTCAACCTTCATAACCTTGAATCTTTGACTGAATGATGGTGGGGCAGCGGATGGAATAATGGCTGAGGTGACACGGCTGTGGTGGCAGCGTGACCGGAGGTGTGGCCGGGATGGAGCGGCGGCTGCAGGTTGAGAGAGGCAAGGGTGGCGGCTGGTATGTGAGGAGGAGGAGGGAGGAAAAAATATGAACCCTAAATTTGTATCACACCCTTTTATCTTTGATACTAAATGACACAAGCACCATAAATGTAATTATTCAAAAGGTAGGGGTGCGAACAGAATTTATTCACAAGGACCAAAGCTGTAATTGTTGCAATCTTTTGACACTTGTTGATTCGGGGCTCATTTGGACTAGTAAATGATTGATTCAAATCATGAACTTGCGCCATTGAGTTCAGAATAACTTTTCCAATAAAAATAAGTGTTCACGCGGCTAATTTCTCAAATAAAATATCAAAATTAAATCAAATGGTCAGTTGTGCTAGAACGCGTTGTGTCCAACTTTTATGTTTCACGTCAAATGAGCTCAGAAAAGTTCGTAATTGAAGAAAAAGACGAATTTTCTCGAAAATGAATATCTGGAAAAGTGCGAGTTGTTACATACTTCCCTCCTTAACGGAATCGCGTCCTCGCGATTCAATTCGAGTTATCCGTTAGATTTGAAAAGAGATATAGATACTTTCTCAAGATTCCATTTTCACGTTCTCACGCAAATTCAGGATGTTTCTTAGTGTTTCCAATGATCAGTAACAATAGGAAAACGACTTTGCTCAAGTCATTTGACTTCACGGTTCACGATTTCGACAGGTTCCTCAACACAGCTTAGGCGTTCGTCGATATGGATATCTCCCAGCAAAGACAATAATCATTTTTAACAGTGAAACATTACCTCTGATTACGCACATGAAAGCGTCATGAATAACTAAGCTCCGACGGTAGCTCAAGGCTCTAAGCTACCAGTCCAGCTCTAGCAAGAGTCTTTAATGGATTTGCAAAATGAAGATTTGGCTTTCCACGTTTACTAAGCGCATCACATAATCCATGGTGAGGTATCTAAGCATAGCCTCGTCTCCAATCATGGAGTTTCAAAGATTCATGTCATCCATCCATCTTAGCTCTTCTGATGATCGTGAGCAGTTTGCATTATGCTTTTGATCTAAACAATCTCTCGACAGCTTTATGAACAGTTTTAGGATATCAAGTTGGGTATCCCCCAACTCAATCCAACCAATCGTTGAGTGGAATTTTCAACCATGAAGTGCCTCGTACAACGTGGCTATGGTTGTAAGAGATTTCGACCAATGGGAGGTGTCTATTCCGACCATTGCTGTAATCGATCACGCGGACACGCAACATGTTCTTTGACGTTTGGATGGTCCTTTCACTCCAGCCAACAGTGCATGAATGATACCCAGTACTCATACCACAACTTGTTCTCATGGCTCCTGGAGTGATGACCAGAAATTTGATTTGAAACGACCTTCACAATCAGAATTGATAGAAATCGGCACACCACTAAGTACAACAATCTCCTTCACGCACGTGCGAGCAAGGTTGTCCATAGTGACTGTTTCTTCGATTAGCAGAGACTGAGCAAGTTTGGTGACGACCAACAACTACCCAGATAGATGCGCGGAATTCACTTCCAAGTTTCAGTTCATAATACAGTAGCCAAAACATTTTGTTGGGTGACCACATAATGATTTGTCGGAAAGTTGAAAGCAGTTTCAAAGACAATAACGGCAGGGCTCAATTTATCATAAGGAGGTAGCAAGAATCCCAGATATTCCCAAAGGGCGAGCGAAGGATTAGACGTCAGCTCCAAGGATCGCGGCTCAAGTTACTCCTTAAAGTCTTAAGGTTTCTGTTGGGCCAACAGAATCCCCGTCAAAAAGAGAATTAAGCAAATTCAGAGTACGACTCTGAAGGAGAATATTAATTACAATTAGCAATCAATAGATTGATTCCGTAGTACACTTAATACTTAACGCAGAAAGATACAACATTCAAATCCAACGTCAATATTTCCAAAAGAAATTCGACTACCAATCGATATCAAATCAAATTCTAAATACAATTGAACGACGATGGTTCCAAAAAGTTATGCTAAAATCATACACATCGATAGAGCGCGAGGTACAACATCAAAAGAACAGAACCAATGGATTAATCATCGATCGAAGATAAGGCTTGCAGTAGAGGCGTCTACAACAAGACCAAAACAACCCCACGAGGATAAGCGAATCCATTTTCACCATAGGAACCAAAATCGCAGAATCTAACAATCCAAATTCAACGTAGCCAAGATCGATTCCAAATATCCCAGGAAGCCCGATGAGCTTATTACAACTTCACGCAACCCCAAATGCAAACTTGTGACCAATCGGGTCTAACCTGACCCGATGCAAAACAAGGTCTTACAGTTCCAACGATTCCAAAAATAATCCGAAATCATATAATGACTAGGCGATGATGAAAATCGATTCATAACAAAGGAAGGATATCGCGATAATCAAGAATTTGTGATGCCAGTGTGTTGTGTGTGAAGGAAAGCTTTTATAAAATTTCATGCTCGTATACACACACACCAAAACTTTTCCATTTCCCGAAATCAAACCAAAAACCAACCGGACATAATTCTATTATAACTACTCCAAATATCGCAAAATTCACCTCTGAGTCGGACATAGGTGATCAGGCTATGTCCCACTGTCCCTGGTTGAATATAGGTGATCAGTCTATATTCACCCGAGGTTCAATGAATTTTGATATACTTGACTTAGTTACTCTAGCATCATGTCTTTCACTTCCCAAAAATCCATTTTTCAAAAGATTAAAACAAGTGTCCACACGCGAGGACGAGTGATGAGATTGTGCAGCGAAAGAGGCGCAACGCTACAACAGATACGATGCGTAAACATAAGTATGTCGACGATACTTATAGCATATAGCGAAAATAAATGGATATACTCATCTAATAGCAAGGCACACATCTCATCAAATATATTAGCAATTAAAGTCACAAGTGAGGCATCAGCTTGGCAGGCAGGCAGGCACGTGTCGGTCATAGGGTTAAATTTTCATAAAAATGGTTATAGTCTAGGTTTTGAAAATTTACCCAGTTCTCTATAACCTAGGCTCTGATACCAATCTGTAACACCCCGGAAAATCTGGTTTTAGTGGAAGCATACAAGTTTTGGGTGCTACTAATCGGTATCACAACACAAGCATAGAATAAAAGGTTTTTCTTAAGAACACTCATTGATTTAATAAAATCAATGTTTACAATAAAATTTAATACGGAAATAAGCCCATAATAAATAAGCGGTCCCAAATACAAATATCAGAGTCGTCTATGACCATGCCATGCCATTACCCAAGCACCTCCAAAAGTGAACCATCGCCTCAATACCTGAGAATACACGCTAAAAGTGTCAACACGAGGTTGGTGAGTTCATAGGTTTGCATAAAAGTATAGCGGGTTCCAAAGAGTCTTTCGATCATTATGGCGCCCACAATGTCGCGAAAACAAAGTTTACCTTAGCAAAAATAGTAAAGTGGACCACAAGGTTTTCAGTGCAAATCATTTCTCATAAACAAGTCAAATTTAACCAAGGCATACCCTGCCTAATTCACAGTACCAAAATATTTATTCGCAAAAATAATTCATAAACAACCACTTAAACCATATCAAAATCAAACACTACAGCGAATATAGTGTCACGCAAGCTTAACTATTACGCAGGCTAAGTCATGAAACCATCACTAGATAGCACGAGCCGTGACTATCTCTAAACACACTAACAATCGACATGTTATACGTCCCCCACATGAGCCATGTTAGTCGGACAGGGTGGCCATTCCCAATAGATCTATCCATAACATTCGCACCATCCTGAGCCAGGATGTAACAATTCATAACAACGATTGGGTTTCTAACCTTAACCTAGCACGTAATAGCTCACAAAAACATTTCCAGGTCCAATCCAAAACAGTTCAAGCACTTGTGTCCACATAAAAACATATTTTAACCAAATCACGCATTTTCGTCAAACCAAGTAACAATCATTTATTCAAAGAAATCAAGCATTTGCATTTAATAAAAACGAGCATGCATTCTCCCCCAAAACAGTTTAAAAGCAAGTAAAAGTAGGGGCCATGAACTCACCTCGATACGAGCAACGCAAGAATCACAACTAACAAGACTGGCATCAAGGAGCAAGCACAACCAAATCACGAGGAAAGGCACATCGATATCCAAGGAGTAAAAGTACAAAGGTACTACATCGTCACGACCTAATATTATACGTATTATCTTAAAATACGTCTCAAAAGTAAAATAATAAAATATCCGAAAGACAACGTGTCTTAGTTTTCGTAGAATACTAGTATCAAACGTTTCCAAAAATTCCAGTATCGATATCTCAAAAGTTTAGTTTTAACGTTTCGTGTGGTGGTAAGAGATCAAGACTCGACATACAACTCACGCCAAAAGTATACCAAAATGTAACTCACGCCATATGTTATAACTCACGCCAAACATAACTCATACCAAACCATAATATATATCCTAATATATTATGAGGAATAGTCAAGAAATATTGACCAAGACTCACATTGAGTAAATACGACAAGGAGAAAGTCGAGACGACAATGACAAAGAAACATGTCAAAAAGTAAGACTATTGGTAGTTTTAATATTTACCCAATAATCCCAAATGATTTGAAAAGCCAGTTTGAGTTTATAAGAACACAAGTTAACATTCTACTTTTAGTAAAATGTCCAATAAAAGAGATTTAGTAAAATTCTACTTTTCGTTCCTTGTCGGGTTATATAAATAAAAGAGATTTAAAAATAAAAGTTCAAGTTTAGTATGTTGGATGAATTTCGGCATGACACATCCATTCACAACATTCCCAACTTGTCGTGACTTAAAAATAAATTTGTCTAGCATCCAATGTCCAATAATTATTCAAATAATCCAAATCTGATATTCGATTGTCCACTAGATATTCATATCGTCCAAGCTTTATTAAATCCAATATATGTCCCACAAAATAATCCGTATCCAATTTCAAATCACAATCCCAATTATAATCCGAAATGTACCAGTATCACTAATGTCAAAGGCAAATGAAAACTTGTTAGCTCAATATTCACTATCTTAACATTTTAAGTATATAACTTTAACCAAAAGTTTAGTTAACTCTTAATTTGTTCATAGCCAAACAACACTAACGGGTCGTTTTACCATGCTGACCCGTAATCAAAATGGATCCACACACAAGTAAAAGAAGTAAAACTGACTCAGAACCATGCCTAACCAAACGCACCCTATGATGATGGTGAACAGAAGCAGCACCAACACGAACAAACGAGTCCCAACACATTCACAGATTTTATAAACAAATTTGAACACCCCTTGGTGTCGCTGTGGACCAAAAACAAAAAAACAAGCACCCTTTTTGGGTTGTCTTTGCTTAACCAGGCCGAGACAAAACTACATAACATGAAAGTCCAAATCCAATTCATGGCCACAACTTATGATAACAAAAGAACAATCAGATCCATGCTGCACCCGACACAACTCAGACCAAGTAAACACTCAAATAACCAACTCAAGACTCGAAACTGAGTCGCCCGACTCGTAGCCCTTACGGGTCTTAAACCTGACTCGTATAACAACAACAACAATGGTCATACCGTGAGGTTCACGGGTTTCTGACCCTAGATAATAACAACACCACAATGACATTCATATTTTTTTTTACAATGATTCTTACCACACGGAATTTATAATTTTTTTTATTTTTAGCCCGTTATTAGCGAAGGCTTTCAACAAACGATATAACACATAAATGTTAGCAATGAATTTAAACCAAACGCGAGGCCAATCGCTAATAACACAAGATTTGCAAATTTCCCACACGAGTTGAATCAAAACATTTTAAAACCTGAGTTTCTATTCCACGAAACGTCAACATATGCTTTGTAACCGGATAAATTCAAAGTAACGACCGGGGTTTTATGAACTCGACTTACCAGTTAAACGAAAGAGAAAGAAAATAAAAAGAGAGGCGAGATGATGGTGGTTCGGATGTATACGACAGCTAAAACTTCAAACAACACCCTTCTCGTACTCACGATATAACCCAAGCAAAGACCTCAACCTTCATAACCTTGAATCTTCGACTGAATGATGGTGGGGCAGCGGCTGGAATAATGGTTGAGGTGACACGGCTGTGGTGGCAGCGTGACCGGAGGTGTGGCCGGAGGAGTGACCGGAGGTGTGGCCGGGATGGAGCGGCGGCTGCAGGTTGAGAGAGGCAAGGGTGGCGGCTGGTATGTGAGGAGGAGGAGGAGGGAGGAAAAAATATGAACCCTAAATTTGTATCACACCCTTTTATCTTTGATACTAAATGCACAAGGACCATAAATGTAAGTATTCAAAAGGTAGGGGTGCGAATCAGAATTTATTCACAAGGACCAAAGCTGTAATTGTTGCAATCTTTTGACATTTGATGATTCGGGACTCATTTGGACTAGTAAACGATTGATTCAAATCATGAAACTTGCGCCATTGCGTTCAAAATAACTTTTCCGATAAAAATGAGTGTTCACACGGCTAATTTCTCGAATAAAATATCAAAATTAAATCAAATCGTCGGTTATGCTAGTACGCGTTGTGTCCAACTTTTATGTTTCACGTCAAATGAGCTCAGGAAAGTTCGTAATTGAAAAAAAAGATGAATTTTCTCAAAAACGAATATCTGGAAAAGTGCGAGTTGTTACACCATCCGTGGGACCCGCTACTATTAGTCCCGTAATCACCAAGTCTGGATACCCTAACTGATTACGCTACTTTTTCGGCATGGAACCAGGAAGAGAAGATACACCTCCACCAGGTTTCTCTACCCTGGTGCCTCTCAACACAACTAACACCGATAATCTCGCCCCCATAACTGCCTCCACCTTCACTACACGATCTCGTTTGGAAACCACTCCCATACATCATGCCTCAACTTCCGCTAACCCTGTTCCAGAAATTAGCCCTGCCTTCGTTGAGGCAAACTTCGAAGCATTATAGTCATTGCAAAGGGCTCACAAGAGGCAAGTTCGCAACACTGAGATGCGAAGGGAACTGGAGTATTCCAGTGAGGAATATGATGAAGAGATCAAGGTAGATGAAAGGCCTCAACCAATTAGCAGGGGGCGTTCGGCCCTACGAAATGGTTATCCTTCCATAAGAAGACCCAATGGAAGAACTGTTGGTTTTGAAGAAGGTCTCGAAGGAGATCCGGGAAGAAGGGAAAGAGTGCAAGGAGAAAGAAGGACTGAGAACTCCAACGGAGGAAGCAACCCAGTAGGAAACGGAAGGGTAAACCTACCACCTCTCCTGGCAGCCCACTTAGGAAGAAAAGGGATGGGGGCTTCGATACCTCCATCATACGTCTCGAGTGTCGGAGGACCTCCTCCATACTCTGGGATGAACCAACTGCCCCCTCAAGGCATGAATCCCTACCTTCCTGCTCAGTCCTATAATACCTATCCTCCGAACGGGTCTCTCCACAACCAGAATTACCAGCAAGTTCCATACGGACACCTTCCTGTACACCTTACACAACCGATGGGGGAAAACCCTTCGTACCAACCTCCTGCGACCTATACTGCATACTCACAACCACTTCCTAACATGTACAACCCTACACCTGTTTATCCACCTCCGTACAATCCTTTCTATGCGGAAGCTTCTGGAGCTTGCACACCTTTTTTGAAGTGGATCGAAGACTACCCTATGCCTGACGGTGTGAAGATGCCTACTCACATAGGCACTTATGACGGGAAAGGCGATCCTGATAACTTCTTACACTTGTTCGAAGGCGCTATCAAGATGTAGAAGTGGGTTATGCCTGTCGCATGCCACATGTTCACATACACTCTCCAAGACTCTGCAAGAATATGGTGGAATTGGCAAAAGGTGGGAAGCATTGTAAGTCTGGATGATCTCAAGGCTAAGTTCCGATCACACTTCAGCCAGCAGAAGAAGTACACCAAGACTCATCTAGCTGTGCATACCATCAAGCAAATGGACAGCGAAAGCACAAGGGCCTTCGTCACAAGGTACAATCATGAAACTTTGCAAATTCTGGGGTTGCACGAAGAGCAAAGGATTTCTGGCTTCGTACATGGCTTACGAACCCGAAGCTTGGTGGAATTCCTGTCCACCGACCTTCCCACCACCTACAAGGCACTAATGGAAAAGACTTACACTTGGATCGAGTCCAAGGAAGTAGCAGCTAATGAAGCTCCGATGGAGCAAAGAGAGGCCTCCGACAAGTTCTCTAGAGGGTCCTCCTGGGAAGGATCCAAGAATAAAAAGAAGAACAGAGACCGCTTCACTCCCTATAACAAAGTCTCGAATCATTTGGATGTTGCTTTAAAGGTAATAAGATACCTTAAGGGTTCTCCAGATAAAGGGTTAAATATTGAGAAAAGTGCTAGCCTAGTTATTGAATTAAAAGGTTTTTCTGATGCTGACTGGGCTAGATGTGTTGTCACTTGAAAGTCAGTGACTGGTTACTGTGTTTTTATGTGTGGATGCTTGGTATCTTGGAAAAGTAAGAAACAAAATACTATTTCTCAATCATCCACTGAAGCAGAATACAGAGCTTTAGCTTCTGTAACTTCTGAAATTGTTTGGATTTTAAAATTTTTAAAAGATTTGAATTGCAAAAATCTTTTGCAGTTAAAGTGTTTTGTGATAGTAATTCAGTCATTAAGATTGCTGCCAATCCTATATTTCATGAGTGAACAAAACATTTGGAAATTGACTTACATTTTGTAAGGGAAAAAATTATTGCTGAGGTAATTGAAACTGAAAAAATAGGCACTGCTAATCAAATAGCAAATGTTCTTACTAAAGGGTTGGATACAAAACAACATAGCTTGCTATGTTCTAAGCTTAATCTTATAGACTTGTTCCAAAATAAGATTAAGGGAGGGTGTTGAAGAAGTAATATTATTCTTTTGTTTATATATTGGAGGGACTTATTGTGTATGTTTGATATTCTCAGTTTCTTAAGTGTTTGAGCTTTTGGAAGCTTATGTTCAAGAGTTAAAAGTATGAGGGCTGTTTGTCTCAAGTGTGCAAAGTTCCAGATTGGGTATATAAGCTGAAGATAAGAGACAGGCTTCTCATTATCCCAAGATACAGAAAATAATTCTCTCTCTAAGTTTCACAAACCCTAAGATTGATCTTGTTAAGATCTGTTGTTATTCAAGTTCCATTGTTCTTGTAAAACCCTAAAAATGTTAAACTACGAAATGACTAATATACCCTCGAGTTATTTATAATCCGTAAAGTATAGCGAGTTCGTTGAGGACGTTACATGTTACCATATAGTAATATTGAAGGATATAATAATAAAACTTATACTTATAATATAAATATACTATCATACATTGACATGTTACATTATACTACTTAAGAAAAACAAAATAAGATAAATGTACAAAGTATTTTTGGAACGTAGAATTAATTGGTGAATTGGTCTTGTGATCCCATAAATTTCGTCCAAGGTAAACGCCTCCCTGATTTGTAGGCTTTATTCACACGTTTTTCCAATTTAAAAGATTTACCATATCACTTTTATTTAAAACATAGGTCAAACAAATTAAAACCCTAGCTCCCCTAAAAGTATACAGCATTTTCTCTCCATCTCCTGCTCCTCTTTTCTGTCGACTACAACCAGCAACAAGGTGAGTTTCGAGAACTTTTTTCCAAGCTTGATATTCGTGACTTCGTAACATATATTGATTGGTTTTCGTCATGTTCTGTTTTGGTGGCTGGTCGTGAGTGTATAGCTCAAGAAGACGATTTAACTTGCTCCATTCTATCATCGTTTCTTTCGTTTTGTGTCATGCTATCAAGGTACCATTTATACTCTCGTTGTCTTCGTGTTAGATCTTAATTCTGGCCGTGTGTCTTTGCACACCATATGCATACTTTTGGAACTATAAAACATGTCACCTAATGTATTAAAACTAAGCCATGAAAACCTAGCATAATGACTACATGAAATCATGAATCAACACTTGATATATGTCGACAAGAGTACATAAAAATCTGGTCTTATGTGTGTACTATGCACATGCCTTTTATTCATTTCACATGATACGTAATTTGTTAAAATGAGGCCAAGTCACATCTGATATATTTGCTACGTTAATCATGGGATAACACTATATATATGTCAAGATATGAAAATCCATGGCTACTGTACGTGTGGTTTTATGAATACATGTTATATAATTGATATTTTCATTTTCAACCTTCACCTTTAATAGTTTGTCACATGCAAACCTTGACCTTCTATAAATTAACACTTTACACCTTAAACTATAATAATAATATTAAAGAGTTTTCTTATATTTAGTGCTTGTCGCAATAAACCTTACACTTTGATAAATTACACTTTGAACCCTAAACTTTCATAATTGCCTTAAATGATCCTTAAAGTGTGTAAATACTCACTTAACCTAATATGTCTTCAAAATGCATCCTAATTGGCTAAACTTACCAAATACGAAAACTTGCTAATTATGGAAACTTACTAAATATAGAAACCCGTCATTTATGGAAAGTTACTAATTATGAAAACCTGCCTAAAATAGAAAGTTACCTAAAATAGGAAGTTAGTTAAAATGGAAAGATTACTAAAAGTGGGAACCTGCTAAAAGTGGAAAGCCATCTAAAACGAATAATCTGATTCTTATGGAAAGTTATCTAACTCATATAGGTTCCGGGCGACGGGGTTGATCTCATTTCTTGATTTTGCTTTCATTGTTGATTTGCTTCGAATAAGGTACAGATATTCTATCCCTTTTCAGTAGGGGTTTCTCGTGATTCGTTACATCTTTCGATATTGGTTTTGAACTGTTATCCTTTGCTCTGAGCCTTCTTACTAGGGCTTCCCTATAACTCTGCTATGCTCCCTTTGATTGAATCTCCTATGTAAACTGTTTAATGTGAACCACTGATATGAACCTTTTGATTATGAACCTTTGATATGCACCTTTGATTATGAACCTATGATATGGACTTTGATATGAACCTTTGACTTTTGAACCTTGATATGAATCCTTATGATATGACCTTGCTTTGACCTGTCAGTTTGAGACCCGAGCTATCACTAGGCATGGGGGTTCCATGTCCGTGTCATTGATGCACCAATGGCATGACTCCAGTGTGTACGAGTGATGTTACACACCGTCCCTTTTCTGTTATCTGATTATGAGCTCGATATATATTGTATGGCCACTATCTGTCTGCAGGGGCGTATGGATGCATCCTAGATTTGTTCTGTTATCTGATATGTTATGATTTGTCTGGTGAATGATGTCGTGTGCAATACGCGTCTTCACAATCTGGGAGCTGATCACTCCATGTCTGTTATATCTGCTATGGTTACTATTGGTTACTACAGGCTACTATGGATATATGATTTTATTTGATTTGTTTTGTTGGCTCGTGGTGGATAACTGACCCCTTTTCCTATGTTTCATTTACCCTACTCTATTCCTTTGATATACCAGATTTATTGACTAACCTTCCTTACTTTGTTCTCAGTTCAGTTTTATTATTATTATATCGTTATATCTGTTCACTGGGCTTTTTAAGCTCAGCCGCATTTCTTTTCCTGCGGCAGGTACATAAGCTAGGAGCTGGGGATTGTTTGAGGTTGAGAGATGAGCTGATATAGAGATCATGCCTAGTTATCTTAGACTTCAATTGATTTTGTTATTATATTTTCATTCGGGGTTTTCCTTTTGTATCTATGCATTGATAAATCTTGTTGACTTAAATTTTGATTTATTTAATTAAGACTTCCGCTGTTTGATTTATGTTCATTATGTATGTTCTGATATGACACCATACTGTGATACTTCTACCCTTATCGGGTTAGGGTGTTACAGTTCTTATTTCTGATTGTAATAGAACTATTATAAAGTCAGATAATAGATCTCCACCTGAGTAGCAGTGGGAGATTGGGTTGATCATATTTGGTTAATTGCTGTTGTGCAGAACTAATTGAGATCAGTTGTGGTTTTTGGTTGAGATTCTTGATATTGTTCTGGGTTTGTGTTTGTGATTAATAAAGGTTCTTGGTTTGAGAACCAAGATTTGTTGATTAGTTTCTTAATTTGTTCACATGCAAAGTTCAAGAAATTGGTGAAGGAAACTATATGGAGTAACATGTCGAAAAAGCTTATCCCGTTTCTTGATCACATGTCAGAACGAGGATCAAAGACAGATTTACAAATTTTTACAAATTCCAAATGTTGGTACAATGGAACCAACTATTGGTAACCGCTCAACGATTCTCTCTCCAGTAACTGAATTCCCAACTTTTTCTCACCAGTAAAATTCAATTAAAACCTTCATTTCCTTCAATAATAATGCATATTTTACAAATCTAAACCAATCATTTGATTCTCCTTTTCATTGCGCATTCAATGATATGATTGAATTTTGATTTGGTTCAGATTAGTAAAAACCCCCAATTTGACATTTTTTCCAATTTTAGTCTAATTGCTCAGTATATTGATTCAATGATTTGTAAATGACAATGTCAAACAAAAAAAGGCATATGAAGAGGAAAATAAAGGTTCCTGATAGGTATGGGAACTCTGTTGGTGATTTGGGGAGGAATAGGGACAGCAGTGATAAAAATGAAGCTGCTGTAACTGAGGAGAGTGTGAATGTTAGTGATGATGTAAGTAATGGTGATAGGGAGGTTATTGGGGAAAAGGAGGCTAGTGATGGATATAAGGTTTTTGTTCCAACTGTGGTGAATGAATTTCCACCTTTGAATGAGGTATATCAAAATTCTCCTACACATACACCTATAAATAAAACTCTGAATGCTAATGCTGATAAAACTGCTAGTGTAAAGTGTATACATGAAAATAACTTTGTTGAGAATAGTGTTGATAAGGATACTAGTGTTAATAGCTTAAATGAAAGTAATACTGATGATGTGTTGAATAAGAAAGGAAATAGAACTTTTGCTTCCACATTAATGAAAGATTTAGTCAATGTGAACAATAAGTTGACATTAATACCTACTGAAGTTGAAAATGGAAGGGATGTGGTTATATTTGATGAGGAGCTTGTTAATGAGGGAAGTAAGAGATGGGACAGAACTTTATGTGGATATTTTGTAGGGTATAGGATGTCCTACCAAGAAATAAAGTACAACATAGGAAGAATGTGGGGTAAATGGAGACTAAAGGATATCACTGTGCATAATGGAACATACTTGTTTAAGTTCAACAATGATGAAGGAATGAATAAGGTCTTAGAAAATGGTATTTGGATGGTGAATAACAAGCCATTACTTGTTCAAAAATGGGATCCTAGTGTGTGTATGGAAAGAAGTGAGCCTAATGTATTGCCTGTATGGGTCAAATTGATGAACATGCCTTTAGAAGCTTGGTCTGTCAAAGGTGTAAGTGCTATTGCAAGCAGCATTGGGAAGCCACTGATAATGGATAAAACTACTGCAAAAGTATGTCAAGATGGAAATGGAAGTATAGGGTATGCTAGAGTCCTTATTGAGATTAATGCTGAGAAAGAAATCAAAGATACTGTGGAAATATGCTACAAGAACAAACAAGCAGAAACTATAGGCTCAAAGTTTGTTAAAGTTGAGTATGGGTGGAAGCCTCCTAGGTGTACTGCTTGTAAGGTGTTTGGACATATTGATGCAAATTGTAATGTTCTAAATAAGGATGAAAACAAAAAAGCATGGGAGAATATAAGGGATGAAAACATGAAAAATGGTAATGGAGAGAATATGGAGAAAGGGAATAGCAATGCAAATATGGGATATAATGATGGTAAAAGGAATGGAATTCAGGCTAAACCTGATAACAGGATGGATGTGAATGAGAAAGGAAGAAGGAACCTTCATGTTAGGCTGGAATTCAGACCAAAAACTGTTGTTGAAAATCAGAATGTAAACAAGAAGGATAGTGGAAAAGTGCAACATATACAGTCACAAGCAAATAAAGAAAACAGTCCAAAAAAGACTTGGAATGTGGAAAAAGGTTTGATGGAGGAATTAAAGAAGAGTGCAAACAAATTTACAGTGCTTGAAGATAGAATAGAATATGGAGGTATGGAGAATGATTTATGCAGGGATAAGAATGGAAAATCTTTAAGTATGGAAGAGAATATAGTCAAAGATAATGAGGATGCTGATATATTCATCCGGTGGTAGAAGGAAGAGGAAATGGTTGGTATGTTTGTGAGTGATAAGAGGATTCCCACTGATGAAGAATTAGAGACTTGGGCTCGATATATGTGTGAGTGGTACAAAGAGAAGTGGGAAGCAAAATGGAAAAGTAAATGCCCCATTGTAGGAAGATGTATATGGCTTAATGATTGATTGAGGTAGCGAATATGGAGGTTTAGACTCTGTTAGTAGTGTCTATATGAATTTTCATGTTTGTATGTCTTTCTATGTTTTAGCTCTAAGTTCAGCAGCTTTGGTGTTCCTTAGCTCTGATTGTGTATTGTAAATGTTTGGTTCTTAATATAATTCACCTGTTGCACAAAAAAAAAGACAGATTTACAAAATATCTTCCAAAGGCTAACTTTTGATGTCATCATGAATTTAATGTTTGACCATGATCCTCAAACCTTATCTATTGATGTTCCTTACAATGCTTTTGAGGAAGCCATCGCCAATTCAGAAGCGACTATCTTCAATCGATATTTTCTCCCACAATTTTTCTGGATTTTCCTAAACCGACTAAAAGTTGGAAGCGAGAAGCATGCATATCTCATTAGTGCTAGCAAGCTATGTGATGAGGTTTTCTAGATATATGGCATAGGCCGATGTTAAGCAACCGATTAGATCATCTCCCAAGAAGTAGATACGATATGAGATGGATAAGGCCCTTAGAGAGAGCTAGACTCCAAAAAAATAAGAAAGAAACTAGAAACACTTTTCTTTTCACTCATATTTGCTACTAATGCAAAGCTTACATATAAATAGGACTAAATGATGAAATCATAAAATAACCGTACTACTTGTACAGTTGTAGACCCATAATCCTGTAATCTAGGAATGGAAATACATACATGTAACTGACTCATGCATGCAAATAACTACTTCAAAAGGAAACGTGAATGTATGCATAATAGATGAAGACAGTGGTTTTTCTCTTTGGACTTGGTCTTGTCATGCATATATCAGCCGATTACGGTAGTCGACCGCCCGATTATCCCCTCCTCAACTTTAGTGAAATGTCAATATAACTCCACCAAATACCTTAACGCTCTTTAAGTTTGGTAAATTGATAGATTCATCACTAAGCTAATTAATTCTATACTATAACTTTTTTTTTTTTTTTTTTTTTTGGGTAAAAATTCTATACTATAACTTCTTACACATTTTTTTCTTTAATTTCGTTAAAATTTTTTGTTGAAAAACGTTAGCAAGACGAATATATTAACTAGTAATTGGTCCTTGACATCCCGCAGAAATGCAAGCAAAATAAGTAAAGAAGATCAAAGATTTTCCAACTTGTTGTATTTGCTTAATATGGCCATGGTGTCTACATGATGATGGAACAAAAATACATAAGGAAGTATGGTAAAGTGCTAGACACGAAGCCACTTTTTGAATTTTAAATTCACCCCGCCATTTTTAGTGTTCATTGCAGTTGACAACAGTAAGAGCACTAGGTGTCTAAACGAGCATTAGGCTCGTCGTCGTGCCACCTCAGCGCCACATCACCATTCCATTTTTTCACAACTAACCACAACAAACCCCCTCCTCACTCATAACAAACATCAACCTCTTCATTTGGGGCCCACCACTACCACTTTATTTTTTTTATTCAATTTCCAAATAAACTAAATTCATTTTATTAAAAATAAAAATACAATTTATACTAAAAAAAAAAAAAACTACTGTTCTTCTTGTTCCCTTCTTCTTCCCAAAATACACACTTCTTCTTCCTCGTGCTTCTTCTTCCTCCTTGATTACACACACTAAATATCTCACTTTGAATATTCAAACGGTAATATCTCACTTTGTCAGAAAACTTTACTCGTCGTGCCCACGATTTGGTTGCCAACAACGAGCCTCGACGAGACACCCCGGTGTCACAACGAGGGTCGACGAGATGCCAAGGTGGACGACGAAGGGCGAAGACGAGCCCACACCGGGTGCTCTAACAAGAGCACAGCTTTGGGTGTCAATAATCTGATAAAACGAACCCATAGTAACACTACATGTGGCAGGTATTGATTTTAGATATTCAAATAAACAATTTATTTTGATCCTACGGTTCCCGCCCCTTTGCTATCTGATCCGAGGATCACCTAAATCAGGAACTTATTATAGTCCAGATTAAAAGTTAACAAGATCCCACGGTTGAGGATATTTTTGTCAACTTGTTGGTTACATAGACCGACAACCACTATATATCGAATGTTTAGATCACAACTTAGTACATTAGTACAAGTTGGAGAATAATTTCTTAATTTTAGGTCTTAATATTTCAATTCGAGTTATTAGAGGAAGGGCTTATATGCATTTTTAATTACTGTATGTATTTTATGCTCTACTAATTGGTATATTGTCTGGATTGCAAAGAATCTTTATGGAAGTTCGCCTTGGCAAATCGTCATTTTGACCTTTAGAGCATCTCAAATGCTTTGGTTGAAGATGACTTGAAACTTGGTTGAAAATTTATAGAAAGGTTATTGCCACCGGAGTGATGACTTGAGAAATACTTATTGAATCAAAGCTTATTCAGACTCGACCTTTTGAAGTTTTGTGTTATGTGAGACTTTGAGAGTGTGTTGAAAAATGATGGGTTATTTGCATTGGAGTTATAGGTTAACGAAAGTTTGAAAATATTTAGAAATCAAATTAAAGTATATAGTCTAGCTGCCAAAAGGCTTGTGTCTCAATGGTATCCAATGTTTGAGAATGTTCTCCAACTAAATGGTTATGGGTTCAAATAAAAATTAGGGGTAATTCTCAAAAGGGGACAAAAAGGTTGATAGTGATCACTTTGAGGTACAAAAATAAAGTCTGTTCCCAATTTGGTCATGTGCGAATGTGCGAATGTGCGACTTCACTAAATGTGCGACACGTGTCTACTTTTTTAATAATAAAGTACAATGATAGGTAGGACTTTGACTTTGAATTTTTGTTTAAATGACAAATATACCCCTCTTTAAAATATAAATACATCACTCACCTAACTCTTCCACTTTATCACAACCCCTCTCTCTCTCTCGTATCACAGATCTGTTGCTCCACCAGATCTTATTCTGGCCGGCCATATTTAATTCCTCTTCAGCTATTCCAGATTTTGAATTAGCTACATACGGAAATATATAATATGCAATCAAGTGCCATGTTATCATTGAAGTTAGATAGCAACATACGGAAATATATATCCAACTGATTATATCAGCCATCAGATGGCTTATCATTGAAGTTAGATCCGTAGGAAATATTCCATATTCGACTTGTATATAAGAGGATTTTTGTAGTGTTTTATGTTGATGTAGGATTATTTGATCTTTAATCATTCCTTTATAATGGGTTGGGCCGGGCAGCTTGATCTTGCTTCTCCATAAACTCCCTCAAATCATCACCAAACATATCCACAAATGTCTTTTGCAAATCCTCTAGACTTTCCACCTGAGGTCGGTGTTTTTCAAAACTATCATTTTCAGATCTCGTTTTTTTTTCTTTTTTTAGATCTTAGATCTGTGATGTGTTTGTGATGGTGAGTAGATCGGTTTTTGATTTTTTTGTTGTTGGACCGAAAGATTTAGTTTATGATTTTTTTGAAGTTGTGGCTTTTGTTCTTGATGTTCTTGGCCGGATCTGTGGTGGTGGTGGTGGTGATCATGGCCGGATCTGTGGTGGTGGTGTTGATCATGGTCGGATCTGTGGTGGTGATGTTCTTGGCCGGAGTTGTGGGTTTTGAAGTTGTGGGTGTTTGATCCTCTGGTGATGGTGGTTGATGGAAAAAAGAGAGAGTGGTGATAAAAAAAGTGAGAGAGGAGAGATATTAAGGGGTATTATGGTCTTTTAACATCTTTAATAATAAGACAAAATGAGATTATATGGCAAAACACCCAACTACAATTGTACTTTAATAATAAATAAATGGACACGTATCGCACATGTGATGGAGTCGCACATTCGCACATGACCATTTTGAGAAGAGAGGTTATTTTTGTACCTCAAAGTGATCACTATGGACCTTTTTGTACTCTTTTGAGAATTACCCTTAAAAATTAAAGTATTGTCTAAAATTTGATGATGGATTGAACAGATGTATCCATGCATTCTTGAATCGCCTTTGTTGTCATGCCAATTTATGATACGCCTATTGTAAAGTTTAATACACCGTAAAATATAGTAGTGATGGGAGGTCAAAGGGCGAGTTCCTTTCTTGTCTTGCCCAAAAACTTTCTTACAGTTTATTGTCTTACTGACATGGTGCAATTCATGAAACATGAGATGACGCGCAGTTACAAGCACTACAAGAAAAAGTGCCTATAGTGATCAAAATTTAGTGCCGACTTTTTTTTTGGTCACTATTTAGGCAAAATAGTGACCATATAGTCCATGGACACTAATATTTGGGCATCTATAAATAATTAGTCACCAAGCTCAAAAGTGGTCACTAATTCTGTCATTATACATATGCGATATTTTTTGGTATAAAAAAGTGACGAAAATTAGTGGTCACTAAATTTTTAAAAAGTTCTTGGCGAAAAATGTTTGTTTAAACTTGTATGCGGCTTATTAGCTTATTCTTATTTCGGCTTATATTTCATAAGTCATAATTTTTCAGCTTTTTTTGAAACTTGTAGGTTTTATATAAATTTATTATAATACAATAAACTTATATAAACCCATAAGTCTCAAAATAAGTCAAAATTAGAGCTTAAATAAACACCTTTTATATAAAAAGTGTTATTTTTATATAAATCAAACACAAGTTTTCCCCAATTTCTTTTTTGCCCAAAATTATAATCAAACACTTTACAATATAAATGAAAAAAAAAAAAAAAAAAAAGTTATCCAAAATAGCCTTTTCACATGACCCAACGCGATTCATATCACACTCTTTCATTTATCACAACATATCACTGAAACCACACCCAAAACATACACTCTTTCACCAATCGAACCACAATATGGATTTCTGGCAAAAAACACACCCAAAACGATTTAATTGACACCTTTTTATACCTCATCTCAATTCAATTTAATTAACGATTTAACGTTTTGTGCCCTAATAATCTCAAAACACGTTTTGTGCCCTAATAACGATTTGTGAAGTGGTGAGATTGATTGAGGTGTGCATGTTGGTGTGAAGTGGCGTTTAGTTAGATTGAGGCGTGTACCTGCGATCGATTAAGGGGCGTTGTTGTTGTTGATTGAGGTGTGCAATTAGATTGAGGCGTTTACCTGAGTTAGATTGAGGCGTGTACCTGAGATTGATTGAGGTGTGCGTGTTGTTGTTGCCGAGGTAGCTTATTCTCCATGTTAGATTGAGGCGTGTTTGAACGATTCGTGAAGTGGTGTTTAGTTGAGGCGTTCAGTTGTTGCTGTTGTTGAGGTAGCTTATTCTCCATGTTTAATTTGATAATTTGATAATTCGATTACAGTTTGTTAATTTGATAGCTTATGTTATGTGGCTTAGCATAAGTGACATGTATATCAGTGTGACGTGTGTGTATATCAGGTTCTTTTTCGATTACTTATTTGTATTTGGTATAGTTATGTGGATTAGTCATTTGTATTTGGTATAGTTATTTGTATTTGGTGTTTAGTGTGACGTGTGTGTGTTTATTGAGCTTCAGTATTCATAGTATGTGATTAATTTGTTGAAAAAAAGGATTGATCAGCTATTTAACGGATTTGTTGAAGTAAGAGATTGTGTTTGTTTCTATGTGCACTTTTAGAATCGATTTTTGTTTAGGACAACTTATTTAAACTAATTAAGAGTACATAGATAGTGTTTATGAACTGTTTTTGTATGGTTACATAACTAGTTGTATTTGTATATAATACTGGTTAGTCGTGTTTAATGGCTTAGCATAACTAGAAATTTTGAAAATATGAACATGTATGTAATTTAGCACCATTTGTTTTCAGGTAATTTGTGTTATGTTCTACTAATGGACAAGTCCTGGATGAACATAGTTCATAGGTTGAGCGACCCTAGATATGAATTGGGTGTAATGAAATTTCTTGATTTTGCATATCGTAACAAAGATAGGCATTTAGAAATTCCGTGTCCGTGCAAAATGTGCCACAATTTTCGTCCTTAAAAAAAGACACTGTATATTCACATTTGATGCAAAAGGGAATTTCTCTTGATTATGTAAGGTGGAAACAACATGGTGAGGTTTCTGATGGTGAAGATGATGTAGATGATGGTGAAGATGATACATTAATAGATGAGAGTGATGATGATATGAGCGATAATGACCTTGGTGATATGTTAGATGATATAGGGCAAAGTGCATGGGGTGATAATTGGAAAACTAGTGGTGAATCTGAACTTAGGCTTGACATAGATTTAGAAGCTCTTTATAGATTATTGGATGATTCACACCAAGCACTCTATTTAGGATGTCCAACTTACTCAAAATTTTCTTTCGTTGTTACTATTTTACATTTGAAAACAACGAGTGGATGGTCCAACAAATCCTTTGATCTATTGCTTGGTGTATTTAGGAAAGCTTTGCCAACTCCATCTTTAGTTCCAAGGAACTTTTATGAAGCAAAAAAGTACATACGTGATTTAGGGTTCGGGGGACAAAAGATTCATGCTTGTGTCAATGGTTGTGTCCTTTATCGAAAGAAGTATGCTTTGCTTACCCTATGTCCAAATGAGGAGTGCAATGAGCCTAGATTTGAAAAGGATTCGAAGGTACCTAAAAAGGTACTCAGATACTTTCCTCTAAAGCCTAGGCTGCAAAGGTTGTTCATAAACGAGTCAACAGCTTTAGATATGAGGTGGCATAAAGAGAAGCGGGTTAATAATGAAAATATAGTTAGACATCCCGCGGATAGTGAGGCTTGGAAACACCTTGATAGGAAATATACCCTATTTGCTAGTGACCCACGAAGTGTACGTTTAGGGTTGGCGACCGATGGATTTACTCCGTTTGGTAACTTGAGTAGTCCTCGGAGCATATGGCCTGTATTTATTGTCCCATATAATCTGCCCCCGTGGAAATGTATGAAAGACCTGTACATGTTTATGTCATTATTGATTCCAGGTCCAAAATCTCCTAGCATCAATATTGATGTATATTTACAACCTCTTGTCGAAGAACTTAATGAGTTATGGAAAGGTGTTGGTGCTTATGATGCACATATAAAAGAACGCTTTACACTTCGTGCAGCTCTTTTGTAGACCATAAATGATTTTCCGGCCTATAGTATGCTTTCTAGTTGGAGTGTCAAGGGTTACGATGCTTGTCCAACATGTATGTGTGAAACATCATCTCATTACTTGACTCATAGTAGAAAAATCTGTTACATGGGCCATAGAAGATTTTTGCCATCCTCAAATAGATGGAGAAAGGATAAAACTAGTTTTGATGGTGATGTTGAAACACGAGAACCAATCACACCTAAGTCTGGACGTGAAATTTTGCATGACATTAATTGTACAATAAGTGACCCGTATCGATTTGTTGACACGAGAAAGCGTAAGTATTTAAAGGATAAGCAGGGATGGAAAAAAAGTGTATTCTTCAAGCTTGAATATTGGAAAGAACTAAAACTTAGACACAACCTAGATGTTATGCATGTTGTAAAAAATGTTGCGCAGAGTTTGACAGCCACATTATTCAACATTAAGGGAAAGACTAAAGACACATGGAAATCTCATAAAGATTTGATGGAATTGGGGTTAAAGAAGAGTTTGCATCTAGAGGAATGTGGGGATTCATTCAAAATGCCTATGGGTTGCTACCACTTTACAAAGGATGAGAAACAAAAAGTGCTACACTTTCTAGAGTCACTCAAGTATCCTGATGAATTTTCTTCAAATATTTCAAGATGCATAAAAGAGGGGGAATTTCAATTGTCTCGCATGAAAAGTCACGACTTTCATGTCTTCATTCAACGAGTCTTACCCTTATCAATCAGGGGTTGCTTGACAAAAGAAGATAGAGTTGTGTTATACGAGCTAAGTGAGTTTATCCAAAGATTATGCGGACGAACTATGTATTTAGATGTTCTTGAGAATCAATAAGAGAAGATTGTTGTCATCTTGTGTAAGTTGGAGAGGCTATTACCTCCCTCGTTCTTTGACATCATGATACATCTTCTCATTCATTTGCCATATGAAGCCAAGATAGCGGGTCCGCCTCAATATCGATGGATGTTCCCTTTTGAGAGGTAATCGTATATTTCTAATGTTTTGATTCACTTAGCTAATGTTCATGACACTAACTAGCTCTTATTTTCAGGAAAATGCGTATTTTAAAAGGGTATGTTAAAAACAAAGCTCGTCTAGGATGCATTGTTGAGAGATACTTGGATAATGAATGTCTAACTTTTTTCTCTATGTATATGAATGATGTTGATACCGTCTTCAACAAGGTTGAGCGTAACAATAAAATGATGGAGAGTGGTGGTGAACTTTCAGTTTTTGCATGCAAAAGGCGTCCATTAGGTGGTCCCCAAAAATGTGCTCTAAGTGATAAAGAACTCGATTCATACCATACATTTTAAATAATTGCCATGAAATTCAAGACCTAATAAAGTAAGTGCACTCCTCATAAGTACTTTTTAATATAGTGAACATAAAACTGAACTTGAAGAAAGTAGCCCTAACAAAGTGAATGAACTTCATGGCAAGCAATTTGCTCTATGGCTTCAAGAACGTGTAAGAACTACATTTGACATATGTTATTTATGTAAAGAAAATAAAATGGAAATATAGACCTTGTGATAACAGTTAAGTTATGTTTTGTTGTGTGTTTAGGCGGATACACATCTACAATCATATACATAAGAAGTTCGGATTTTTGTCACGTGGACCATCAAAATCTGTTAATCGATACACCGGATGTATGGTGAATGGGTATAAGTTCCACACCCAAAGTCGGGATTATAATAGGAAAAGTCAAAACAGTGGTGTTGTAGTGTATAGTGATCATGCGACCAATCTTATTGATTATTATGGGAAGTTACAAGAAGTATTAGAGGTGGAATACTTGGGACAAAATAAAAGAGTGCTAGTATTTAAATGTGACTGGTTTAAGGTTGATGATCAGAATGGGATACAAATTGACAAAGAATCAGGAGTTACTAGTGTGAATGTATCTCGAAAATGGTACAAAGACCAACCATACATTCTTGCATCTCAAGCCAAGCAAGTCTTTTATGTACCTGATTTAAAATTAGGTGTCAAGTGGAATGTTGTTGAAAAACATGTTCCTCGCTCAATCTATGATGTTCCTGTACACATGGAAGATGAAGTTTATCAAGAAGAAGAGCCAAATCTGAATCTTATTGTTGATTTGAACATGGATCACGCATCCTTAACAAGAGGTAACACCGTACTGGAGTTGGTCGATGCTTCAACCTTCTTTGTTGGTGAATCAAGTAGACAATCAAGGCGAACCCATCATGTCATGGATGAAGAGTTTATTGATGATGATGACGATTATGATGTCTATGCAACAAATTTTGATGATGATGATGATGTCGATGTCGATGCAACAAATTCTGATGATGATGATGTCGATGTCGATGCAACAAATTCTAACTCTTCTCAAGAAGATGAGTCGTTCCATGATGATGACTTAACCCATACACCTACTTCCAACTCTTCTGAAAAAGAGGTGTCCTTCGAAGATGATGATTATATTAGTTCAGATTAGATTAGAATCATTTTTCTTTTTTTACATTTTAAATCTTGGTAAAATATCTATTTGTTACGTGGTATTTGGTAAGATGTCTTTTACATTTATATTTGTTTTTTTGCTGATATGTGTGATACTTACTGTTTTATTACTTGCAATTGAGTATTGTATTAGTGATATGATGATGAAGCTACTTCCTTTGTTTGATACTTGGTTTGTGGAATCTATTTAATGGAACCTAATGATTTGTTATTAACTTCATTTCGGTTCAATTGTTGGAATAAAGGTATACAGAAGAGTAAAGCCTTACCAAGCTACTAGATGGATTGGACAAGACAACAAAAGATGGAGAACCCATGTTACCAAAAACGGAAGCATAAGTCAAATGGATCAGTAAGTTTAAGTTCTTATTGTTATTTTGTTATCTAGAAACAAAAAGTTCTAGTACAGAAAGAGAATGTCGCCCGAGCTAACTAACTTGTTTTGTGGTTAAATATCACCTGAATCACATAATTTTACTCATAACAAACCTGTAATACATTTGATTTGAAGAAATTAGGATATGAGATACGTCTTTTTGCACTGACCCATTACAAGAAATTTGTTGATTACCCACAGACGAAAGTCGTGGCTAAAAGACATATATTCGTGGGTAACTTGCTAATACCCACGGAATACCCACAAAACCATATACATGGGTATAACCTCCGAAGCTAATTTTTTACCCACAAAATTTTCACGCGGTGGGTATGTTTCCCACACCACTTTTGGTGGGTGGTTATGCTATGTTCGTGGGTACATCTTTTTGTGGGATTTCATAAGCGGCTAGGAAAATACCCATAAATTCAATTATGTGTAATATGTGAGTAAATTTTCCCCAAATATATTGGTGTGTAATATACTAATTAGTGGGAAAATGTTCTTCAATTTTGAGTTTCCAAAATATGGTTTACCCGCCATATAGTCACGAGACAGTCCATGAGGAAAATGAAATGCCAATTTTCTACATAATTCATTTCAGCTTGAATTGTACTCGTCAATTAATAACTCAAAACACAAATACTAGAAATAACGTTTATATAATTAATATGACATATATATACAAACTAAAAGCACCAATTCATCAATCATTCATTCAAATAAAACATCATAATTACACGGCCAATATTTGATTATCTAAAAATCACTAATGCACCAAGAACACAAGTATGGCGCATTAAAATCTGTAGCCATCAGTCAACTATAGAGTTTTCCTAGTTGAATTGGTCAAGTGCCATTTCTTGCTTTTATATGTTTCACATGTTGATCTTCACTTGAAAATCGAAACACCAGTTCCATCATTCCCTACATATCATAATATACAAAACGATTAAATCAACTTCACATATTGTCAAATGTTTATGACACTATGATGTTCAATCGATTCAAAAACCATTTATCTAGCAAGAATAAATCAAAAGAAATATAATAAGTGTTAGACTATTACTTACGGGTCTAAGGATCCCAACCTTCAAATCACATTAGCTTCGGAGTATTACAATATGAGATTGTCCCATTAAATATTCCATCTTTTACTAATGACTTTAATACCAAATAGCTATTAATAACATATATACTCTATTTTGAATGACAAAATATCAGTATGCCCCTTGTTTTGTATATAAACTTCATCATGAATTGCGAATATTGATGTCATGTAAGTAACCAAAACTATTTGCCGTGTAGCATTCATATACAGAAAGACAAAGTATCAAATCCTAGTTATGCAAAACAAAGTATTTATACAATTACAAGTCCAAGCAAATACCAAGGTATTGATGACTATAGAAAACAAAACTGATAGTATTGTACTAGATATATATTTAGTAATCACCGTACATGATTAAAGTATACATATAGGAATCATGTTTAACGAAAGTTATGTGCATACCTTAGGAAGAATATGGACGAACTTCACACCAGGAAGGAAAAACCACCTGCAAAATGACGTACATGGCCAGTGATTGTTGCCCATTATATTTCTATTATACGAAGCATATAATTAAATTAGAAATGATAGATAGTTTACCATTCTCAATCACTTCTGTCTGGTACGAAAATTATACATCAAGATTCGAGGTCTGAGTTTAACCAATTCAACATATGCCATATCATTAGTAGTGTCTAGTTACAAACATTATACTTCAATTATAAAAATATTATGTGGAGAAAAAGTAATTGGACAAAATAAAAGTATACAACATTAACCCGCGATCAACAAAGATTAAACATGATCTAGCACTTATAACCTAACCCAAAGGATCAGACTTCGAGGTGCAAAAATTCTACTTCATTGTAGATAAATACAAAACTTAGTGAAAGGAACTTTTCAAGTACGAGAAAAAGGTGACATTAAAATTGTTGGCGACGTTCTTGTGGTGCCTGAGGAAAGACGTTAGGCAGTTAAAGGCATTTGATATTTCCTGATAAAGTGGGATAGAATCAAGTTTAAAGTCATTCAATTTTCATTTTGGCTAAAGTAAGCGGGAAGTTTCCCTCCACTATTAAAAAGAGAAGAATCATTAGTTTTTATCTTATTAATTACGTTTATAACTAAATGAAACATTATTTGTAAAATTTAGGCATAAATTTAAAATTTCATATATACTCAAACATGTTTTAAAAACTTTGTACATTACGTATTCAATATTTGCACTTTGGGTATAACTTACTAAATGAATACTTATTTTGAGACAAAAGAAAATATAAATGGGGACATTTATTTGGTAACGGAGAAAGTAGTATACGGAGTACTAGTTATATGTCTTGTACACACAATGTTAAAAAAAATGCACGGGTATTCGGCAATGTTTTAAAACTCGGGTTGACCCGACCGGTTATTAAATTGTGAGTAAAATTGTCGTAAATTTGAAGGTCCAATGGACTTTTCATTAATTAACAATGGGCTTTTCATGCTTAAATGTATTGGTATAGATGTCGGTAGAACCATGAGTATATATTTACGGACAAAAACTTATAGTGGGTAAAATCATCGACATCTACTTTACTCACAAATTACACATGAAAATTTTACCCAGGAGAAATTACCCACATAAATACAACGTGAGTAAAGGTTTTAAGTATATATTTAGCCATAAAATTCTCAGAGAAAAATACCCACAACGAAAAGGTGTGTGTAATTTGTATGTAAATTAGTTTACACACGAAATTACCCACATTGTTTGCCCACGATAACCCAACCAGTGGGTATTTCGTGATAATATTTTTAACGAAAATAATTTAGCCACAAATTGCCCACTAATTTTAACACGGTGGGTAATTTTGTGGGAAGTTCGCGGGAAATTCGTCACTAAATATGGCATGTTTTTAGATTCCCTAGTCGTGGGTAACATGTGGGTAATTTATAGGTAAATACCCACGAATAAACATTTGCGGGTAATTTCGGTGGGTGTTTGACATGATTCTTGTAGTGATGTGTTGTAATTAGAATACTGAGTTTCGAAGATACACTTATTAAGATAGGCTGGATAACGTTTCTGTAAGTGAAACTTTAAACACCCCATGTGTTAAAACACCTGCAATATTCGTTAAATTTAAAAAAGGGTGTTTGTTTTATCTTATTTTTAAGACTTATGAGCTTATCCACTGTCTCATTTGAGTGCATAACTTATGTGTAACAGGCTAAAACTGAACTAAAGAGATCTGCAGTTTCTGATGTTTCTGGTAAGAGTCGGCTTAGTAAGGTTCGAACAAGTTCTGGAATGTTTATCCACAAGAATAAGGTACTCCCATTACTCGTTTTAGTCTACTACAATTTTTTTCGTTTTCTGCAAGTACTAAATTATGGGGCAGTCATCTGTATCGTTCTTAACTTGTGAAAAGGCACCCAAATTGTATACCTAATGTATAAGCTTATGTATAACTTGTGTAAATTAAAAATGGTAGAGAATCAGATTGACGGATACTCTCACTGTCTCATTTGAGTGTATAACTTATGTGTAACAGGCTAAAACTGAACTAAAGAGATCTGCAGTTGCTGATGTTTCTGGTAAGAGTCTGCTTAGTGAGGTTCGAACAAGTTCTGGAATGTTTATCCGCAAGAATAAGGTACTCCCATTACTCGTTTTTGTCTACTACAAGTTTTTTTGGTACTTAAAAGTCTGTTATGCTCATGACTATGTTACTATCTTGTCCTGATCTCTTTGTATTACATTAACAATCTATCTAACCACCACCTCTGCAGCTCAGTCACACCTCCATGCAATTAGAAATTTAGCAGCAAATCTGCTTCATTGGCATTTGATTTTGAGTCCATCTGTGTTCAAACATAAATCACCATGTCATGGTATTTAAAAGAATAATCAGAAAACATTCAAATGTTTATACTCATGAGGGACCAGCAGACACCACGGTATAAACTTGAAGCAGTTTTGGGGCATTCATCGTTAGAGCAAATTTATTATTAATTTTCTGAAATATATATTTAAGTGTTTGTTAACTATTTCTTGTTTCTAGGAGTCTTAGTTATTTTTAGGAGCATTTTACTATCTCTGTATAGGCAATTAGGCATGTACATTTTGACAGAAGTAGGTGTCTGCCCACTTTATAAATTACAAAGAGTTTCGAAGACATTTTCTTAAAGAAAAATTGACTGAATACGCTTAGCCAAAAAGACTTATTTGTTTGGTTTTTACTTATGGCAACTTAGGCAACCCAAAGTTCTCTTAGATGTTCAAAACTGAAATACTACACTTTTGTAAAAGACTTGCGTGATCAAGCCTTTAAAAGAGATTTATATATGGTATGAGTGATCTCAGGCCTTTAGAAGGAAATACATAATTTAAGTTTCTCTTCAACACTTTCAATACATAATTTAAGTTTCTCTTCAACACTTTCAAAACCAACTTTATAACCTAAGTTATCTAAAGCAAGTCTATCTACCTCTTTTCTCAAACTCACATTTAATACATAATTTAAGTTTCTCTTCAACACTTTCAAAACCAACTTTATAACCTAAGTTATCTAAAGCAAGTCTATCTACCTCTTTTCTCAAACTCTCATTAATAGCTTTAAGAGATTCTAAGTTATCTTGACATGATTTAAAAGAACAAGTAGAATTTTTAGAATCATTAGATACCTCAGAATCTGAACCAGAAGATGAAGCATATGCCATTAGAGCAGAGTTGTGCTCTTTTGAAGCTTCACTAGCAAGAAAAGCAGCATTATGACTTTCTTCAATCTGATCACTCTAGTCATAATCACCAATACCATCTTGAGCAACCAATGCTGAAGAAGAAACAGGATCTTCACTAACCTTCTTGATGCCTTCAATCCTCTTAGGAGCTCGACATTCCCTAGCAAAATGACCCTTCTTCTTGCAGTTAAAGCACTCCATCTTGCTTTTGTCAAATCCAGCTCTTCTTTGACCATCATATTTGTCCTGTCTACCAGTCCTCCTCAAGAACTTCCTAGCTTGCAGTGTTAACATTTCCATTCGCCACTGAAGATTGATTTCATCAAGATCATCAGGATCAATTTGATCCAGATCCTGATTAAGTACAGTAACACTGGTTTTAAGGTCAGCTAGGAAAGCACAGATTGCACCATCACTAATAGTGGTATTATTAGCAATAGCAGTGGATAGTTCATAAGCAGTAGTGGAATCATCATGAGAATTCATGTGCCCTGTAGACACAAAAGCAATGTTCTGTGTTGATGAGGAGGAGTCAGCTATGTTCTTTTCAGACTCATAAACTTTCAAATTGTTGTAGAGATTGTCCAGAGTCATCTTTTCAAAGTTATATTTGTTCCTCCACACAACAGTATGCACAACCCATTCAGGTGACAAACTTCTGATGAACTTGAGATTTATATCTTCTTGAGCAACTTTGTAGTCCACCAATTTCAATTGACTGATCAATTTCTGCAGTCTGTTATAAGTGCCATCAAGTTTTTCTCCACTAAGAGCAGTGAAGTTTTCAAGTTGATGCTTGAGCATGTTTTTCCTGGGTTTCTTGGTAGCTTCATTACCAGCAAATCTTGTTTCAATGGCATCCATTAATTCCTTAGCTGTCTCATACTGCTCAAAATCCAATGCATACTCATTAGGTATTCCCATACTGAGAATACTATGAGCTTTAATCTCTAGCTTTCTTCTAGCCTTGTCAACCTCACTAACAATGCTTATATCCTTACCATCATCACCCTTCTGGGAAGAGTATCACCATTCTCAACAACATCCCAGATGGTGTAGTCAATCATACGAATGTATTTCCTCATTCTCATTCTCCATACCTGATACTCACCTTGCTTTAGCATGGGCACCTTTGATCACCCTTCTGGGAAGAGTATCACCATTCTCAACAACATCCCAGATGGTGTAGTCAATCATATGAATGTATTTCCTCATTCGCATTCTCCATACCTGATACTCACCTTGCTTTAGCATGGGCACCTTTGATGCAGTAACCATGTGAGTTTCGTCAGACATCTTAACTTTTCTTGAATTGAACTTAACTAGACTTCTTCTTGATCACAGTTTCTAGATCACAAGCTCTGATACCACTTGTTGATCCCAGTTGAGCAAACGATCCTTATATAAACTGACTTAACAATAACTTGTTAAATACTACGCGGAATATAATATTTAACCTTAAGAAGAAGAACAATAATAACACTTAAACACCTCAATTATATTAATAACGAATACTCTAAAAAGTATTAGGGTTTTACAACCTTGAAGTGTATCGACCTTAGATATATCAAAACACACGTATATCTAATCTAACCTAGGATCTCCTTTCATAGGCTAAGGAGTCCTTTTCAATATACATTACGTATCCTACAAGATAAATATCTTTTCTATATTTATCTAATACAAAACTTTAAACCGACTTATCAACTAGCAGTGCTTACAATATACTAACAGTGGTTACAAAAATACTACTAGCCGTGGTTTAACTCAGCAGTGGTTTCCTTCTTCTAGCCGTGGTTACATTTGCTCTAGCAGTGGTTCCATACTTAGAATAATTCTTGATCAGTGGAACCTAAAACTCAACATATATGTAGCAAAATGTTTCTTCAAGTAGTATTTGAAAAGTAGCGTTTAGATCAGGTTTTGATAGTTTATAATCAGGATTTAATCGTTTTAAGGGGGTGTTGGGATTGCTTATATTTTCTAAATATCTCTATATGTTTAAGCATAATGTATCATCTAAACTGCTCAATAAGGTGTAGGAGCAACTGCTCAATAAGCAGGTAGGAGCAGCTGCTTTATTCCAAAGTGCTTATTTCAGATGATATTAGATAACCTATAACCTAAGCCTTTTATAAGTGAATGAATTTGATGGAATATTTTCAACAAATAATTACCTTTTCAAGTATTATACCATATTTTACAAGATAAGCAAATCCATACACTATTTTCTGAATTAATGAAAACATAAATTGGGACAATTGGGACAAATTTTCAGTAAGTGGTGACCGTATCTCAAAATAAGCAAATCTAAACACTATTTTCTAAGCAATCCCAAACCCCCTAATTGGTGATAATGTCATGATTAAACATAATTAGTTTTTGTGGAACGTTTGAATCAAACAGCTTAAACGAACATCCATACATCCTTTTAGTAGGAAGTTTAATAAGGTGCAAGTTTGAACCACGCGAACATGATTGATATCTAACTTGAGATTGAGCATAGTATGGTTCAGACTAGACGGATTAGAGGAGCTAAATTAGACCTACTTAAACATCAAACCACCAAGTGTACTACAGAGTTATATACTTTGTGTTACAGCTATTGAAAATTAAGAACACTAAGCGACCCATTCGACATGTTAATTACCATTGGACCCGTTTATAATCTAGATGTAGTTCTATACCCCACCCATTCGACCCAACACTCTGGTTCTGAGCCTAAACCGGATGGCCCAGAAAGCATAAAACTTGAGCTAAAGGTACCCAGTTTTACAGATATGGGATCAAATTGTCGGCTATACTGTTACTTCATTATTCGTTTTATGCAGGGGCAAGGGTCTGAAGGGTATGTTGGATCAGATGATGATGATGATGGGGATGACTATTGATGACGATGATGATGATGCAGATGTGGGTGACGGAGATGACGATGATGATGGGCAGGAGCATGGAGAGTATGTTGGACCAGATGATGAAGATGATGGGCAGGAGCATGGAGAGTATGCTGGACCAGATGATGATGGGCACGAGCAAGAAGTTATCTGACTAATGACAGGTGGTTTATATGTAGCGTAGATTGGTATTGAATGATGTTGATGGTAAGTTCAAGTATCGAATGTGTATGTTGATGATAGAAATAGATGTCTCACAGTTTTTCCGTTTTTATGATTTTGTACTTATGAACAAAAGGCTACAACTTCCGTTATCGGTAACAAAAGGTTGCAACTCGGTCATTGTTTGTACTTGATGAAATAATTATGATTTTGCTTTATGATCTTGCTTTTAGCATAATTTGATTTCTTTGGTATATTTATTTATAAATCTGACAATATCTGTTGGTAGTCGGGTTTTGATAGTGACCGCCAATTTGGTGTCTACGAGACCATGGTTAGTGACTATATATGTTGTTAGGAATTAGAAAATTCAGTCGTTAAAGAGTCGGTCACCTCAAGTATATGTATTCATTAGAAAGCTCGTAGTCGTAGTCAAGTTATGTTAGCAAGTAGTTTGTTAAGTAACACCGTGGAGGACGGACGGGTCTTTGTCACACCCCCAATTTACCTGTTTTGCAGCGGAATGGAATTCCTGGGGCTTGACTGTCATAGCACCACATCACAGTTATATTGAACGACCTAAAGTGCCGTTTTAAAAACACATCGTTGGATATAATAATAAAAAAAACATCAGAGTACAACATCGGTCCCAAAAGGTTTACAAAGTTTGCGGAAATACAAATATAATACAAATCCAAACGATGTTTTGAAATAAAGTGCCATAATGTACATAATGTAAGTCGACGCCGCGACTCAAAATGTAGGTCCCTAAACCATGTCATGATGATAATGCCTCGATTACACGAAAATACATTGCTAATAACGGTCAACAATAATGTTGGTGAGAAATCATAGGTTTATGTAAATGTTTTATACGACTACACAAGTATCTATCATGCATGACCATCAAGTCACGTAAAAATAATGTTACAATTGCTCTAAGCCCATGACCCCAAAACTAGACTGTTCAATCATGTATGCCCCTGCAGAGTGTTTGCCAGACAACTCCGTAATGTTATCAAATGAAATGCATCCGTTTTCCTGGTTGGGATTCACCAACCCGGATGGAGGCGTCACCCTCGATAGATCTATCCACTCATCCTCGCTTCAAAGATTAACGGTTCATGTTCAAGAAATGGGGACTTTCAAATTGGCAAATGCGGTAACTTAAGCAATGTAATGAATTTAACATACTTGGTATCGTACAAAGAAAAATGTAGTGCAATGTATTCTCCCCCGTGGGTTTGAAAATAATCGAAAGCATGTAAAACGGGGCTATGAAAACTCACTTGGATAAACTGGAATAATGGCAAAAGTGAGTACACTGAGGTTTAATGTGATGCGTCAACAGGGACCTATTATCAATGATATGATATGTCATGAGTTGCAATGTAATGTTATGCATGCACTTGATATGTTATTTATACCATTTACGAGTTTTGAAAATATTACTCGACGTCGAAAAATACTCTTTTGACGTCTTGACCAATCAAAAATCACTTTACATGTTTATACGTCAAAATGTCATCCTACAATGGTTTTATAATGATTTTTGGTGAAATTACCACTTTTCGTCGCAAAACAATGTCGTCGGAAAAATCATGAAATTAACAAAAATGGCTTTGGAAAACTAGTCGTAAAAGCGTAATGCGTCGATCGTTAGAGATCGAACTCGACGGTTTTGGAAAGTTTGTATCGATATCTAAAAGTTTCAGTTCAGGAGTTTTCGTCCAAAAGGTCTCGAACATAAAGATAATAAGGGTTAAAGATGGTGGTTTTTGGCTAATTGAGTGCAGAAAATTAGTTACGGCAAGTTTATGAAAAAGTGCATATCTTTGTCGTTTCAAATCCGTTTTCTACGTTTTATATGTCCTTAGCTTCGTATCGAAGTAAACTAATATATTTTTGAAAAGTCGAAATAATTTGTGAAGCTTAAGGCTCGTTTTTGACCCAAAAACACTAAAAAATGCTGAAATTTTCGAAAATAATATTTTTCGTCGTCAAACTTATAAAATCCATAACTTCTTCGTTATAAGTCCGTTTTATTCCGTTCAAGCGGCCACGGATTCGTTTTAAAGTATATTTTCTAAAAATCAAGGCCAAAAGTCGTGCCTACTGTCGGATTTTCCAGAAAAGCAAAACAAGGACAGAACACAAAATATACTTATCGAAAATAGTTTTCCTCGGACAAAACCTATTCTAATCCCTTCAAATCAACTCCAAAACTAATCTAATCCTACCATACACCTTCTTAGGGTGTCATGGGTTCCTAATCACCATCAAGACCAACCAATACCATGGGAATATTTATAGGATGACTATATATATATATATACTCTAAAATCATGAAATAAATGGTATAAATCACATATCATGCATATAAGCTCCAAAATGAAAAGAAACATATGAAAATGAAAAGGAAACTTGAAAATGATAAGAATAAGCTTACTAGTGAAGATGATGAGGTGAAAGTAACAAGGATTAACTTAAATATCCTTGGTTTTTATTTCAAAACCATATAAAGGATATAATCTAGGTTGTATAAACACTTGTGCTTGAGCAAATTTTTAGATGATGATCCCTTGGAACCTCTATGTGTGACCGGTTTTGTGAACCCAAAAGGAAAGGAGAGAAAATGTTCTAACTTGGTGAAATAATTGAGGTGAATGAGTAAAAATTGTGTTAAGTAAGACTTATATATTGTGTAAGATTTTTAACAATCACCACCTCACCACATTTAATGTCTCCCTTCCCCCTTGGTCGCCAAGGGGAGGTATGAGATAAAAATAATTTTTTTTTTTTTTTAAACTTTACTTGTATATAATTTTGTATAATTTGTGTAATTGTTAAAATGTAGTGAAATGTATAAGTATAGGTAAATGGTAATACTTGGTGCAAGTAAGTTTTTAATAGGTTAAAATAGATTGTATTGAGATGATAAAAATTATAAAAATACATTCCTTGTAAAAATTGAGTGATAAAATAATTATCGGGTAGTTTTTAAGAAAAGCGACGTAATAATTAAACTTTTACGATTTATTTACCAAATAAATTTGAAACACTAGGAAAACTAAAAATATAGTTTTTATAAACTAAATGTAAGTTTAAAAATACCTCGGGATCATTTTTGAAAGTAATGAATTAAATATTCAAAATAATAACTCACGCGATAAAGATTATTAAACATAAAAATTACGCGTAAAATATGAAATGAAATGTCGTGAATGAATTTATGAGATGCACATGATGTCAATGAAATGTAGACTAATCATAGTCCATATGAAATGTACGTGATGTCATGATCATGAATTCGCCGCTAAACCTCCAAGGTTACGCGAATTTGAAACAAGTAAACCAAGTTTACTAAAATGTTGAAATAATGAGACATGAATTGTGTCGAGAAATGACCTGAAAGTACGGATTGTCACATTCGCCCATCCAAAAAGGAATTCAGTCCCTGAATTCAATCATTGTTAGGTCTAACGGTGTCGGCGAAAAGATGAGGATACTTGCGTCGCATCTGGTCTTCCCGTTCCCAAGTAAACTCAGAACCTCGTCGAGAATTCCAACGAACTTTCACAATAGGAATACGACTCTGTTTCAACCGCTTGACCTCGCGGTCCATGATTTCTACAGGTTCTTCCACAAAATTGAGTTTGTCGTCAAGCTGAACTTCATCCAATGGAATAACGAGCGATTCGTCCGAAAGACACTTCTTCAAGTTTGAAACGTGAAACGTGTTGTGCACATGGCTAAGTTCTGATGGAAGATCAAGTCGATAAGCTACCGGACCAACTCTGCTCAAAATCTTGAATGGTCCAATGTATCTCGGGTTCAATTTCCCACGCTTTCCAAATCGTACCACGCCCTTCCAAGGCGATACTTTCAACATAACTTTGTCACCTACTTGAAATTCCAAATCCTTGCGTCTAACATCCGCATAACTTTTCTGTCGACTCCTTGCAGTTCTAAGTCTATCACGAATTTGAACAATCTTTTCCGTGGTTTCCGTACCATTTACGGACCGTAAGTTGTGCGTCTCCTACCTCGCCCAACAAACGGTGAACGGCACTTACGACCATAAAGTGCCTCGAATGGTGCCATCTTGATACTGGTGTGATAACTATTGTTGTACGAGAATTCTATCAATGGCAAATGGTTAGCCCAACCATTTCCAAAATCAATAACACATGCTCTCAGCATATCTTCTAGCGTTTGAATGGTCCTTTCACTTTGACCGTCGGTTTGTGGGTGATATGCTGTGCTCATCTCTAATCTGGTTCCGAATGAATCTTGCAATGAATTCCAAAAGTTTGAAGTGAATCGACTATCTCTGTCGGAAATTATAGAAATTGGTGCTCCGTGCCTCGAGACTATTTCCTTGACATAAAGTCTAGTGAGTTGCTCCATAGAATAAGTCTCTCTAATCGGTATGAAATGGGCTGACTTGGTAAGGCGATCAACGATTACCCAAATAGTGTCGTAACCTCCCGATGTCTTAGGAAGTTTCGTAACAAAGTCCATAGTAATGCGTTCCCATTTCCATTGAGGAATTTCCGGTTGTTGGAGTAATCCTGAAGGCTTCTGATATTCAACGTTCACCTTAGAGCAGGTAAGGCATTTGCTAACGTACGTGGCAATCTCCGCTTTCATGTTCGGCCACCAATAAAGCTTCTTAAGATCTTGATACATCTTATCCGATCCTGGATGAATAGAATACTTTGACTTATGCGACTCATGCATAATCAATTCTCGTATTCCGCCATACAATGGAACCCACATTCTATCTTTGAAACATAATACTCCATCTGCTCTCTTTACAAAACCATTTGCGCTTTCGGGCATACCATAAAGCTTTTCACTTGGTCGATTCTCCTCTTTAAGTGCCTCGACTTGTGCTTCATGGATTTTCGATGGTAAAGGAGAAATAATCGTCATTCCCAATGATCGAACTCTTAAAGGTTTAGGCCTCTCTTTCCGACTAAGAGCATCAGCCACAACATTGGCTTTTCCCGGGTGATACTTGATTTCACAATCATAGTCGCTGAGTAACTCCAACCAACGACGTTGCCTCATATTAAGCTCCTTCGGATCAAGAATATATTGCAAACTCTTGTGGTCGGTAAACACTGTGCACTTTGTACCGTAGAGGTAGTGTCTCCAAATCTTGAGCGCAAAAACTACGGCTCCTAACTCGAGATCATGAGTTGTGTAGTTCTTCTCATGAGTCTTAAGTTGTCGAGAAGCATACGCTATCACCTTCTCGTTTTGCATTAAAACAGCCCCAAGTCCTTTATGCGGCGTCGCAATATACAACAAAGTTCTCAATGCCTTCGGTAGTGCCAAAATCGGCAAGACCGCAAAGCTTTTGCTTCAGCATCTGAAAAGCAACTTCTTGTTTCTTTCCCCATTCGTACTTCTTGTTTTTCTGTGTCAACTTGGTCAAAGGTCTCGCTATCTTCGAAAAACCTTCGATGAACCTTCGGTAATATCCTGCTAGTCCTAGAAATTGTCGAATTTCTGTAGGATTCGTTGGAGTAGCCCAATCTTTCACGGCTTCAATCTTTGTGGGATCAACTTGTAGTCCTTGACTATCAATGACATGACCAAGAAATTGCACTTTGCGATTCCAAAAATCACACTTCGAAAATTTGGCATACAACTTCTCATTCTTGAGTAGCCTTAAAATTATCCTTAAATGCTCTTCGTGCTCTTCTTTGCTCTTGGAGTAGATCAAGATGTCGTCAATGAACACTATAACAAACTTGTCCAAATACGGCTTACAAACTCTATTCATGAGATCCATGAATACCGTCGGTGCATTAGTCAATCCAAACGGCATCACTTGAAACTCGTAATGACCGTAACGTGTTCTAAACGCTGTTTTGAATATCCTCTTCCCGAACTCGAAGCCGATGATAACCCGACGAAGATCAATCTTGGAATAAATACTAGAACCTTGCAACTGATCGAACAAGTCATCAATTCGGGGGAGTGGGTAACGATTCTTCACCGTTAACTTGTTCAACTCTCTATAATCTATGCACATTCGGAAGGATCCATCCTTCTTCTTCACAAACAAGACCGGTGCTCCCCAAGGCGAGGAACTCGGCCTAATGAATCCTTTGTCTAGAAGCTCTTGTAATTGATTAGACAACTCTTGCATTTCGGATGGTGCTAGACGATACGGTGCTCGCTAATCGGTGCACTCCGCACTAAGTCAATATGAAATTCTACTTGACGTGCCGGTGGAAGTCCGGTAAATCCTCGAAATACTTCAAAAAATTCACGAACAATAGGAACATCTTCAAGTCGCTTCTCCTCCGACGTTTTCTCGGTTACATGAGCTAAGAAAGCAAGACAACCTTTCTTAATGTACTTCTCCGTTTTGATGCACGATATGATACTAATTCGAGTTCCACTTCGTTCCCCACGAATAATCAAAGTTTCACCGTTGTAGGGAAGATGAACAACTTTCTCATCACAAATGATCTTTGCACGATGCTTAGATAACCAGTCCATGCCGATGACGACGTCAAAACTACCAAGCTCTACGGGCATGAGGTCTATGTTGAAGGGATGATTAAGAAAATTGAATGTGCAACCGCGAACAATGGTGTTTGTGTTAACTACGCTACCATTAGCTAATTCGACGTTGTATGATATGTCTAATGTACTTGGTTTAATGTTGAGCAAAGGTGCAAATGCATTGGACACAAAACTTTTATCGACACCCGAATCAAATAAAAGCAAGCATAACGATTATTGCGAAGAAACGTACCCGTTATGACATTCGGGTCCTCCCTATCTTCTCCGCCTCCAATGACGTAAACCCTTCCGTGTGCCAAACCTCCTTGATTCGGATTTGCTTGATTCTTTCCTTTCTTACAATCCTTCTTGTAGTGTCCAGGTTCCCCGCAACCAAAACATGTAACTTGTGGCCACTTGCAATCCCTAGTACGGTGACCAACTTTCTTGCAATTTTCACACGGATCAGGACATCGACCCGATTGTGATGACTCAAACACTTATTACACTTCGGCAAAATCCCCGTATATCCTTTTCCTTCCTTCTGTCCCGCAGCATAAACCTTAGCAACCTCTTGCCTCTTGGGCGGTTGTTGAGTAGCATTCCTACCCCTGTTGTCCCACTTGCGCTTGTTATTGTTGTTATTGTTGTTGTAGTTGCCTCGGTTATTGTTGAAACGGTTGTTGGGGTTGTTGTTGTTTCGGTTGGTGGTGATGTACTTACCTCGCTTCACCACTTGTGCCATCAATTTCTGAGTCACTCTAATAGCTTCCTCAATTGTTTGTGGGTCAAATGAAGTCACATCTCCTTGAACAACTTCGGGAAGTCCCCCGATGAAAGCCTCTAGCAACTTCTCGTTATCCGGTACCATCGACGGGCATAACGCGGCCAATTCCTGGAATCTCCGAATATAAGTGTCGATATCATACCCAATGGTTACCAATTCATAGAACTCCGTCTCCAACTTTTTGATTTCCGTTCGAGGACAAAACTTCTTAGTCACCAAGCCCTTAAATTCCTCCCAAGTAAGCTTAAAAGCATTCTCCATCCCAATCGGTTGAGCGTATGAATTCCACCATGACAACGCTCCATCGAGTAAAGTGCTCGTAGCAAATTTAACCTTACTGTCATCCGGACAGTTACAAAGCAAAAACACCAATTCCAATTTCTCAAACCATCGTACCATTGCAGTAGCTCCCTCGGTACCTCGAAACTTAGTGGGTTCGCCACTCTTGAAATCCTTGTACGAACATTTCTTAACCCCAGATCCTCCGGCATTACCAATAGCAGTAGCTAGCCTAGCGGCTTCAGCAGCTGCTTCCCTTTCGACTCTTCGAGCATTAGCAATGCTATCATTCACCAACTTTTGAATTGCTGCTTGGGTCATTTCCTGTGTAACTTTCTTAGGCGCCACAACTCTTCAAAATCACAAGATGAAACAATCATGAGAACTCGTAAGTAGAAACAACCATCATACAAATATATCCACAACCACATCATGCATAAAGTAAATGGAATCACAACGGAACAATAACGAAATATCACAAATATAATCACAACACACGTGGATAATATACATGAAAATTTCGCCTACATGGACCGATATCATAGATAATAATAACCATTCCTACATAGTAGAGTCAATACTTGATACATTTGTTTGTACAACAACCAAAATACAACAAGTTCTTTAAACTACGTCACACACCTTGTGACTAGGATAATAATGGTCAAAACTATACAATGACAAAGTCTACATAAGGCACCTCATGGTGCTCCGCCGATCCTCAAGATCACGAACCTGAGTCGTCAAACTATCCACCAAACTCCTCAACTCATCAACCTGAACCTGCAAAGAAGCAATACTCTCCCTGTCCTCTAACCGCCTATCTGAATACTCGATGAGATAAGTCAATACACACCCTGCCTAATATCAAACCCTCGACCTCCTCAGCGATGGGTTCAATCCTATCTACTGACAACTCCTCCAACTGTCGCGACAACCTATCTATCTGGATCTGCTGACTATCAATACGGGCTCCTAACGCCTCGGTAGAAGGTCGTCGAAAGCAGCAGTGCCTTAGAACTCTCACCTAACTCAAATCTAACGGGTGGCTCGGGCTCAGTAGATGGTGGTGTAGGGATATCAAAACGAGCACGCTTTTTGGGCGGCAAGTCCGTCGTAGGCAAAGGATCTCTAAGAAAATATGATGAAGATGGTGATGATGGTGGTGATGGTGCTAGTAGTGGTGCTGGTGGATCGTGAGCTGGGCTAACGTGAGGAGTGGGTGCAACCTCGCCCTCCTCGAAGGGTTCGGTCTCAGTGTCGGTCATGATAGGTGGAAAGATCGGAGTAGATCCAATGGAAGATACGATCTCGTGGAATGTGATGCAACATCATCCATGATGGTTATGGGACATCATCCGAGCTAGAGTCCGATGATATGGTGATGGGATGTGAATCTAAAGACATGTCTGTGACAACCGATGTGAAATAAAAGTAAATAATCTCGAATAAAGTGTAAGTGAATCCGCATGAAAAGTGAATATGTACTATGATGAAATGATGAGATGCTATGATAATGTAGCTATAGTCTAGGGTCAATGATGCAACCTAGTTCTCTATAATTGTAGCTCTGGTACCAATCTGTCACACCCCCAATTTACCTGTTTTGCAGCGGAATGGAATTCCTGGGGGATTGACTGTCATAGCACCACATCACAGTTATATTGAACGACCTAAAGTGCCGTTTTAAAAACACATCGTTGGATATAATAATAAAAACATCAGAGTACAACATCGGTCCCAAAAGGTTTACAAAGTTTGCGGAAATACAAATATAATACAAATCCAAACGATGTTTTGAAATAAAGTGCCATAATGTACATAATGTAAGTCGACGCCGCGACTCAAAATGTAGGTCCCTAAACCATGTCATGATGATAATGCCTCGTTACTGAAAATACATTGCTTAAAACGGTCAACAATAATGTTGGTGAGAAATCATAGGTTTATGTAAATGTTTTATACGACTACGCAAGTATCTATCATGCATGACCATCCAAGTCACGTAAAATAATGTTACAATTGCTCTAAGCCCATGACCCGAAACTAGACTGTTCAATCATGTATGCCCCTGCAGAGTGTTTGCCAGACAACTCCGTAATGTTATCAAATGAAATGCATCCGTTTTCCTGGTTGGGATTCACCAACCCGGATGGAGGCGTCACCCTCGATAGATCTATCCACTCATCCTCGCTTCAAAGATTAACGGTTCATGTTCAAGAAATGGGGACTTTCAAATTGGCAAATGCGGTAACTTAAGCAATGTAATGAATTTAACATACTTGGTATCGTACAAAGAAAAATGTAGTGCAATGTATTCTCCCCCGTGGGTTTGAAAATAATCGAAAGCATGTAAAACGGGGCTATGAAAACTCACTTGGATAAACTGGAATAATGGCAAAAGTGAGTACACTGAGGTTTAATGTGATGCGTCAACAGGGACCTATTATCAATGATATGATATGTCATGAGTTGCAATGTAATGTTATGCATGCACTTGATATGTTATTTATACCATTTACGAGTTTTGAAAATATTACTCGACGTCGAAAAATACTCTTTTGACGTCTTGACCCTTCAAAAATGACTTTACATGTTTATACGTCAAAATGTCATCCTACAATGGTTTTATAATGATTTTTGGTGAAATTACCACTTTTCGTCGCAAAACAATGTCGTCGGAAAAATCATGAAATTAACAAAAATGGCTTTGGAAAACTAGTCGTAAAAGTGTAATGCGTCGATCGTTAGAGATCGAACTCGACGGTTTTGGAAAGTTTGTATCGATATCTAAAAGTTTCAGTTCTGGAGTTTTCGTCCAAAAGGTCTCGAACATAAAGATAATAAGGGTTAAAGATGGTGGTTTTTGGCTAATTGAGTGCAGAAAATTAGTTACGGCAAGTTTATGAAAAAGTGCATATCTTTGTCGTTTTAAATCCGTTTTCTACGTTTTATACGTCCTTAGCTTCGTATCGAAGTAAACTAATATATTTTTGAGAAGTAGAAATAATTTGTGAAGCTTAAGGCTCGTTTTTGACCCAAAAACACTAAAAACAGAAAGCTGAAATTTTCAGAAATAATATTTTTCGTCGCCAAACTTTAAAAATCCATAACTTCTTCGTTATAAGTCCGTTTTATTCCGTTCAAGCGGCCACGGATTCGTTTTAAAGTATATTTTCTAAAAATCAAGGCCAAAAAGTCGTGCCTACTGTCGGATTTTCCAGAAAAGCAAAACAAGGACAGAACACAAAATATACTTATCGAAAATAGTTTTCCTCGGACAAAACCTATTCTAATCCCTTCAAATCAACTCCAAAACTAATCTAATCCTACCATACACCTTCTTAGGGTGTCATGGGTTCCTAATCACCATCAAGACCAACCAATACCATGGGAATATTTATAGGATGACCATATATATATATATACTCTAAAATCATGAAATAAATGGTATAAATCACATATCATGCATATAAGCTCCAAAAATGAAAAGAAACATATGAAAATGAAAAGGAAACTTGAAAATGATAAGAATAAGCTTACTAGTGAAGATGATGAGGTGAAAGTAACAAGGATTAACTTAAATATCCTTGGTTTTTATTTCAAAACCATATAAAGGATATAATCTAGGTTGTATAAACACTTGTGCTTGAGCAAATTTTTAGATGATGATCCCTTGGAACCTCTATGTGTGACCGGTTTTGTGAACCCAAAAGGAAAGGAGAGAAAATGTTCTAACTTGGTGAAATAATTGAGGTGAATGAGTAAAAATTGTGTTAAGTAAGACTTATATATTGTGTAAGATTTTTAACAATCACCACCTCACCACATTTAATGTCTCCCCTCCCCCTTGGTCGGCCAAGGGGGGAGGTATGAGATAAAAATAATTTTTTTTTTTTTTTAAACTTTACTTGTATATAATTTTGTATAATTTGTGTAATTGTTAAAATGTAGTGAAATGTATAAGTATAGGTAAATGGTAATACTTGGTGCAAGTAAATTTTTATTAGGCCAAAATAGAATGTAATGAGATGATAAAAATTATAAAAATACATTCCTTGTAAAAATTGAGTGATAAAATAATTATCGGGTAGTTTTTAAGAAAAGCGACGTAATAATTAAACTTTTACGATTTATTTACCAAATAAATTTGAAACACTAGGAAAACTAAAAATATAGTTTTTATAAACTAAATGTAAGTTTAAAAATACCTCGGGATCATTTTTGAAATTAACGGATTAAATATTTAAAATAATAACTCACGCGATAAAGATTATTAAACATAAAAATTACGCGTAAAATATGAAATGAAATGTCGTGAATGAATTTATGAGATGCACATGATGTCAATGAAATGTAGACTAATCATAGTCCATATGAAATGTACGTGATGTCATGATCATGAATTCGCCGCTAAACCTCCAAGGTTACGCGAATTTGAAACAAGTAAACCAAGTTTACTCAAAATGTTGAAATAATGAGACATGCATTGTGTCGAGAAATGACCTGAAAGTACGGATTGTCACAGTCTTTACCCACTGTATGCCTGATCCACAACCCGTAGGTGGCGTTTATTTGTAAGACACTATAAATACCCTCTACCTCCCAAGGTAGAGGGTTGGAGCTTAAATACCATTTTTGTTTGTTTCACCTAGTTCCCAACTCTCTTCCCTTTCTCGCTCTAAAACTTTCTCTCTCTAAACTACTTGAACGCCTCATATATGATTATGGTTTAGTGTGTTTATGAAATCCAATATCTTACAATTGGTATCAAGAGCCAAGGTTTGATCACTCATCTTTCATGCTCTTTGTTTTGGCGGATTTCATAAGGTTTTTGGGGTTTTAAGTGTTTAGGAGAGTTTGAATCATTTGGACAAATTCTAGAGTTAAAGTTTGAATTTTGCTTGTACTTTTGTGTTTAGGATCATCATATGTGTTTATGTTTTGAATTGGAAGGCTTAAATCATTGTGGTTTGGTTGTTTTTGATTGATAAAGTGGTTATTTGTGTAAGTTGTACAGCTAGTGAGTTAGTTTAAGCGACTTGGTGGTTAAGCAAGTTGTCTCTGTTTGTGACTTGCCTATTAAGCGAGTTGTCTCTATATGCGATTTGGCTATTAAGCAAGTTGGTTCTTTAAGCGACTTGCTTCTTTAAGCGAGTTGGTTGCTTAGCGAGTTGATAACTAAGCGAGTTGATTGTTTAGCTACTTCTCAATTGAGACTTGTTACTTCCTCGTGCTACATTTTTACGGTTGTTCTTTTGGTTTAGTAAAATCCCGTGAAAGAATCAATTTCCCGGTTTAATCAAGGAATAGTAAAATCCCGTAGAACTTGTAATCATGTCAAACATCGTACCTACTATCATTTCTTCAGAATGAGGACGTTCAAGCAGGATCGATACTTGTCCACCTATGCTTGATGAACTGATTATGACTCATGGCTCAACGAATCCGATTGTACTGTCTTGGAAAGGAAAATGGGGTCAACATTCTCAAATCCATTGATGAAGGACCTTATCGGGTTGAGACTACAAGAGACATAATTGATACTGCTGCAGATGGAACAATGATCTATGGATTAGACGGACCAAAGACGTATGATGAGCTCAATGATAAGGAGAAAAAGAGATTCGATGTTGATATCAGGGCTTCTAACATCATACTTCAGGGTCTTCCAAAAGATATCTACAAGCTTATCAATCACAACACTGAAGCCAAGGCAGTTTGGGATAATGTCAAGATGCTTCTCTCAGGTTCTGAATTAACCAAGGAAGACAGAGAATCACAATTGTATCATGAGTTTGAGCATTTCAAAATGAAACCAGATGAGAGTGTCTATGAGTACCAGGTGAGATTCCATAAGCTTGTGAATGATATGAGGAACATCAAAATGACCATGCCAAACATTCAGCTAAACTCAAAGTTTGTGAACAACATGAATCCCGAGTGGCACAAATTTGTCACCTCTGTGAAGCTAACCAAAGGATTGAAGAATACAAACTATGAGCAATTGTATGCCTTCCTGCTTCAGAATGAGAGGCATGCTACGTTTGAAAAAAGGATTCTAGATTAGTTCAAAACCAATCAGGGAGAAACCAGCTCACCAAATGATTCTACAGCTTTCTACACCAATGTTGGTATTACCACCAAAGCATCTCAAGTCATACCCATAGGGTAATGGTAATTACAAGCTCATCCCTGATCCAACATATAAGCCTCCCGACCCAAAAACACTCATGGAAAACTTCATCAATCAACTGTCTCTCATGGTTAGTCAAAACATGAACTCTCTCCCACACACCAACAATAACCTCAGAACAGCATCCAATCCACATAATCAAGCTACTGTCAGAGATGGGAAGGTTGTGGTGCAACCAGTTCAAGAAAGACAGTATGAACAGGGAAGAGGTGGAGTTGGTAGAGGATATGTAGCAAATCAGAATCGTGGAAGGAATCCAAATCAAGGACAAGCAAAGCCACTCAAATGCTACAACTGTGGTGGTGAGGGACACATTGCTAGGAACTGCACATCTCCAAAACGTCCACGAATGCGAATACTTCAGAGACAAGATGTTGCTCATGCAAGCTCGGGATAATGGTGCAGCTTTGGATGAAGAGGAGTTGTTGTTTCTTGCTGAGGGTAATGCCAAGACATATGATGCGATGTGGATGAGCACCAATTCAGGAGATAGGTCACAATCATCGAATGCCTTTCAAGTCGCTGACTGTGATACATACGACTCTGACGTCGATGATGAACCTACTACACAAACAATTTTCATAGCTAGCATTTCTCCAATGGTCTCTCCTAAGGTCTCATCATCACAGCAAGCTGGTCCATCCAAAGAATCAATCATCTCAGAGGTATTAAAACTATATGATGATGTTGATGAGCAAAAGATGCATAATAAAGTACAATCTCTTGAAACTTATGAATCAGATATTGATGATGAGGGTAATAGCAATATTGTCCCATATGATCAATATGTGAAACAAAGTGAAAGTGAGGTTGTACCAAGCAATGCATCTTCTGCAGTCAATGATGACTATGCTTTTGATGAATACACTGCATGTGCCCTTGATGATTCTATTATCTCTGAACTGAATGCCTATAAAGAACAAGTTGCTATTTATGAACAACGTGCTAAGTTTGAGTTAACCACCCGTGAGCAGGAAACGGATGACCAAATGCGTACAATTATTCAAAAATGTAAGTTTAGAGAAGATGTATTAAAACAATAGTTAAACTCCTTACAAGAAAATCTTTCTAAAACTGCTAAGCAAAAACAAGAACTTCAAGAAAATGTTAAAATGCTTAAGCAAGAATTCAATGCTAATGAATCAAAACTTGTGAATGATTTTTCTAATCTAAAAACTTTGAAAAACAAGCTTGAAAATAAGTTGTACGTACAAGGGAATACCATTCAGACTGCTCACATGATCACTAAGCATAGAGTTCTCAGCGATAAGCATAGCATTCCCATTATAGAGAAACCTAATCCCGAGTATCGTAAGATTGCAAAAGCTGCTCAAAATATAATCTATGATGGTAATGAGATTCTTAAACCTAGACAGAAACCTAGTTGCATTGAGTGCACTGAGGAAAATAGAAAATTAGATGATGCATTTAGGAAGAAAATGGATAAGAAACTTAACAATCCTGTATGTAAAGAGAAAAACATAACGATCAAACCTCATGATTACACTAAGGAAAATTGGATCTCCCTTAACATGTTTAAGCCTCAAACTCAATTAACCCCAGAACAAATTTTTTGAAAGAAAGATATGGATATGATAAAAGCTGAAAATCTTGTTGAAAAGAATCCCCCTTGTAGGAAATTGACTCGAGAAACTGTGTATCCTCCTAATACACCAATGCATCTAGTTCCTAGATCTATTGCCACAATAGCAAGACCTTAATCAGCCTATATGTTGTTTATTAGATGTTCATTGATTTTGAGAAAACGTGTAAGAAGAGAATCACACCTACAGGGATAACTGAGGGGGAAAGGGGTTTTGAGCAAACTAAAGAATGTTATTTAACTGAGGTTATGCCTTTATTTAAACAATTAAAAGGTCAATTTGAAAGTCTTTAAAAGGGAATAAATTCAGATATTAAGGAAATGGAAAAGGAATTTGATGCTATGATTGTTGAGGTCAATGATTATGAACAGGAACTCAAATATAATGAAGTTGAAAGGAAGAACTTGCATATCTTAAATGAGAATTTGATTTCGAGTTGTGTTACTCAAGATGTGTTTTATACTGTTACTAAGCACTCTATTACTGCTTCTCGATTTCATGAATTATCTATTGCATTGAAAGTTTCCCATGATTGTGTCATTGAGCTTGAAAACAAAAACTCAGAACTAATGAGAAAATTGATCAGGATGATCACGATAATTTGGTAAAACATCTGTCTAAACTAGAAGTTGAACATTTTGATTTACAACTAAAATATCAACATCTTAAAGAAAATGTCAAAACCTCAAATATCAAGACATCCTCAGATGTTCCAGAGTTTGATGCAGTTTTTCAGATAAACAAACGTGACAAACAGATTCAAGCTCATTGTAACACGATCAGAAAGTTGAAAGCCCAAATTTCTCAATTAAAGGGTGAAAAGAACAATGTGACTGGCTCCTATATGCCTCCTCCTTTAGATTCTCAGTATTCTCAAACTTTTCATCTTCAAAACTTGGTTAATGCTTTACAAAAAGAAAACGAGAGTTTTCTAGAAGAAAATGAAAAAGTTAAACGACACTTTAAAGAGTTATATGATTCAATGAAAGTCACTCGTGACAAAAACAATGAAAAATAACGTCTTTACAAAAAGAAAATGAGAATCAGGAGTCGTGAAAAAGGAAACCGCCACTTATCTTCAATGAGAATGTTGCATCAAAGTCATCCTCAGACTGCAAATATACTGTGATCAAGTTAAATACATTCCTTCTCATCTTAGGAACAATGAACTTGTGTTTCATAACTATTGTGCTCACCTAAAGGATAGTCTAGAATGTCTCCGTGAGATTGTGGAAGAGGACTTCATTAATAAGCCTCTTGATAGAGAAATTAGGTTTGCTTGCATTCAGGCCAAACGATCTCAGGAGCTGCTAGAATGTTTAATTGCTACATGTCCTAGATCCTTAAGTGCGAAAGGTAAAGCTGTGATGCCTTGTTCTATGCCTAGTGCCAAGCATACAAACCACTCTGTGCCTAGTAATATGAAAGTGAATTCTAAGGTGCCTTCTTGTAGTTCAGATCCTTGCACATCTAGTTCAGGAATGCAAAAAGTAGCTCAACCAACTAATGCTCCCATAATTCCCTCTACATGAGTAATCAGTGACATTAAAGCAAGCGGGTCAAAGCCTCCAGGCAATACCAAGAATGATAGGACCTTGCAAGCTAGGAATGTTCAGTGGAAGAAAGTAAAAGATCACCTTACGGAGAATTTGAATAAAATGAATCGTGTTGATTCTAGTGTTAGCTCTAAGCGTACTATAATTAATGCGAATTCTGCTACTTTTGGCAAAACATGTAATGATGATTGTGTTGTTTCTGTTACTAATCATGAATGTGGTGTGAATGTTTTGTCTAATGCTGTCAAATGCCCAGTTAAAACTGTTAATGCTAAAAATTAGGCTAAGAAGGCTAAAAGGCAAAGGCGAAAGAAAGTTAGAAAACAGTGAAAACCCACAGGAAGAATATTTAGTAAAATAGGTTAGCAATGGATACCCTCTGGCCATAAGGTTAATGAGTTTCGCCCACAATTTGCTAAGACAATGCCCACTAGAAAATGGATGCCTACTGGTAGAACTATTCTCTTAAGAAGTAAACATACTTTGAATAAGACGAATACGGACATTAGCACTGCATCTATTTCTGATGATTCCATTGTTTCTACTCCTGATGTGGGTGTTCCAATCACTATTACTAACCAAGTGGAACCCATTATTGCATGGGGTTCCCAATTATCCGGTTATCCATTCTTGTCTGTGTTCAACTGCAGATCGTTCAAATCGTTCTGTGGTACTGGACTCAGCCGCTCCAAGCATATGACCGAGACCGGTCGCGCTCATGAACTTCGTGAGCAAATTCATCGTGACTGTTAGATTCGGGAACGATCATTTCTGTGCAATTATGGGTTATGGAGATTATGTTGTCGGTGATAGTGTTATCTCCGGGGTATATTACGTAGAAGGTCTTGGTCATAACTTATTCTCTGTCGGTCAATTCCATGATTCTGATCTAGAAGTGGCCTTCAGAAAACATACTTGTTTCGTTAGAGAACTTGATGGTAAAGAACTTTTAAGAGGAACACGTGGTTCAAATCTATACACCATCTCTATCGAAGATATGATGAAGTCTTCTCCAATTTGCTTGTTGTCAAAGGCTTCAAAAACAAAGTCATGGTTATGGCATCGCGTCTCGAATCACTTGAACTTTGGCATCATCAATGATCTCTCCAGAAAGGACTTAGTTGTAGGTTTACCTAGACTAAAGTATGAAAAGGATCATCTTTGTTCAACATGCCAATTGGGAAAAAGCAAGAAATATGCCCACAAACCCAAGCCTACAAACTCAGTTACAGAAGTTCTTCATACAATTCACATGGATTTATGTGGACCCATGAGAGTGCATAATATCTTTGGGAAGAAATATGTGTTAGTTGTGGTTGATGATTACTCTCGATTCACATGGGTTAAGTTCTTAAGGACAAAGGATGAAACTCCAGATATCATCATCAAACTTATCAAACATCTCAGAGTTCGACTTAACAAAATGGTCAGAATCATCAGAACAGACAATGGAACTGAGTTTGTTAATAAACAACTTAGTGAGTTTTATGAAAGTGTTGGAATCAGTCATCAAAGAAGTGTTCCACAAACTCCTCAACAGAACGGTGTAGTTGAAAGACGAAATCGAACTCTTGTGGAAGCCGCAAGAACAATGCTGATTTACTCAAAGGTTCCAATGTTTCTCTGGGCTGAAGCCATTGCCACTGCATGCTACACTCAAAATCGATCCCTAATTCACACTGCTCATGGAAAAACTCCATATGAACTTGTCCACAATAGAAAACCTAATCTCTCATTCCTTCGTGTGTTTGGTGCATTGTGTTATCCAACTAATGAGGGCCAAGACTTAGGCAAACTTAAAGCTAAAGCGGACATTGGAGTATTTGTAGGATATGCACCAAACAAAAGGGATACCGAATCTACAACAAAAGAACCCAAAATATCATGAAAACAATTCATGTTACGTTCGATGAGCTGACCGGTCCAATGGCTCCAGGACAACCCAGTTCTGGACCCGCAACATCATGTAGTCCCATCAGTTCTACTCTTGTTTACGACTCCTCGCCAGCAACTCCTTATGTACCTCCTTCAGAAGATGACTTGAAGAAACTGTTTGATCCAATGTTTGATGAACACTATGAGCCAACTGCTAACGATCTGTCAATCCCATCATCAGAGGCTGCTACCATCCCTATCAATGAAGCTAACCCTTCAGTTTCTATGATGCTAAGTCAAGAAGCGCCTGTTGCTGATCACTCTGTCTCATCAACAAATCATCAATCATCGAGTGTACATCATGGAAGTGTTTCTAGCACCCTTGATGGAGAAAATCCCTTTGCTACTCCTGAAGATGCACCGTTTGAAAACATATTTGCTCCTGAACCATCATCAGAACCATCTTCATTATGAGACATCGACTCTGCTACTTCTGTTCCTCAACAACAACCACATGAACACCTTAGTAAATGGACACATGATCATCCATTGGACAACATCATTGGAAACCCCTCTCGTCCAGTATCAACATGGAAACAACTTGCAACTGATGCCTTATGGTGCTTCTTCAACTCCGTACTCTCTAAGGTCGAACCAAAAGATGTTAAAACTGCCATAAATGAAGACAGCTGGTTCAATGAAATGCAAGAAGAAATTCATGAGTTTGATCGACTTGATGTATAGGAATTAGTACCTGCTCCAGATTGTGCTATGATTATTGCTCTAAAGTGGATCTTCAAAGTGAAGCTTGATGAGCATGGCGATGTATTAAAGAACAAGGCTAGGTTGGTTGCAAAAGGATACCGTCAGGAGGAAGGTATTGACTTTGAAGAATCATTTGCTCCTGTGGCACGCATCGAGGCGATCCGAATCTTCCTTGCTAATGCTGCAAGTAAGAACATGATTGTTTATCAGATGGATGTAAAGACGGCTTTTCTTAACGGAGATCTTAAAGAAGTCGTATACGTCAGCCAACCGGAAGGTTTTGTGAATCCGGAGCATCCTACTCATGTCTATTGCTTGAAGAAGGCTCTTTACGGTTTGAAGCAAGCTCCAAGGGCATGGTATGATACGCTATCAAACTTTCTTCTATCTACTGGATTCAGTAAAGGAACAGTTGATCCGACATTGTTCACCAGGAAGTCAGCCTAACATTTAATTCACGTTCAAATATATGTTGATGATATTATCTTTGCCTCGACTGACCCCAATGAATGTGATCGTTTTTCAAATGAAATGGGTTCCAAATTTCAAATGTTAATGATGGGACAAATGTCATTTTTCTTGGGATTACAAATATCACAAAGTCCCGGAGGCATTTTATAAATCAATCTAAATATGCCAATGAGATCTTAAAGAAATTTGGATTTGATTCTAGTGACCCTGTTGACACTCCCATGATAGAGCGTACTAAACTGGATGAGGACCACTCAGGGATCATGGTAGACCAAACGAAATATCGTAGTATGATTTGATCCCTGATGTACCTCACAGCCAAGAGACCGACATTTTGTTCGCTGCTTGCATGTGTGCTAGATATCGTGCTAAGCCTACCAAAAGCACCTTGAAGCTGGTAAACGGGTCTTTCGGTATCTCCAAGGAACCATCAATATGGGACTATGGTACCCGAAGGACACCGTATGTCACTAACACCTATGCATGATCCGATCATGTAGGATGTCAAGATACTCGTCGAAGCACGTCTGAGGTGCTCATTGGGTGATAAGCTTGTGAGTTGGTCTTCAAAGAAGTAAATGAGTACTTCTATTTCCTCTACAGAGGCTGAATACATAGCCATGTCATCTTGTTGTACTCAAATCCTATGGATGAGATCCCAATTATCTGACTATGGCTTTGAATTCAACAAAATCCCTCTGTACTGTGATAATAAAAGTACTATTGCTCTCTCATGCAACAACGTACAATACTCAAGAGCGAAGCACATCGACATTCGACATCATTTCATCAGGGAGCAAGTTGAAAACAGTGTGGTGGAACTTTACTTTGTGAGGACTGAATACCAGTTAGCAGACATCTTCACCAAAGCTCTTCCTAGAGAACGTTTTGTGTTTATCCTTCCACGTTTTGGTCTAAAGAGTCTACAACCGGAAATACTCAAGCGTCTTCAAGAGGAAGACGAGGAGTAAAGGTCTTTATACATCTATATCTTGTATATATTTATTCAAAAAGCAAAATACAAAATTTCAAAACCCACAAAAGAAAATATAAAATTATAAAATTCTCAAAAAAATCCATAAAAAGTAGAAAATCCTGAAAATTTCCAAAAATATTGTTATTTTGTCATGTTTTTCCTTATTCGATATCATCTACGGACTTTGTGTTGACATTCAAATAATGTCACAGGTCTTTAGATGTTCTTCGAATGTACATATTTTTGTTTAAAAAAAAATTAGGCGGAGAAAAATAGTGGTTTATTGTCATTTCAGGCAATAACCCGTTTTAAAAGTAAAGAACAGAGCCATGCTTTATCTTATTTTTCAAATCCCATGCTCTGATTTTTTAAACAAATGTTTGTCATCAAAAAGACAAATGTTTCTCTTTCCAAATATTTTTCCGTCTAATGATTCTTCTGAAAAATATCTGCCATCTAATGAAAACAAAATTGCTTTGAAAATACCTCGTACTCTATTATTCGTGTAAATAATTTGTGCTTATCATCTGTCAAAATCTCTATCTCTCAATCAACAACTTGTGTCATTGATTGAGGGGGAGAATGATTTTATTCGAATTAAAAAGGTTATTATGAAAGGTCATTTTTCAAACAATTGGCACGTAAATGAGCAAGGTTTATTGTTTAAAAAAATCAAAAAGAATAATGTTTTATACAGTTGATTCAAAACCTTTGTTAATGTTATGTTTTCAAAAGCATGTTTAATCAATGGAGTTTAAAGTCTGAAAATCTTATCCTTATCAGTTAAAATGTTTGTTTTCAAAAGCAAGTCACTATTCTCCGCAAAAAGCTTTCAAAATTAAATTTAAATCAATAGAGATCACAACTCTCAAAGGAGTTGAAAAATGTGATCGGGGGAGAATTTGTGATTTAAATTGGATTTAAACTGATAATTCGATACATGGTTTTATAAGGATGTACAAGCTCTCCTTCCCACATGTGCCAAACGATTTCAAATTTTTCCATGCACATGTTGAGGGGGAGCATCTATCTTAAACCACAAAGATTTGAAACGTGATCAATTTATTTCAATGTGCAGTCTTTTCCTAATATTTGCAAAACATTTTTCAAATTTCTATGCACATATTGAGAGGGATCAACTTTTTTTGAAAACCACATTCTCTCTCTAAAACTTTCTCTCTCTAAACTACTTGAACGCCTCACACTACTAGAAAATCTGGCATCAGCAACGAGAGATTGCATCGCTACTCCGTCATTAAAGCCCTTCAACGATGGAATGGTGACGGATATATTCCGTCACAAAAAAGGGCCTCGCAAAATTTTAGCTACAAGTTTAGCGACAAAAGCTGTAGAGCTTCGGCGACAGATTGTCAGTCTCCAACCCCTCGCTAGAGCCTTTATAAAGTTACCTAAATTAAATTTGATTCGACCATAAAGTGATGGCTTAGCGACAAACCTTTTTTTTCGCTAACAGTAACGACGAAGCAGTCACTAATCCATTTCTAGTAATCGGCCTATCATTTTGTTGTTATTCCGTCGGTACTAGAGACGGATATATTTGTCGTTAATCCGCCACTAAAGGATTGTCTCAAAACCGTCACTAACAATTTGTCGCTTAAATCAACACCATTTCATGGCATACTTGATCAAATCCATCTCTAATTTGTCACAATTTAAAAATCTTTTAAGGATAAAATATGTCGCTAATCAGTCAATAAATGGCAATTTATTTGCCATTTATTCAAAATGTCACACAAACAGATAGCACACTGATAATAGTCATGAAATCTGAATCCAAATCAAATAACAAACATATTCAAATCAAATAACAAGCAAATTCGAAAGAAAAGTAACATCTTATCTTCGACAACATAAAAGGAAATCTAAACCAAAGATTCTCTCATACATAAAAGTTAAGAGGACCTATAAAGCTCTTGAAAGTGTAATGGTTGACATTTAGGATGTACGGCCACTTGCATTACCTTGCTTTGTTTTAGTATGGCGGGTAACGCGACTCTTGATACCATACTCAACAAGCACGTCTTCAATTTCTGCACGCATTTCTCCCTTGAGCTCTTCACGCATTTCTTCTTTTAGCTCTCCGTGAATTTCTTCTTTGAGCTCATTCTTCATTTCTTCCTTGACCTCATTCTTCATTTCTTCCTTGAGCTCAACTTTCATTTCTTCCTTCAATTCTTCCTTTAACTCTCCACGAACGCTATCAAGATAGTTCTTGAACATAAAAAATTCAAATATTAGTTTCTTTGAAATAGCTAAATGCAAATTGAATGGGTCTTATATGTAAAGTGAGTTATAATTTAGTCATTGCATTGATCTGTTAGGTAAATAGTGTAAGTTTTTATGTTACAGAAGTTACTTTTCTACAAATTCACAATTCCCATGCATGCCCTGCTGTACCAAACTTTGGACATTGTTGTTTCTATAGTAGTGCCTAGAAGTTTACAGGTTTTTCAATATTTCATGGCTAGCTGGTGTTGAACAAGGGAAGCTAGTATGTACTAAAATAAAGATATGTGACACTTTTAGAGTAATAATATTTATTCTTTAATGTGGTAAAGACATATAAATATTAATTTTAAAAGGTAATACCAAATAAGATTTTTAGAAATTGGTAAAGCATTTTCTTACTTTCTTATGGTAACAAATAATGTTAGTTTTATAGATTAAATAATTGTCCGAATGAATATAGTAGAATGATTAAGTCCAAATAACTAAGTTTATCCAAATTATAAATGTTGTCATTGACTTTAGCAAATGAAAATATTGTTGTTAAATATCCCAAAGATGTCTAAACTTTTACTTATTTTATAATTGATAACTTTAATGTATTTGTGACTAAAGTATTTGAATATATTAAAATTGTGAAACTCATGGATAAACTTAAAATCTTACTCCTCAAGTTGTATATCATATAACATAATAATCAGAATGTCCCGATATAAATATTATCGCATTACGTGTTTTTTCTTTAAATTTAATTGGGAAAATGATATCACTTTTTTCTTTTGTAGGCACCAAACTTTTAATTTCCTATTGTAGCATCCAACTTTCTTAATTTTTCTATTGTAGTATCCAACTTTCTTAATCATCCTATTGTAAGCATCCAACTTTCTTAATCTTTATATTCGTAGGCATTGCATCCAACATCCTTAAATTTTTCTATTGTCACCTCATTTTTTTGTGCTACATGCCTACAATAGGAAAATTAAGAAAGTTGAATGCTACAATAAAAAAAACTAAAAGTATGATGCCAACAAAAGGAAAAAAGTGGCAATTAAGTTGGATGCCTGTTTAGACAATTTTTCCAATTTAATTTTGCTAAATTGGTCTTCATACTTTTGTGGTTGTTTTGACTCGTCTTATATCATCGTAAAGATAACCTAGCATCCATCATTGTTAGCGATTGGGAGATTTTTAAATACGTATAAAGATTTTTTGGTTGTTACTCTTTCATTGTTCCTCAAAGAACAATCACTAATCAGTAACTAAGTGAAAAAACTTAGCGACGTATTTGAGACAGCGAAAAAAATCCATCGCTATGTCGTCATAATTTTGTCGCTAATAGCTCCAACCTAAGTTTGTCGCTAACTTCGTCTCTATATGATTACATTTAGAGATAGAATTGTGACTGATGCCTAATTCCTCTCTAATTTTGTTACTGATTTGTCACTATTTTTGTAGCTAGTTTATCAAAGCAAATTTTGTAGCTAATCTATCCCTAATCCGTCACTGTGAACCTTTTTTTTGGGACACACTAATTTGGTCGCTAATTTTCGTCATCAAGTTGCTCCATATTCTAGTAGTGTCATATATGATTATGATTTAGCGTGTTTGTGAAATCCAATATCTTACATATGTTGTCACTAAATGATTTTGACGATTGCTACTTTAACATTGCTCTTTAGTGGTCACTATTTTTGGTCACTAATCTGGTCAAATAGTGACCACTTATCACTTTAATGACCATAATAAGTGACCAAATAGGTCGTCATAAATTAATGACCACTTTTAAGTAGGGATGGCAAAGGCACCCGAAACCGATGGGGAAAACCGAAACCCGAACCGGTTTGGATACGGGTTCGGGTAGATATATTCTTTTATTTTCGGGTACGGGTTCTAGTAATACCCGCCCGTTTACCCGAATTTGTACCCGTTTTTTTTTTTTTTGCTAATTTATGTAATGTCCTAATAAGTTATGAGCTCTTAACCTTGTACAATTTTTTTCTACTCTACTCCTTAATAGCATATATCTTGGTAATTACAAACTTCTAAATTAACACTTACGCTTGACGCTTTAATTCTCACACACATGACACATTAGCTCTTTAATCTTCAAACATTGCGAATATTGAAGTCGTTTTCTTTAACTTCTAAAAACTTTGAATATATTAGGGTGTTTTGGTTTTTTTTTTTAGGTTGAGTTGTACAACGATGATTTTAATTGGGGATAACCGATACCCGCGGGGAAAACCGATAACCCGATGGATAATAATAATCGGGTACCCATCGGGTATTGGGGCGGGTTCGGGTTTGGATATTATAAATGGGTACGGGTACGGGTTCACTAAAACCCGCCCCGAACCCGACCCGTTACCATCCCTACTTTTAAGTCGTCACAATTTAGTGACCTTATTCAAATGTCATCACTATTACTTTTAGTGACCGACTTTTAGTGACGACGATTGACCACTTTGATATGGTCACTAAATCATCTTAGTGACCAAATATCTACTATTAGTGACTATAATCATGTTGTCACTGAAGGCCTTTTTTCTTGTAGTGAAGGTGAGTTACAAGGTGAATATCCGTGTGGATCAAACACGAATCACAAACAGACTCTTGTTTTTTTTTATTAAAGATAACTATCAAAATGATCAATACCTTAATCCCAGCTAATGCCGTTTAAGTACCTTAGAAGAAACATGAAGTTAACATGCATAGTTTCACCTAATTTTTTTCGTCAATGTGACCATCAGACCATACTTCATTTGTAGGATCACAGAAGGATCTTGAGTAGTTGGATGACCTTCCACCACTTGGACATTGTAATTATATATAATTGTGGCTGCCACCATTTTCATCTGAAATAGTGACATATCTTTACCCAAGCAAGTTCTAGGCACGGAATGAAATGCTGGGAACTTATAAGACGGCATGTTCTTGATCCCTCCTTGCTCTGATATCCATCTCTCTGGCCTGAACTCTAAACAGTCTGGTCCCCATATCGTCTCCATCCGTCCCATTGCATATGAATATAACATTACTCTGGTGTGTGTATGAACTCGGTGACCACTTGGCAGAGTGTCTGCTTCCTGTGATGATCTGGGGTTGTCCGGGAGGGGAGGAAATAATCTTAGTGCCTCACATAATGCTCCATGAAGATACACTAACAGTTCCAATTCTTTTGTTCCAAAAGTTTTCAACTTCTCTCCTTCCTTCATCCCTAAGCGTGCATGAATCTCTTCGTATATTTTACCTTCAACTATAAGATTTTTGGCAAGGAGATAGAAGAACCATGTAAGATTTGAGCTTGTGGTATCTCTCCCGGCAATCATCAGACCTAATAAAAGTATCTTTGATAAATTTGCAAGGTCGGTCCTTGTATTCCCTTAGAAATCCTGTTACTAACCTTACATCTTCTAGCTCTTCTTTCTCAAAACTATCCACATTAAGTAGATTCTGTTGTTTTTTTTGTATGAACTTGTAGAAAACCTCGTCAGATAGATTGGAAGCATCAATGAGATGCTTCTCTCTTCCAATTTGTAGTCGATTCATAAACTTCCAATAAAACTTTGGGAGCAAATGTCGGTAGAAGACAGTCTCTTGGGCCTTGGTAATGGCTACTATAAAAGTGTTGTAAGGAAGATCAACAGATAAGGTCTCTGGATCATAGTCTAACAGTAAATCCATGATGACATCAAAAGTTAGCCTTTGGACAATATCTTGTAAATCTGTCTTCAATCCTCTTTCTGACATGTAATCAAGAACCGGAATAAGCTTTTCATGCATACCGTTCCACATGGTTTGCTCCACCAGTTTCTTGAACTCTGCATGGTTGAAAAGCGATATGGTTGTTTTATGTTGCAATTTCCACAACTTGGAATCGCAATTGAAAATAGCATCACCAACGATATCAAACATCTCTCTATACTCTCGACCTTTCGGGTAATTATGGTAGTTAGTGGTTGATATATATTGATAGTTGGCTGGATCACTCGTGACAAGCATGTCATTATTGGCAAACCAAGGGCCTTTGATCATGAATGTACCTCCACTCTGTTTCAAAATATCGGTGATATAATCATGAAAACGATGGATATTCCATAAGAGGCTATGTGTCATGCCTAATAAAGGCCAATTGGTGGGCAATGAGGAACTTTGAGTTCTATGATTATTATAAAAGTAGTATAGAGAAGTTAAATAGTACAGAATGAGGGAAAATATTATATATGGGTATTGGAGCAAGGCCATGTTGATCGATGGATACTTTGGTTTTGTTTGTTTTTAGGTCTATTGATAGAAAACTACCATGCAAATCATCTTGTAGGGGCTGAGACAGTTTTTATGTGGTTGGGGTAAGGGTGTGCATGGTCCAAAAACCGGACCGGACCGGCCAAGACCGAACCGGACCAAAAACCGATTTCGGCATAAACCCTAGACCGAGACCGGACTGAATGTGGTCGGTCCGGTCGGTCCTTCGGTCGGTCCAGTCCAACAAAGCCAAATTCGTCGGTTTTGGTCCGGACCGGACCGGACCGAGGACCAATTAGCCCAAAAGCCGGGACCGCGGACCGGACCGAATGTGGTCGGTCCGGTCTCGGTCCGTGTCGGTCCGGTCGGTCCTTCGGTCGGTCCGGTCTATTCGGGTCATATGCTCACCCTTAAGTTGGGGTGCAGTGGTGCTTGGCTCCTCTTAATTTGGCAATGAATGCAGTCAATACATATTTATGGACTACTTATCTTCTCTTATCAATTAGGAAAGTAGTTACTATTCATTTGTGATATTCATAGTTTTGTACAAAAATGGAAACCTGAAAAGGAACTTTAAACAATCATGCTCATGATAACAATTTCTTTTGTTTAATAAACACACTTGTTGTATATACATTAGTGAAAATTTCATAGTTTTATTCATAAAAGGAAATATTAATGAGATATTATAATAAAGGTTTTGCTATACAATGCTCACTCGTTTAAAAATAAAGGTTGCAAAAATCGCGAATCGATAGTGAGGCGGTCGACCCCCCTATAGCTTGTAATCGGTCTAGGCGGGATTAATCGGTGATTAATCGGATTGGCATTTTTTGCAAGTTTTGGGTATTTCTGGGTAGTTTTGGGTATTTCCGAAAAGATTTTCTTCTCATTTGATCCTAACACCTTGTAATAAATATAAACAACGACTATAAGTGATTACATTTGTTCAGCGTTGAAAAAATAGTGAATCGGTGATTAATTGTATTGGCATTTTTGGCAAGTTTTAGGTATTTACGGCAACTGTTGTTAATTTTGGCAAGATTTTCCTTAAAAAACATCTTGTAATAGATATAAACAGTGATTATAAGTGAATATAACTAATTTACGGTGAGTTTAGGGTATTTCCGGTAAGATTTCCATGTTTTCGGCAAATTTGACCATCTTTAACCGCCGTTGACAATGGTTGACCGATTTGTTTGAACGATTTATACAAATCAGAAAGGTCGGTGGGCTAGTAGCACCTAATCGGTTATTAATCGGCCTTCTAGATCTTTTTTTGCAACACTAGAAATAAGTTATTAACTTGTTATTTTCATATTTGACTTGAATTTTGAAATAAAAGTTATTTTGTGTATAAGTTAAAATAAATCAATTAAAGAGAAAATAGGTAGAGTAACTATCTTATAAATATAAAAAGATATAAGATCATTTGAGGACAAAAGATTATTTACATATCAAGGGATCAATCTCCACCATCCATTTTTATTTGATCTAATGGATGAGATTAATCCCAACAATTTAAAAAACCACTTTCATCTTTTTTTTTCAAATATTAATATCTTTCAAACCGTTCATCGTTGAGCGAAAAAAAATATATCGTTGCGACAAGCATTTAATTATCTTTCTATAGATAGGCACTTTGATATACTTTCGACAAAATTTTTTTTCTTCGTATTTTTCACTTTTTTTTTTTAAGTTTTTTTTTTTTTTTTTTACGTTACTTAAATTTGCATTGAAAAATCATATATGATAAAGAGGTGAGATCAATACAAAACACATTTAATCTAAAGAACAAATCATAAGATCTCAACCATTCATTTTCTTTTTATCCAATAGATGAGATAAAAGCAAAAATTAACAAAGGAATGGTAGAAATGTAATTTTATAAAAACCCAATTTCCACCCTTTTTTAAAAAACAACATATCTTGCAAACGGTAAATCTTCAAGCTACAAAAAATACACCATCGCGACGAGAAAAAAATCATCTTTCTATTGATATGCACTTTCATATACTTTCGACGAACTTTATTTTCAAAATTTCCGTCCAGAAAAATCCCACGGGATTCGTAAAAAGACGAACTTATTTTTTTCAAAATTTCCGTCCAAAAAAATCCCACGGGATTCGTAAAAAGACGAACTTTATTTTTTCAAAATTTTCGTCCAGAAAAATCCCACGGGATTGGTAAAAAAATCCCACGGGATTCGTGTAAAAATATCCCACGGGATTCGTAAAAAGACGAACTTTTTTTTTTCAAAATTTTCGTCTAGAAAAATCCCACGGGATTCGTAAAAAGATGAATTTTTTTTTTATTAAATTTTCGTCCAGAAAAATCCCACGGGATTCGTAAAAAGACGAACTCTATTTTTTCAAAATTTTCGTCCAGAAAAATCCTACGGGATTCGTAAAATATCCCACGGGATTCGTATAAAGACGAACTTTTTTTTTTTCAAAATTTTCGTCTAGAAAAATCCCACGGGATTCGTAAAAAGACGAATTTTTTTTTTTTCAAAATTTTCGGCTAGAAAAATCCCACGGGATTCGTGTAAAAAAATCCCACGGGAAACTTCGGAGGTGCTCCAACGGCAGGTAACTTCGGCGGTGCTCCAACGGCAGGTAAGTTAAATGACCTCTTAACAGACAAAACCTCAAGTCGACTACAGTTATCTAACAACTCAAACATACCTAAATCACTAAACCTACAATCAGCACATGAAAATTTCTTCAACTTGTTACAGTTTTTAGAAAAAAACAGCCATACCTGAATCAGTTAATTGTTCGCACTCGTCGAGTTTAAGGCGCGTGAGATTAGGACACATGGATGTGATAAAGATCATATCATTATCGTTTATGCTATCAACGGATGTAGAGTAGTAGTAGTTACGGAGAACGAGTTGAGTGAGTTGAATTGGGTGAAGATGATGGAATAAACGGTTGGAGCTCCGATCGGGCGTTGAGAGTTAGGTGAGTGTGGGTTTGGGCGTTGATTCGTAGCCAACGGTGAGAGACAATTGTGAGAGATGAGGGTGATTAATCTAATATTGAAAAGACTATAATACCCCTAAGTATATTTTTATTTTAAAAGAGTGATTAATCTAAACCGTTGGATGGAAGGAGGATGAATGGCTGAGATCTTGTGATTTGTTCTTTAGATAAATCTTGTTTCGTATGGAACTTTTGTCATTAGTGTAAAATCATATATGATATGTAATATCACATGTGATATTAGTGTAAAATCACATATGATATTACATATCATATACGATTTAACACTAATATCACATGTGATATTCAATTTAGTGTTTTATCATATATGATTTTTTTCATGCAAATTTCAGTAACGTAAAATAAACGAAAAAAAAAAAAACGTGAAAAAAGCGATTTTTTTTCTTTTTTCGAAAGTATATCAAAGTGCCCGTCTATAGAAAGATAATTAAATGCTCGTCGCGACGGTGTAAATACTTTCGCTTAACGATAAACGGTTTAAGAGATATTTAAATTATAAAAAATTTGTGAAATAATAAAATGCTTTTAATCTCAGCCATTGATTTATTTTTAGATGGATGGTGGAGATGAGTCCCTTGGTATGTGAGAAAAATTTGATATGTAAAGTAACTCTCCTCATATAAAAATAATAAGTTAATAAATGTTTTTAAACATTCCTCAGTGAGTATTGTATAGCAAAAACTTTTTAAATAACCACGCTTCAAGATGACTCATTTATTTCCAGAGGTTTTTAATACACTAGACGAGTACCCGCGCCTAGCGGCAGCGATGTCTAGTTTTCAGTAAAGTTCCGATGACCCATAAGTTTCTTTCAACAAACTGTATTTGTAGCATTAGAGAATCGTTTTCGAATAACTGCAATTCTGATGCGTGGTTGCATAGCAGCATAAATATATAGTTTTTTAAAAAATTATGTGGAGTCGATCTAAGTGTGTGAGTATATTTTCTAATAGGATTGTTTTAAGTTATTAAGATTTTTAGTAATAATAGATTCAAGCATTACAAAAAGCAACGGTATTATGTAGTTGGCAATATTATATTGTAGTTTAGAGGTATAGCCAACATGTGTGACCGCTTTTTCTTGTTTTGTCAGTAATTTAGGCAGTGATAACTATTTTTTTACATGTGTAACGTTTATCATTTGGTGTGTGGCTTTTAAAATTGTAACTTTGCAAATTGGATATCACCATATAAGATTATTTTGTACTATCAATTTGTATAGATATTTATGCATTGTTCAAAGCTATTTGTTTGAGGTACAAATAATTATCGCTAAAGATAACAATACTATTTATTTTATGTGATTTTAATAAACTTACATAACATTATTGATACACCTGGACAAAGGGCCATACAATATATATTAAATTTTAAACGACGATTCATATATGCTAGTCCCTTAAATGGTGCAAGAGCAACATTTTTTAAAATAACATTATACAAATGACAAATTACATGTGTCAAAGCAAAATAAACCAAAAACTACATTTACTTGGTCTCTCCTTTCAAAAAAATTGTCACGGGTTCCACAACTACTTCATCATTTCTCATATAATTTTGTCAAATTTGAAACCTGATTTCACCCGGGTGGTTCAACTGGTTGAACCGTTCCGATAAAAAAATAGGTCGATTTAAACCGAGTCAAACCGATAGGTTGGGTCGAAAAAATGTCAAATTAAACCGGTCAGCCCGCCGGGTTTGAAGTGTCCCGGGTCAACCCGGTATCGGTTTCAACAGTCAACCCGTATCGGTTTCAACGGGTCAACCCAGTATCGGTTTCAATTGGTTGTTTTTAATTTGCTAGATGTGCTTTTAATTGGGTGTACAATGTGAATAAGTTATCAGTACTTTTAAGTAATTTGGTATTTTAATAAGAGTATTAATTATATTATTTATTTCTCTCTCCATTGACCATGTTTTCAACATTCAATTTTCAACATTTTTCACTTTTTCCACTTTGACCATTTTTCCATTTTATATAGTATAGATAAACTCTTTGTGTAACGTTTCATGCAAGACCCGATATTAACTACCCCTCATTTTCACTTTTTAGTCGCTCACTTCCACCATCTCTAGTGCGATTACTCTATAAAAAAATTGAAGCATAACTCCTATCAAACTAAACTAAAAACATATAAAGTGAACAGAGAGAGTGAAAGTGAAAACTTGTACACAACTATATATAACTCTCACGAAACTTTTGCAGGAGTGTGAGGCGTGAGCTGTAGCTGAGAATTATAGAACTGAAGTGAAGTAAATCTAAGTGAATTAAAAATATGCCCTTAATCGTTTTTGTAAATGATAGTTAAGGTTATTGGACTCAACGAGTGCAATTTCGCTTACTTGTTGAGCTAAATTAGTTGAACGAATTCTTATCTCAATGTTCAAATCCGTTATCATGGTCTCGAATTGATCTTCAATCAAAACAGTCAACTCATCAATATGAGTAACAAAACACATAGAAAAACACTTGATAATTTTGTACACTTGTACTGTAAACAAGTACTTAAATCAATCCATCTCTCACCCCCACACAATTTTTGTCAAGCTTTTTAACCGGTCGTAAATGCTTCATTGTAGTGTTCATTTAAATGTAAAAAGTCATCTTGCTACCATGGGTGAAACCACAGTTTTTTGAGTATTTTATTCCTTTGAGTTTTTGTCATGACGACAACTTTTTCACTGCATAAAACGATATGTGTGTTTTATGAGAAAAGTTTACCAAAACTTGCTTAGTTTCTTGTTAAAATTCTTAGAAAATCTTGATCAATTATCTTAATTATCATCGATATAAAACAATAATAATACAAGATGATACAACATACATACCATTGTTGACTTTCACACATTTATTGGGTAGATAGGTCTTGTTTCTTTTTCATTCTGATTGCAACATCATCCAACCAGGGACGAAACCAGGGAGTTCTCGGGGGTATTTTTTGATGTTGTGTTAATTTTTGAAAAAAACATCGATTTTTTTCTAAATGCATCATATCCATCGAAATGTGTTTCTAGTATCATTCACTTTTTACCTCTATTATATACGATTCAAAAAAGTTTATGCACCCGATCATATTTGATCCTGGTTCCGTCACTGCATCCAACTTTTAAGTGAATGATGTCGCGATGACAATTATCATAAGTGGTCACGTATATCTGCTTTAACTGCATATTTTCCAGTATTGTTTTAATTGATCTTGCTAAACTAAATGTAAACTAAGGAGAAAACGAATAGGCAATCACACAAAAAAATAAGGATTAAACATCATTTAGCCGTGGACAATCTAGTTACTACTCCACATCTACAGACATTATCTTTTATAATGGCGAAGACGGAGGAGTACTACAAACGGCCAAGGAAAGAACACATGGATAACTAAGGACTCAAGCAAGAGGCATGAGATTACACAAAATCATCTACGATATATATAGATACTCTTCAATTACTAAGATATGGCATTCAACTTGTTAATTGGTATTACGTTGCACACCAACAACCTGATATCTAGCTTGCGGAATAGAACAGTTCAAAAACTCAACATACTTTAGAACATTATGCGATTGAAAGTAAACACACATGGTATAATCCTAATCGAATGATTAGTATTGAAAGAATGACATACCAAATTCCTTCTCCCTCACCTCCTTTTATAGAGATGCGGGGGAAGGAAACCGACATGTACAAGGACACAAGGTCTGAAGGTCGGCTGTGAAAAGTGAGAACAAGCAACATGTTGGGCTTGGGACACAAGCAAATCCAATGGCCCATTATTCTGCCATCCAAGTTCTACTTGACTCTTTTCTACTTAATGGGTGGACCAAAACCTTTATTTTCTCTTATTAGTGAGGTCCACAAAAATTTATCTCTCTCAATTAAGAAGTTAAAATAGATATCTCTCCAAATCAGTTAATTTAGTAAACAACCCATTAAGTTCGAGGTGAGGTAGGTGTGGTTCGATCCCTAAACAATTCATAAGCTAATATTAAAGAGTAAATCTAACACAGCTACCACAGATTAAGTTCGAGGGTGAGGTAGGCGTGGTTCGATCATCATAGCAGGTGGATGGGCGTCGGTATGGGGGAAGGGCTTTACATCCCTGCGCAACTCTTATCAATTTTCTTTTTGATTTATTTTAAAGGTGTGTGTGTCGGTAATATATTTTGGTTCAAAAGTCCAATATAAACGTGGCCAAAGGAAGAAAAAAAGAACGTAACACTTACACGACGGTATCAATAGAAAAAAGTATTGTATCCGCATGATGCTCTAACTAAATTCTACTTTCACTATGGAGAACATTCATGCCAAGTTTGCCACATAAAATCCGTTGCAATTTCATTATAGTGCCCAAAAGAAACAATGAATGTGTAATAATAAGATACATATGTTAAAATACATGTCTCCTACCTCTCTCTAAAACACTCCTACCTCTCTCTAAAACACATCCACCCAAATCCAATCCTTTTCTCCGGCGATCGGTTTCGACCGGCCGTCCGGATCCTTTCTTGTACTTTATTTTCCTACAATAAAAGCCTTACTCACAGATCTGTCATCTCTCGCCGCCACACCGCCACCTGCTCCTGTTGTGGTCCGCCATCGATAGCTTGCTGTAGCCTTGGGTTTTGATTCAAGATCTGTTGTTTTGCTCGGCTCCTTTTAGGAGGCTTAGTTTTATCTTCTATGTATGTTTTCTGTACTTTGTGTACTTTTGTCAAGCTGCATCTTTGTATGGTTGTGTCTCCCTAAAGCTCACTTTGGTGATTCCCCCACCCTTGTATGGGTTGCGTGGTCTATCACAACTATTAAGGTGTATGCTTTCTTTTGGCTTAACTTGTTGCCTCGTGTATTTTGTTTGGCAAGTCGGCTTCGATTTTGCCCTTTATGTTCGATGTAACTTGTTGTGTTCAAATTAACTCCATTTATGAGGTGTGAAATGAAATGTAATCTTTGTTCAAAAAAAAATATATACATATGTTCACCAAATGGCTTGTAGTCTAATCATTAATGTTATATCACGTTGTGGGAAACTCCTCAATAGTCAGATGTTTTTATGTTTAAGTCTTATTTAAACATGTAAAATAAATTTGTACTACTTCCGTCCCATATTAATTTTCTTGTTTTGACTTTTTAAGTCTTTCTTTCTTAACTTTGACCTTAATTATTTTTATTTGTATTATATAATATTTAATAAAAATTATACCAATAACAAATACATTTAAAACTCAATCTATTCATATATTTTGCATCAAGTATTATATAAAACAATTAAAAATATATAAGGTCAAAGTTAGAAATAAAAAACCTTGAAAATTCAAAGTGAACGGTTAATATGGGACGGAGAGAGTAATATATATAGTGTATGAAAGTTAATGTATTCAAAAAAAATTATTAGGCAGAATGACATATATACTTGCTAAAACTTAAACATGCATACTTGCATAAAATATAATTTTGTAATGTATAGCAAATATGAAAAAAAAAATTAATAAAAATAAAATAATTAGTGGATGATGGGCTAAAAATTTAGTATTTATCTAAAGCCCAACCCATTGCCACAACAACACCCCATCACTATAATATCAATCAATTAAAACACCAATTCATCATCATCATCATCACTCTTTGTTAGGAAAAGAACAACCAATGGCTCTACTAAACCAATTCAGATACACTTCACCAATTACACCATTCAAACAACAACAACAACAATCAACAATAACTTCAGGTTCAAATTCATTTACGTTTCCACGTCATCACCGCCGTAAATATCCGTCTCTAACTGCAGCACTAGCTACTGGGGACTCGAAGAAGAAGCTTGTGTTGGAAGTTAAGGATTTGACGGCGGTTATTGCGGAAACTGGGAAGGAGATACTTAACGGCGTTAATTTGTCTATTTATGAAGGAGAGGTTTGTTTTAAACTTATAATTTTGTGTTTTTGTAAAATTTGGGGTTTGTTATTGTTAGTAGGTGTGTGTTGATATGGTTATTTTGGTCAAAGTAAGGATGCGCTTGGATTAGGTTAAGTAGTTTGACTAATTCACGCGCACGTAGCAGGAATTGAACTTGAGACCTCACACATTTTAGTAATGATAGTCACAAGCCTTTTGCCCCCGGGAGGGCGAGTCTTTTAATCGACGTATACCCGTGACCGTTTCCGGCCCTACCCCTGTTCCTAGCCACGCCAGATGTGTACCTAGTGAGGTTTGATCCCTAGATATCTTGTGAGGAGTCTTACCACTAGGTGAGTTGGTGGTGGTTAAGTATTCTAGTTAGGTAATAAGTATTTATCTTAGCAAGATTGAATGGTTCTTACGGAAACCAAAAAAAATACTTGAGAACCACGAGAACCAATCTTGACCATTCGTGATTTTTCTATTAGGAAACCAAAAAACTACTTGAGAACTGCGAGAACCAGTATTGACCATTCGTGATTTTTTAAGATTAAAGATTTTTTGAACATACCTTTAGTTAATGATGTTTTGAAAGTAACACTGGTTTTGGTTTTGTGCACATATTAGATGATTAATACATATGTGCAAACTCCACAACCAAAATTACTTTTAAGAATATATCTTAAGATAGAAAAAACATGAATGGTGTAGACTGTAGATTGGTTTCGTGATTTTTTTTTTAGTATTATTCGGCTCTTATAAGCCATATGAACCTTCCCCTAATATTATATATACATTAGTTTACTTATATTTAGATTTTATCTTCTATAAATTATGAGTATGTTTATGTAATTAGCATCCGAGTAGGTTTAGTATTAGTCTACTCTAAATATAGTTCACAGTTTAGGTTTTATTTTAGTGTGTTATGTTTGATTGATTGAATACCTAACATAGTCAAGAAGAGTTTTCTCAACCTCTAGGTATTCTTATCATTCTCAGGTAAACGATATTTCACGTTTTGTTTGATTAGAGGTTCATTATTCCCTAATCTGTCCGACATGTTAGATAATATCAATCTCAAACTGCTTATTTCACTCTAAAATAAGCTGAGACACATAAACAAGTTTCGTGATCATATACTCAAATTTCTAAATTGGTTATCTTACTTTGGTAAATGCAATAAGTGGATAAGGTGCTCAAAGCAATACAAAACATCCCTTTAATGGTGTTAATATCTAAGAATTTGAGTCAAATTTGAACTTAAGAATCGCTACTTTGACCTTGAAAGCCAGGTGTCTAGTAGTTTGTAGAGGGAAAAAATTGTGATGAACACACAACTAGTTAATCTATAGCAGTGCGGACAGTCTTATTCTCTATGTTAAAGTTATCACTGTAAAAGATCTTGTGCATTTTATTCTCTTGGTTTTCTTATATTAATCATTTGGCTACCTGTATTCCTTAAAGATAAAAAGCTCTAATTCTGTTTCCAACTGTTGTTTTGACTAGGTTCATGCTATTATGGGCAAAAATGGTTCTGGTAAGAGTACGTTTGCCAAGGTCAGTATATGCTTATTTTTCTCGATTCACTTTTTTTTTCTTATCGATTATTCTTTTCCACCAGCCACAGTACTTGAGAATTAAGTCTTTAGTCATTTAAAATATTTTGTACTTCATCTTTTTCCATGTGGGTGAAAGTTCCGTTTTATTGGCTTTTTGACTTTTTGGTAATCTTTTGATATGAAGTTAGTTTGATATCATGGTCATTGTATAGAACTAATCATGCTGATATGTGCTCACAAAATTTACTCATTTTACCATTGTTGAATCTCGAGTGAGTCATGTGATAACTAAATATATGTCTAAACTTATTTGTCTGGCTAGAAGTTGCAATTTTGTGTGGCGAAGGAAATATAAGAACATGAAAGCATACCATGTTTGACCTCCACGATATAACATGTGCGTGTTTAAAGGATTTTGAATAAGTCATCTAAGCTAGGCTAGAATCTAACAAGCTCTTTAATATTTGACTGTCTACTAGTCAATATCGTTGCCTCTGATTTGCTCTTAAAGATATTTTTTTATGTATGATTTTTTAGGTTCTTGTTGGCCACCGAGATTATGAAGTGACTGGAGGCTCGGTTGTTTTCAAGGGAGAGAATTTACTTGAGATGGAAGCAGAAGACAGATCACTTGCTGGGCTTTTTCTAAGCTTCCAGTCTCCTGTTGAAATTCCAGGAGTGAGCAACAGTGACTTTCTACAGATGGCCTACAATGCCAGAAGAAGGAAACTTGGTCAACCAGAGCTCGATCCACTTCAGGTATATAGTTTGAAATTTCTAACTCTAAAGTAAAAACTATTGCAACTATTAGAAGTAATCTCCAAAATTTTCTAGAGGTAGATGGTTATCTCATATCTGTAACATATGATTTAAAAAACGATGCAATCTCGTCAATGCTTGAAGATCATTTAAGAACATAAACTCTATAGGTGAGGATCTTCTAGTGTGCTCTGGAAACATAACCTGCGTTGTCGCTCCTTTTTTTTTAATCATAAATATCATGTGAAATAAGAATGTGGTCTGTATTTACGAACTTTTACTTGGTGTTTACATCTGCTAAATTGAATGAGTAGGTTTGATCTTGCTAACGGTATATGTCTTTGCAGTTTTATGGTTACATCATGCCGAAGCTAGAAATGGTGAACATAAAGGCAGACTTTCTAAATAGAAATGTTAATGAAGGATTTAGTGGTGGTGAAAAGAAGAGAAATGAAATTCTACAACTTGCGGTATGTATTTCGAGTTCTGCAACTAATCATCTCTTTTATTTTTTATTTTTTCTTTTTTTTTCTTTGTCTGTGTTTCTCTTTATATTTCTGTTGGTCTTATTTGTGTTATTTCTTTAAAGGTTCTTGGTGCGGAGTTGACTATATTGGATGAAATTGATTCTGGATTAGATGTTGATGCGCTCAGAGATGTTTCAAAAGCAATTAATGCGCTAATGACTCCCACAAACTCTGTTTTGATGATTACTCATTACAGACGACTCTTGGAATTTATCAAGCCGGACTATATCCACGTCATGGTAACTTTTCCATTTGCTGTCTTATATTGTGTGTGTGTGGTGTGTTACATGAGTAGAGTTTATTCCTTAATACATTTATTTCATGTAGGAGCTGAAAAATCAGTTATCTCATATTATATATCATATGTATATATCTATGTCTATATTTTAGGATCGGTTGTTGTCAAGGTATCGAACATATGCACGTGTCATATAAGAATAGTTCTAGTATTGATGTCTTTGACAAGATAAATAACTCATATAAGGATGAGATCTCTACACGGACAACATAAGGGGCTCATTGAGGCCTTCAGTCCCTACACGAGCTTGAGTCATAGGTGGAAAGTATGACCCATTTAGTTATGAATGGGTCAATCTGGGTTGTTCGTTACCTCAAGTGGCTTAAACTAAAAATATTAGCTAAAAAGGGACTGGGTCAACTATATTAAAACTTGCTCAAAGTCTATTTTAATTCAAAGAACCAGAATTATTCCAGGATTTGCATTCTTACTGTAATGAACTAATGGTGTGGTTTTGTAATTAAAGTTCACATATTATTTGTAAATTCATTTTAAAAATGGACAAAAAAGTATTTGCTGCTCAACCCAATCGGATCTAGCTCATCTCGATCTGTACATAAAATCATCATTTAAACACAAACCCATTACCTTACCGCCCATCTTGCATCCTCTTACTTGCTTTTAGGTATGGCTCTTTGGTAAGCTGCATTTAGTGACTCGAGTACTTAATAAAACACAGGCATTGTGGTTAATCAGGCCTGTTGACAGCTACTGTATAATATGCAATCAAGCATCGCATAATATAAGATGATCTAATGTGTGGTAGTTGCACGTTTTACATCATATTGGTTTATGGGCTTTGCTCGTAAAATCAACTCACTGCATATTCACCAGAGGTAGACAAATGGGCGGATTGTGTAAGGGGTCAAAGGGGGTAGTTTTCTTCTATGGACTAAAAGGGGATCAGAATCAATTTTTTTGTCTTGAATATCAGCTCTTCTTTAAAGAAGTTTATCAAACATGAAGACACAAAATATATTGTTTCAGTGGATTTTTTTTTTGTTAACTAATATGATTTAGTGGCGCTCATGCACTAAATATACACTTTGGGCGACTTTGACCTATATCCACCTTTTCTTTTGTAGTAACTTTTTCCCTTCCCCGTTGGAGATAAGTCATAAATATGACTCGACCCTTTATGTAAATGGGTTAAAATATCAGCCTCTCCCCCCTCTCCCCTCCCCACCAACCTTCCTTCTCCACAATGAGCCTTTTATTCTGACGTTGTGAACAGCTAAATCATAGATCCAAAGAAGACGAGCTCAAATTATTTTCCCAGCTTCAGATGTTTCTTTTGTATCTAGAATAATCAAATTTTGTAGTGCACTAGTGCTGATATTTATGTTCGTTTACTATAAATTTTATTTTAGGATGAGGGGAGAATTACGAAGACTGGTGATATTTCTATAGCTAATATTCTTGAAAAAGAAGGCTATAAAGCGATGGCAACTTCATAATTACAGGCTACGAGGTATTGATCCGTGAGATGTCTAGCTATCCATAGTTGATATCACACTTGCACTTTCCAGAAAGGAAATAAGGGTGGTAAATCTGTCATCTATTAGTTGTCAGTTTGTTACTCTTTAACATATTTGTTTAAAACATGTTTTTCATAAATATTTTGTCCTCTATATTTTTTTTGAAATGACCTGGTCGGAAAATATGTGTATTTAAAGATTGAATTTATAAATACTTCGTATGAAATAAAAATGAAATAATTAACAAGGTAACAATCTACATAGCCAACTCTCAACTTTTGGATGTAGATTAATTCCCTTGAGATGCTAACCCACTTGATTAAGTAGCCCTTTATTTATAGACCAGTTAATCAAAATACAATTACTACGACCTAACTTTTTCTTACAACGCTATTTTTGTATTTGTTAGACGTGGAAAGTTTGACCCATTTACTAATGAGTGGGCCGATATTGCTTGTGTTTTATCTCAATGGTCAAATAACATAATGGTTAGCTAAAATGGGAACGGGCTAAAATGGGTCAAACACATTGAGGCCTACGATCTATTTTTAGTACGTACAATCAAAAATGATTTTTTCAGAACTTCAGATAATTTTTATTTTTTGGGAACGACATCAGATATATTTTCATAATACTCTTGTTTGTATGGCAGTAACTACTGTAATATGTTGACTATTTGGTCAGCCCCCAACCCGGTTTGTCCTGAAAATACATTATCTGAACCAACTTTTGGCACCATTTTATATGATTTTGTTTCTGAAAATTGGTATATGCCTATTGCAACTTCAAAATAAAAAAGTATTGTAGGCTGTTTGATAGAAAACATATAGTTAAAGACTAGAAAAAGGAAGGGAGTAAATTGATGATAGTTTTTAGTTGCTGCAGGTTTTCTATTACGGGGGAAGTTTTGGTTAATTATTTTCGCATTTAGAGAACTGTTGGGAGCATTTGAACTACATCTCTCTAAGATCACTCAACAAATTAGAGAACTCGTTCAGAAATTCTGTGCTAACTATTGCAGCAATTTCTTATGAACACACTGAGGCACAAGTGGCTTTCTGTGTCACTCTCTTCATTTGTAACTAGAGAATTCATAAACATGATTATTACCATTAAAACATACTGTATATGAGTGTGATTCAGTATTATATCCTCAATAAACCTTGTCATCTTTGGCGGCATTTTGTTACAGGCTTGATACCAAGTACAGTACCATTTTGCAATTGTTAGTGTAATAATGGACATCTCTTAAAGCAAGAATCTGAGGTGGCAAAATGGAGGTGTCGGGTGGGACTTGGTAACATGTTAAATGAGTTGAGGTCCATATGATTAGCTTTTGGATGTGTTTGTTGAAACTAAAAAAGTGTTTGGTAGAGTAGTTGTACCTGTACTTTTAATGTGTAAAATAACGTAATGCTAATTGCTTATTCAAAGAGTATTGAGAACTATCGTTTTTGTGATTTTATAAATGCCAACTGCGTTCTTCCAAACGAGCTTTGTAATAATAATGCTAAATGTTAATTGCTCTAAAATGCTCTCAAAAGCTGTCATCCAAACACACCCTTTATCTGCAAGTGAAAATGGGTCTGTGCACGTTAAGCCAATTACTTAAAATGGAAATGGGATTATAAAGACTCGTTACTTGAGCGATAAATGTAATGATCTAGGATTTTCTGAGCGATATGATGTGACTTGAACATGTTTGAACCATTTAAACCATTTTTATCTATTTACAGTAGTTATAAGTTTTTTGTTTTAATTTCTGATTACACAACAAAGCTATGCTAATTCACCAAAAGGTTGTTTTTGCACACCATAAGGAGATCATGTTATCATATTAAATGTGCATGCATAAGTAAACAAAAGGGCCGTTTATGTAATTTTTCATTACAAAAAAAGTCCCTGAACTTAAGGGACTATTTTTGTAATTAAAAGTTAATGACATGGACTTTTTTGAATTCTTTTACTGTTTTTGCCATTTCCCCTCATTTTTACTGTTTAGTGAACAAGAATTTCCTCCTAGAAATTGTTTATATCTAAAATGTAATGTGTTGTTCTCATATATTTTAATAACAAATGTTAAAACTATACTACGTAGCTATTACGATTTCGATCTACCTTTAAGATCTTTCGATGTTACGATTCTGCTAAAGAAAAAAGAGTCGATGATCCGAAGGATATTAAAAGGCATTAGTGATAAGGCTCAAATTGTATATATTTTTACTGGCGTTATCTGTGTTTATATGTATGTTATTTGGTTATATTTGTGAACTTTGGTACTTAATAGCATAAATGATGCATCCAGGTTCATGAACGACCAATATGAAGAGAGTAAAGAAAAAGGTGAAGAAATGACAAGAAACTTAAAAAATATGGATAAACAAAGAATCTCCCATTCAAATGAGCCTCGAGATACCTTTTTAAGAACGAACGAGCCAGGAAACAATTGCTCCCAAGACGATAAAATAAAGCAAATGACAACTTCGAAGTAAAAATAGTTACGGTCAAGATGAAAAGCAACCGCGAGCCAAAACGAAAGAAAGACAAACACGCGCAGAAAAATGTATCAAAACCGCGCGGCTAAATCCTCGAGCCGCATGGCTTAATCCTCCAGCCGCGTACGAAATGCAACCGCCCGGTCTGGAGGCGTAGCCGCTCGGCTGACCTGCTGACCTCCCCAAGTTGCATTAAAGTGCGGAATTAAGAGGTATTAACTCCAAGTCCGATCAACTACTCCTTTGGCCTTTATTACTTGTCACGTTGACTACTCCTTAGTGCCCAAGTCTTTTGCTTGATTCCAAAGGGTCATTACAAGAAAATATAACCCATTTGGCTATGCATTTGGAGCTCTTAACACATACGAAACCCTTACATCATAAGGGCTGATTTCTCCTATCTATTACTCCCAAAAAGCCACAAAATTTCTGCCAAGAATCTGTGAGAAAGTGCGAGAACTTGGAGCAAGTGTTGGACATTTTTACTAGTTGGTTAGGAGTACCCGGTTGATTGAGGCTTGAAGATTGCTCTAAATTTCACCATTATTTTTTTGTAATTCTACTTTTGGTAATTTACTTTTACGTTTCAGAATGTTTGTTATTCTCATAATTGTTCAAATGTTGGAATATGTTAAAAATAATATGGAGTAGTTCTTTATGCACTTGTTTAAATGAAGTTATTGATATGAGGATTGTTTTGTTCGAACGGAGCTACTTGAGGACTTGAGTATGCCATGGCCAACCCAAACTTTAGAGCAAAAGCTTATGTATTTCTTAAATTTATATATATTGGTCCTTCAAATTTATCTGGCCCACCCTTTAATGTTTATATTCCATGCATTCTAAATAGCAAAACACTTATATTTTTCTTAACATTAGCTAATTAATTAAATACGATTTACAATAAAACTATTCTTTAGCGATATTACTTTGTAGATGCTAATTTGTTATTTGGCCCACCCGTAACTAAATATCTGGCTTCGTCAGTTCTAACTATTAATTTTGATCAAAATCATGCTATGTTAGAGAACCATTTCTACTTGAGTTTCACGTGACATTTGCTTATCAAGTTTGATTAGTTATTGGTGATTTCATAGGTCGAAAGCTAGGGTTATTACTATTCAACTAGGTATAATCGTTTTGCTTATCGATGATTATCTATTGTATTTGTCATTTCTTAGTAACTTGATGCAAAGATACTTGAGTGTGATTGTTAACTACTTTGTGAAACTACTGCATATTAAATTTGTTAAAAAGAATATAGCTTTGAATTGGTTGATTTCGCTTAATGCTTGATTTTATCGTTTTAAAGTTTTTCTAGAGGGTTATATTTTGGAATTTTTCACTGTTATACTCTAATGTTTCTAATCGTTATGTCAAAACCATCCTCGTATTAAGCAACCTGAATATCAAAAACTAATCCAAGCAAGTACTGTCTTTTATCTATTTGAATTCACATTATTATCACTTTTGTGTTAATTGTCACTGGTATGCCTTGCAATATTTGTTATAGTTTTGCACATGCTAATCGAATTATTACACTTGATTTACAACTGAAAACACTCAAATTCTTGTGAATGACCCCGACTTACCAACCAAACCTACCTACACACAATAGGTTATATTTGCCCGAATGTGTTCTTAGCTTAATGCCGGTAATCCTAGTTTATAAATTTAAAACTTAGGTGGCCTTTGGTATATGGGAGTTGCACTATTGGTGTTGTCTCAAACAAAAAAAAGTTTGTTTGGTACAAAACTTGTGAGCTCAAGATTTGGCAACAATACCAAATAGTTTACACATCCAATCATACTCATGAAGGTAGGATTAGAACATAATTGCAGCTATCATTTTGTCTTATTCCAGAAATGTGGGTCCCCAATTGATCTACACCACTAATTTTAATTTTATAATAAAAAAATTAATTATTTTTTTATATATTTTTTAAATTATAAAATTATGAAAAAATTACACGTTTGGTCTCTATGGTATACCCCAAATAACAACTTTAGTCCCTAAGTCGTTTTTATTACATCACATATACCTATTTTTGAAACCTTACACGAATTTAGTCCCTATTTTGGATGGGCGTTAGTTAAGTCCGTTAAGTATTTTGCGCTGTTAGTCATTCGTTAATAATTTTTGCACCGTTAGTCCTTATTTTTTAAAATATAGTTTTCCCCAGTGAGTCCCTCCGTTAATAATAGTTATCGCCCGTTTTTATCCGTTTTTGTCAGTTTTTTATCCGTTTTCGACCGTTTTTTTACATTTTAATCCGTTTTCGTCCGTTTTTTTATGTTTTCGCCCATTTTTGTCTGTTTTTATCCGTTTTCGTTCGTTGTTTATTCGTTTTCGCCAGTTTTTTTTACGTTTTTGTCCGTTTTTTTCCCGTTTTCTCCTGCTGTTTTACGTTTTTGTCTGTTTTTTTTCCTTTTGCGTTCGTTTTTATCGGTTTTCATCCGTTTTTGTCCGTTTTTCTTACATTTTATCCATTTTTTTTCGTTTTTTTACTATTTCAACAAATTGAAAATTTTTTCCAAAAAGAAAAAAAATTTCCAAAAAAAAAAAGTTGGAAAAAAAAAATTTTCCGAAAAAAATATTTGAAAAAAAATATAAAAAAAAATTCAAATTTCAAAAAAAAATTTGAATAAAAAAAATTTTTCAAAATTTTTTTTAAAAAAATCTTTAAAAAAAAATATGTCCTTTTTTTCAATATTTTTTTTATTCAAAACTTTTTTTTCAATATTTTTTTATTCAAAATTTGAATAAAAAATATGTCCGTTTTTTTTAAATTTGAAAAAATAAATTGGGAAAAAAATATTTTCGAAAAAAAATAAAAAAAAATTGACTAAAAAATTTTTAAAAAATGAATAAAAAAATATTGAAAAAAAAAAACGGACATATATTTTTTTTTTAAATGAAAACAGAAAAGAAACGGACATATTCAAAAAAAAATATTCAATATTTTTTGCGTTCGTTTTTATAGGTTTTCAATAAAAAAACGGACTTATTTCAGATTTTTTTTTGAAACTTTTTATTCAATTTTTTTTTTTGAAATTTGAATTTTTTTTTCAATTTTTTTTTCCGAAATATTTTTTTTCCAATTTTTTTTTTTTCTAAATTTTTTTTCTTTTTGGAAAAAATTTTCAATATGTTGAAATTGTACAAAAACGAAAGAAAAACGGACAAAAACAGATGAAAACCGATAAAAACGAACGTAAAAGGAAAAAAAACAGACAAAAACGTAAAACAACGGGCGAAAACGGAAAAAACGGACAAAAACGTAAAAAAACCTGGCGAAAACGAATAAACAATGAACGAAAACGGACAAAAACGTTAAAAAATGGGCGAAAACGTAAAAAAACGGATGAAAACGGATTAAAACGTAAAAAAAGGGTCCAAAACGGATAAAAAACTGACAAAAACGGATAAAAACGGACGATAATTATTATTAACGGAGGGACTAACTGGGGAAAACTATATTTTAAAAAATAAGGACTAACGGTGCAAAAATTATTAACGAAGGACTAACAGTGCAAAATACTTAACGGACTTAACTAACGCCCATCCAAAATAGGAACTAAATGCGCGCAAGGTTTCAAAAATAGGTATCTGTGGTGTAATAAAAACGACTTAGGGATTAAAGTTGTTATTTGGGGTATACCATATGGACCAAACGTGTAATTTTTTCTAAAATTATATCATTTATATATTTTTTTCTCTCTTATTTTTTACCTAAAACTTATACCAAATCCAAATCTATATCTAAATCCTAATCCAAATCTATATCCAAATCCCTTAACAAACTAAATGGACCCTTAGTGTTTGAATGTATCACATATGATCTTAAATATGATTTCGATCATATAAAAAAATCGTAAGATCTCAATCCGATCTGATTCTACTTCCTTTAAATTAACTAACTTTTTTTTTGAACAAAACCTTAAGTTAACTAACTACTCCGTAATAAACAACATATTGACGAATTTGTTAAAGTAAGACAATAAAGCAAAATGGTCAACAATAACTGTTTTATTGAAGCAAGTATAGTAGTTTTTTAGATTAAAAAGATACGGCTTCTTCAATTCCTGATTAATTATTTTAGATTTCGGGTATGTTTGTCAATAATTATAAGTTGTATGTTATAAGCTATAAGCTGCAAAGTAGTTAACATGAGCTACAAGTTGTATTATTTTTTTCAATAAAAATGCTTGATAAGTTAGTTATTAAATGTAATTATAAGATGTAAAATGACATAAAAGGACATATTTATAATTGTAACAAAATATTTGGAGAGTATATCAGTAATTTAAAGTTTTAACAGCTTTAAGATGTTAAGAAAGCTTCAAGAATTAGCTTTTCATTTAGGAGCTATTTGTTTGAAATAAAAACTTGAAATTAATGTATCCAAACAGAACTACTTATTTTAAAAGAAATTATTTTTGTAACAAAAAGCTACCAGCTCCTCAAAAAACCCTTACCAAAATAGGCCCTTCAAACTATAGAGGTTGCATTTTCATACTGTTCTAATATGTCTTCCTTTTTAAGTTTGTTATACAAACAGATTTGGATAGTAACTACTAAACATACAAGACATTTGACAATTGAAGTAGAATCTCCTCATTTCGACCTGCCTTACAATTCATATTTTGTAAAAACGAAAACGATCTATAATAAGATTTCAATATTAATGACATTGGTTAAAACTTTACTCGTTAACACCGTACAAACTGAGGTGTTTTGTTTAACTTATAAACAGACAAAAAAAATCAGTTTTTAGCACATGCGCTGTAAACAGTTATCAACAAAAAGTAATAATGACAATTAAAATTCAATAATAATACTCTGAACATGCACGTATATTATAATAAGTGTGTAATTAACCGGTAATTAGTTCCTTATTTGTTTAAAAACAGATTTATCACAAAAGCTATACTCCGTCCTTTCTAAAATTATTGTCATTGTTTGATCTTTTCGATCTTTCTTTTACAACTTTGATCTTAAGTATTTTTGTTTGTATCATATAATAGTTGATGCAAATATATGAATGGATTGGTTTTTAATTGTATTTTCATTGGTATAATTTTCATCAACCATCGTATAACACAAATAAAAATATTTAAGGTCAAAGTTGAAAAGGAAAAACCGAAAAAGTCAAACAGGGACAATAATTATGAGACGGAGATAGTAAATTCATTGGAGTGAGAATAATACGATGCTTAAGAAACAAATAGATGCAAAACCATTGACATTACGAGGATTTTTCGACGAAGATACTTAGCTTTATTTAAACTTCTAACAAATTTATTTGTAATTTAGTACTACCTCCGTCCCTAAATAAATGTCCACGTTTGACTTTCAAAGTCTTACTTATTCAACTTTGACCTTAAATATTTGTGTTTATCTTATATAATACTTGATACAAAATATATGAATGAATTGTGTTTTAAATGTACTTTAAGTTGGTATAATTTTTATCAAGTATTATATAACACAAATAAAAATATTTAAGGTCAAAGTTGTACAAGAAAGACTTTAAAAGTCAAAAGTGGACATTTATTTAGAGACGGATGGAGTATGTTTTTACGTATGATATTCATTGGTTCACCAATTATTTGGTATTTGCGTTTTTTGTCAACGTTATTCAGAGACTTGTTCACTTATTTGATAGGGAAAGAACCGTTGATTTTGAGAAGTTTCCAAGAAAGTGCATAAAATATCGGTAATGCTTGCAAACTAAGATTCAATAATTATCATAGTAATTTCTTAAATGTTTCATAAAATCAAATATTGGTCGTTAACTTCTTACAAGGTGTTGTTATAAATAAACACATTACGTTACCTATCTTTCGAAGCCATATTATAACTTTTGCGGATCCGGTGCTAGAAGCTTCGCCAGAAGCAAGCAAGACGAGGTCGCTCTGCTTCGTAGACAAGGCTCGTTCCGTACGCTCCATCTCTATTCCATAATCAAGTACGTACCTCGACGTAAATAATTAAGCAGCTAGCAAAAAAAGTTGTATATGTTATGTTTCATAACATACTATACATGTTAATATTAGTTTTCCTAACATCGTCTATCATTTTTATATATGAGATGTGGTTGATGTTTTGATTTTATGTGTTCATTCAGTTTAGCTATTGTTCAAGTATGTCTCGAAGAGCAATTGTGCAACACCAAGCAGCACCTACTCAGCTAGGGTTACCAAACCGGCAGCAACAAGGTATATATCTAAGCTCTTTAGGTATGAGGTTGTTGTTCATATAACCATTTGGGTTATTTGGCGGCATCGGAATGAGACCACTTTTGGATCACTAAATAGAAACAAGAACATTTGTTTAAACTGGCTGGATTGGATCACTAACCCTAAAGTTGCTTGTTCCACTAATTGTTGATATTTGTTGCAATTTATCACAAGCTACTTGCTTTTACAAACAAATCAAACAATTAATATGATTGTAAAAAATGAACCTGCTCAAAATATTACTAAAACGATGATTTTATGATTACTTCACAGACTATTTACATAAGATCATTCATTTAGTATTAAATAGTGTAATTACAGTTTTGTTAACTTGTTATTTTTCCTAGAGTCGAGGAACCTTCTTTTTTTTCTACTCTAAAATACACACAACGAAAAAAATTTAAAAGGATAAGAAATACACATCATTTTAGTTGATAATTACACCATGAATGCACAAAAAGAAATGATGTAAATATCACCTCTCTATTTACAATTACTATGTTAAAAGAAAGATACACAACTATAAAAACGTGATGAGCTAATTTAGCTGCATTTTTAGATAATTATCCGTTTAACCATATAAATATGTTCTTAACTATTTCCTCATTGTGATTAAATCTTGATATAGTATATATTGGAAGTCAGTCGATTCATATCCACCACCATTATCATAGTCATGGGACTACTCCGAATGTACGATCAGGTACACACAAACATTTTCCCTGCCGCTTTTGGTTTCGTTTGAGGCTTTTCTTAAAGCTTGTTGATTAGTTAATTGAATGAGCTTCAACTCGATCATTAAGTTTTGACACATATCTTGTATTGTTTTTCACCTTTAAGGGCAACAAATGGTTTCACGTACACACCCAACACGCAATCATGTGCACACCCGAATCAGAAAGACCGACAATAAAACAGTGTACAGGTGCAGTGAGTGCAGTGAACTAGGATATAAAGATAGATATGTATGTCAACATTGTCCATATGTTCAGCATATTAATTGCAAGGATTATAAGCAACGTGCTACGCATCCTTTTTTCCAAGGATCCACCTTCAAGTTACATCAGCAGCATTCTAATGGAAACCGTATATCTTGTAATGCATGTGGCTTGAACATTGGTCAGCTCTTTTACCATTGTGAGAGGACCAACAAAGTTATGCACCCTTTTTGCCTTAATAACCTCGCATGTTCAATTACTACTGGCGGGAGGAGTTATAACCTTTGCAGGACAATCACATCGAAAGCATGTTCTCGTTGCTTATCAAGGAGGAAAGATCACAAAGACAATTGTTGGTGGTACTCATCAGAGAGGCAAGACACGCAGTATCATGTGTCGTGCATGATGGAAATCTTCCTTACTCCCAAGTGAAAGGTTGAAATGGGCTCAAAGAATTCTCAATAGTACGCCTCCCTAGCTTTGAACTACTTGGGTGTGGTGTCGTTTGAAGATGTTTAAGCTTTGTGAAATTGCTTTCTCTAGTTTACGCAGGGGTGCTTGTTTTTGGTTTGGTGTTTTTGAGTCAGTTGGCTTTGGTTTTTGTGATTTTAACAGCGATAAATTATGCTTGCTTGTTAAAAAAATGGGTCATCGTAGTACGTACCCAATTCCTCTGATTAATCTTCAACGTCTCTGTAAGTCTATTTATCAAGTATATGTGAGTCCATTTACGTTGTTTGATTTGCTGGTATTATTTGTTCTTCAAGGTACCATGTTACACATAAAAATGTATTTGCGTTAACTCACTTAATTGATAGCAAACCATCAATGTTTACTACAGTTTTCTTTTCTTTTCTTTATCAACGAAAGGAACAAAAAGTTTAAGAGCATTCCTCAATGCAATATGTGTTCAAAAATTTTAATATATTTTTCAACATATTAATATAATCCATTGGTGGTAACTTGTAAAAATGGTATCAAAAACAGAAGAATTAAAGATGAACTCAACCAATCACCCTTTATTAATACTTAAAAACTTAATAGAAGTTTGTCTGATCCCTAGTCCAAGTTTATAGGTGTGAAAAACGGTTTGAACTGTTTGAAATCTATCACTTCAACCAAACTACCACCAAGCGTACTTAACTACTGGTCTGGTTCATCAATTGTCAACTTTGAAATGCCAATTTTTTTTCCTTCTGAGGAAAAACAACCATATCAATGGGATAATGATCACTAGAGCAAGAAGCAGCCTGTTGTCAACCAATTTTTCTGTGTGCTTCCGTGCTTTATTACGTGTGCTGCAAATTAATGGTTGTAGAGAAACCATATCGGGTATGGGCCGAATCAACTAAACAATGTTTAATATATTTTTCAACATATTAATCCATTACAATCAGAAAATTTTAAATTTAAGCAATATCTAACATGAATGAATGATGCATAAACTGTACTTAATAGGATATGAATGTTGTGCCATAGTTGAAGATGTCAAATGAACAACCCAAGTGAGGGGTTAATTAGCCTAATTAACAATAGGCATTAACTAGCAAATAAACAAAAATTCAGTTTAAAACAAAGAGTCACACTAATTGACAGCTTGTCATCATTATGGAATTTGATAACGACACTTCAGATTATAAAAGATCATATCTCACTTTATCATATTCAAAGTTTAATAACTAAAAAGAGTAGGCATATTAAGAGTGGATACTAATTTGAATAATTCCTTCCGTCCTGATATAATTGTTCTTTACCAAAAAAAAAAAAAAAAGTTTAAAAAAAAGGTTATAATTATTATTGCTTTTTATTTCTTACTAAATTAATTAATGATTTTTCTAAAGTTTGTAATAATTATTTGAACTAAGGGTGGCATACAGTAAGGGTAATATTGTCATTTAGATTAAAAAAAATTTATCTTTATTTATAGTGAACAATTAATTTGCGACATCAAAGTACGTATACAATATTGATCGATAGCGTTTTGAATTCACGTATGATATTTATAAATTTTCTAATGTTCATTGTTATTATGTGAAGTTAACTTTTTTTCTTTTTTTTCTTTTTTTTTTTTGGCATATATGTGATTATTCATCTTCTTTCTTTTTTTCCGAAAAACAAAACAACTAAATTAACGAGCCCTTTATCAACAAAAGCTAAGTAGAGCAAGCTGACATATGAATGCATGATACCATATATAATCGCGTTATTAAAAGTTTGGACATAGCTATATCGTTTACGCTACATAAATAGACGAATGATACATATGGACGTGAAAGAATGTTGACTATTTGCCGTATCAAACTTTCGATTGTACCGAAACCATCTAAAATTAGCTAATAAACCTAGACTCTGTTTGGTTATAGGTTTGGTACTTTCCTTGAGGTAGATGAACTATGCTTTTAATTGATTTCTTATTTGTTTGTGTCATCAACAAGAAAAGACATTACGTCTTACGCATGGCACAAGTTCGGATATTAGAACTTTGAATCATGTACTCTAACATGAAACTCACTTTTTTAAAGAAAACTAAATCTAGCTCATATGCGTCTTAGGGATGATTTGAACTCAAAACCATTTAGTTGAAAACATTAAATTTTTACGCAACATGAAAGTAACGCTAAACCACAAAACCCGTTGTTAACATGCAATTGTTGGTTTGTGGGAGTTAAAAACACAGGTAAACGACTAGAAGTGTGTGAGCCTATGGGGGCACACACGTTAAACACGAGAGTACGTGATGAACGTTTAATACTTGATATATTAGACCCGTTTATTGCATGCATGCATACCCGATCTTTTAAACAACCCATGGACTTGTTCATATTTAACTTGGGTTGGCTTCATGTTTTCCTTGGGCCTCGTGCATGTAAACGATCGGGGTAGGGGGTGTTTGGGTTTGTTACTTGAAGCTCAAGTATTGAGCCCATGTTTGGGTCAGTTTAGGAGCTTATATAAACAAACACCTCATGCCATTCATTCATGCTATTTGACCATATCCCTAACCCAGAAAATATTTACAATCGATTCCTTATAATCTCTAAACCAATCAGATATTCCTAATATCTGATTGGGTTTTAAGTTTGGTTTGTTTAAACCATTATACTTGCATCGTATATACATTCAAGAGTAATTAGAGATTTATTGGTTTGGTATACTTGTTCTAATGTTACTGGTTGAACTAGATTAGCAACAAGTCAAGTGTACTGTTTGTAGTATATTTGGACAGAAGGGAATATATATATATATATATATATATATATATATCGGACACTTTTTGTCCGATATCGGGTGATTAATAAAACTGTTCTCGGACAGTTTGGCAATCTCGGACAGAATTGAAAGACTTGGTTCTTGGGGTTTTCTTGTTCGTAGTATTCAAGTTATTCAAGGGGTTGATTGGTAAACGTTCTCGACTAGCGTTTATTCGAACGTACTTGGTTTAAGTGTTTGTGTGAGCAACCGTAGATGTATCTATTTTAGATACTTGGTTTCCTTGGTTTCTTGTTCGTGTTATAGCGTGCAGTTGACATCGATGGTTAGTTTTCTATTTACCTTTTATTCAATTATTGTTTATTAATACGTGTTAACCTAATTGCAATTACTAGATTCTTATCCGCTGCGTACTCGTAGAGGTTAATGGTTAACTTAGTTCTAAAATCGCAACAGTGGCATCACGAGCCATCTCGTTTTTGCGATTATGGGTTACACGTTTCTTATTAATAAACATGTTTAAAAGGCTGAATGAAACCTAATTAAGTTATTCGTTTTATTTTGTTTTGACAACTATATGCAATACTTGTCAATTTTTAATAAAAAATAACTAGTCACACACAAATTAATTATATTGATAATTAGAACTAATTTGTTAATTTAAATTACATGTTAATTAGAATTACTTTGTTAATTGAAATTAATTGTTAATTAGAATTACATGTTAATTAGAATTACTTGCTAAATAGAATTAAATGTTAATTAGAATTAATTAATTGTTAATTAGAATTATAATGATAATTAGAATTACATATTGTTTATTAAATACATAAAATTGCGTAATTACTTGTTAATTGAGACTGTCATGCGTTTTTATGTGTTTTCCGGTCACAAGACCCGCTCAATTGTTTCTTATGCGATGTATGGGGCGATCTAGGTATTGTATCCTAGTGACGCTCTTATGGTTCTCCGTTTAGGGAAGACTCGCAAGAGAACTCGGAACAATATGTGGTTATATATTGATGTTTATGTTTATATGTTTATGATTCCTATATGTGCATTATTACTTGCTTTGACACCTAATTGTATGCAATATGGAATAATACATATCGTAACCATAACATTAATATGGGTCTTTATTTACATGCCTAAATATCATGCTTATTGTGACCTGCTATTTGATTCGTGGAAAATCATTTTTGTAAAATAAAGTGACCTAATTTAATGAAACACGTTTTCAAGAATTTAAAAACTAGACGCTATGGACACTTGGGATGTACGGCTCACCCACTAGAACAAACTCAAAAGGGGGTTCAAAGAGGTGCACACAGTCGCACCGAAAGGATGTCTAGGTTATGCTTCAGCGCTTACCTGGTCCTCTGCCTCCCTGTGCGTTCGATTGGAGCTACCGTGAACCATGATGATCACTACAGTGTCATTACCAAAAGTTTTTAAATTAGTGCTACAAAGTTGTTTTGCATGCTTCTTTTTGTACACGACTTTTGCCACATTTATATGTGCATACCTATTTGTTAATTGTAAGTCTATGTCATCCAACTATAAACACGTGCATTTGGATTGACTTCTCTGGTTAGACCTAAGGGCCTTTCCAACCCATGGTAATTATTTCGCTTTTGTCAGACATCTGGTTATTTATACACGTTCATACTTAGTCGACTTATTTCGAGTTGGCTTGGTCAGACCTTGAACCCGAGACATAAGATGAGAACTAAACATGCTCATGACATTATTACTTCTCTACTAATGTCTTGATCAGTCTCATAAATCTAAGAGTTGCATTATAAAATTAACGCTCGTCGCTTACCTCTTGTCTTATTTTTTTACGCACTGGTCAGACCTATGGTAATTAAGTGGGGTTGCAAGATGGATCTTAGTCTTATTAGAAATTAATTGGGTAGTTAATTCTTTTAAGAATATAATTATCGAGAATACAAGAATTTAACTTTTTATGTTCTGATTAATTGTGTTATTGCAACATAATTCGTAAACAAAGTTGTTTTTCTTCGAAAGACAAACTTAGTCTCTTTTCCTAGTAAGAAAAGTGAGACTTATACCTATCTTTTCTCCTTAGTTGACAAACTAAGATAGGATTACAAAGATAAACTCATTTATGATCTTTCATTACTCTTTTGTGGTCTAGAGTTAATTGAAAGATAGAATATTTTGTGTAACTGGAAACATTGTGTTTAGAGCTACCAAAATAAATAATATCCTGCACTTGTCACGATGTATGAGTTTAAACCGCAAAGCGTAAAGGAATTACTAGCATATTTACTAGGTAATCTTCTTGGACTCTTATTATTCCTAAAGTGCTAATTACCCTTGGGGTTATGTAGACGATAAAAGAGGAATTGCATGCTAAAGATTCAAGTTAATTGAATGAAAGAATGGCTAGTCCATAATCTACATAAGTAGAATTTCATATACTCTGTTCAATACCTAAGTACATGCTACTCGTAGGCATTTGAAGAGAATAGGAAAGTATATAAAAATGCTATATGCTTTCTACTGGAAATGTAACACTTGTAATGTTGACAAATCCAGTGGGAGCAGTTGCATTTTATTACTGAAATATCATTCATGTAATGTTGTCAATTTTAGTGGGAGCTACGGGATTTATTTCCTGTTAGTCACCCATATCATTTCAAACTAGCTTTGAAATAATCCATTACTTTCTAAATATGAACAACCATTGCTTAAAGGAAAATTGCAATTTATCTTATTAGATAACACGTTGCCTTCCTGCTGTCACTTCCTGAAGCGTTATCTATAGAATAATAATCCATAATTTCTTATTTAAGGTTATGGTTCTAAAACTACTTATGATATCTATGACATTATCATATTGTTTGAACAATCAATCACATGTTGTTTGTTTTCATAATATGATGTTGTACCTTACACAAGTGGGAGAAATCTCAAAGTGTGTGTAAGGGACAACAATATTATTGGTATCTCTTGACCGCAAAGTAAATGAAACTAATAATTCTACTAGGACTTAAACACATTAGATGTTTAATGCCCTACTACATGTAAATAAGAATTCTACTAGGACTTAAACACGTGAGATGTTTATTGCCCTACTACATTCTAATAATGATTCTACTAGGACTTGAACACGCGAGATGTTTGTTTCCCTACTACATTCAAATGTCATGATATAGTGTAAAGATACTTCAACATTTGAATACATGTTTTAGTCAACATAGTTATGGTTATATGATAATGATCGTAATTATGAAGTATAAAATTAACTTGAAATTACTATATAACTCAAGAGTTTGCGTTCATGATTACTTTTGTTAGTATAATTAGCTTACATGTTAAGACATAATTATAAGGTCCTTGAATTAATCAATGACTTATAACATAAAGTATATATAGTAAAATTATTATGTCTTCTAGTTAACACATAAACATAAGGCCTTTGAATTATTCAAAGACTTATAATGTATTATTGAAATGTTATGTTTTCTTGTAAACACATGAACATATAATTCTTGAACAGTTATGTCTTCTTGTGAACACGTGAACATAAGGTTCTTGTATTGATCAATGAATATACATTATTGCATGCACTTGGTTCGTAAATACTTAATGCAATTTGGATCGACCCAGTTGACAAGTATTTGGTCCAAAGAGAATTAAGTTATCTATAGAATTCTGATATAGTTTCACAATTCTAATAACTCATAGGATACCACTTCATCATGGTATGTCTAATGTGTTGGATCAAACCTTATTCATAAAGTTTGGTTCCTGATAGCTTTAATTGCTCTACCTCCAAAACATATTAAGGTTAGAAATTGCGTGTATCATGGATACACTCAATATAGTTCAAACCTAGAAGGTATTCAAGACAACCCATAACTGAAAACCCTAATTCATTAGGGATTTGAGGTTTTACCAATCAAACCAATTGAATCATAAACACTTTTGGATTTTTGATTTTTCTACACTTCATAGCTTGAAGATTATAGTTTTGGTGTTCTTCCTAGCTTGACAAAACACAAAACTGCAGCTAGAACTTTTGGTTGTAGAGTGATGCTAAATTAGAGTTTTTCTATAAACCCTAATTTGAGTTGATGGAAGGAATTCCATTATGTCTTGATTTAAGTTATGAAGCATTTTATTAACAAATTTTGAGATAAGAACTGAAAATGTATTTTGTGGTTCTCCATAAAGAATAATTTATTGTTGCTTAAATACTTAGTATTTAGAGAATTGTCTCTACTTACAAAAGTAAGTGGGAGCATATACAAATCTCAAAGTTTTTGAGAACAAAATACTTAACCTCCTAAAATCTACTTATTAATGTCATACTAAGGTTAAACATGAAAATGTTGACCGAAGTATAATTGTTACTCTCATTCATAAATCCGCAAGGATGCCTCATCACTTGAAGTGATATTTTTAATATCAATGCTGAGGGATATAAGTTAGGAGATTATTGTAAATCAGCTAACTACTAAAATATGTTATCACATCTTGAATCTAATAAATATTTTAGAACTATGAATGACAAGATGCAGTCCTTAAAAGGCAAATCTAGTTTTGAGCTTGATTGTTATTTCGCCTAACAGTTAACCTATGAGGTTGGAATGAGTTTCTTTTGAAGAATGACTCACAAGGACAAAATTGTATACATATTAATGTGTGGTATTTTATAAGAAGTTTTTAATCATACTTAAAAAATTGACTGTGATTAAAATTTCTTATATAATACATGCATTAATTATATAAAGATATTTAATTGTCATACATGTGATTTGTATGTTGAATATGACAATTAGATTTTATAACTCTTTCTTTATAATTACCTTTTGCGAGGACGGTGTGTAATCAAAAGGGTTATGAATCTATATTATCTTTATGTAGTATACAATATTTAAGCAATCTAAGTTTGGATTGAATCATGCATCTAGGAGCTGAGATCTTGAATTTAATTACAATATGATTCTAATTGAATTAAAATAACTCTTGAGTACATCTGACATTGAGTGGGAGAATTGTGTTTATCCTTAAAATTTACATGTTGAAGATATCATTCTATTTAAGCTAGATATTGATCATTAAGCTTGGAATGAAACTTCACTTGGAATTTAGGAAATAAAACAAACAACATTGGAATAAATGTTTATCTGGAATAAACAAATGCGGAAAATTAAGTCTCACACAAATGCAATATATTATTTAAGCAAGTCTTAAATGATATATTTCACTTGGAGTAATTTATTACATGGATAGAAACCTTATGTTGTTTTAACTAAGGATTCATCATGTATATATTATATTGTGTATAAGACTAGTTGTTGCTTTTGTACAAGAACAAAATGAGCTGACAACAACAATATATGAGAGTGTTTAGATTATTGTTTTTATAAATGTTTACGAATTATAAAGCATAGTGTTGTATAAGTACAAATGATGCTAGAGGATTATTTATACTAGTTGTAGTAGGATTTTATCATTTATGATAAATCTGCTAACTAGTTATGCTCAACATAGAGCATTGTTGCATTACACATTAATGAATGAGAATACTTTACACTTTCAGAAACTGTAAAGATGACTGTTAGTATGTCATTGATTTCTAATACCTCATGCAAGGTAAGACGACATCTCCATACTATAACTCTTGCAATAGTATGAGCATATGAGATAAGACACTCAACTTATATTTCAAATCACTCACTATATGTGAAATTTGAAAAAAGTATTCGAAAAGTTTACTCAGATGACTATTTAGTTTTTCTTTTAAAGAAAGGTCGAGAATGTTGGAAACATTAGGGTTCAACTTACTAAATGAGTTTCATGCATATCTGTTTTAGTATTTGGATAATTGGGATTGATAGACAATTTTTACTTTATGATGAATCAAGATACTTGGTATTTGTTATTCATTCATATAATAATTGTTATCCTATATTTGCATGTTTAATCCTTGAATAATTTTATTATTCTAAATGTGTCTATTGTCGGTTAACAATATGGGAATATTGTTATGTAAGGCAAATATAAGTGTTGGTTATATTCTAACGAGAATTTGGATTGTTCCCGCCAAACTCATATGTATTCACTAGAGATGCATAATGGATACCCCAACTTTCAAACATTTACTTTTGGATCCTTGTCATAAGTAAAATATTGAAAATGGTTTGTTAAAATCGTCCTTAGACTTGAGATACAAGCAAGTTTTGTTATGTGTGGATATCATTTTTTGTAAGTATACGCAAAACGCTATCTGAATAAGGTAGTTATAAAGGCTATATTTCGGAGTGATGTGAAGCAGCATCCACAACACTTGTAGTCAATAAAGGATTTGTTACTTCACTTGATATGTGCAGAAAGATACCATGGCGCCTCTCCAGATTTAATCAAATAATTGTTTGGCCAAACACAAAGGGTAATGCAAGATGATTCATGATTACATTTGATATATCTGAATTAAAATCTATAACGAGATTCTAAATGGTTAAACTATATGGAATGAGTTCGGATCCATATCCATGGTTTAACGGTATCTATAACAAAGGATGATTAAAAGCAAGACATTAATAACCATGCTACTGAGAAACTTTTACGAAACTATTCTTTCAGACACTTTTAGTTAAAAAGCGAGTGAGAGCGTTTGCTAGGCCTTTCCGTCGTTAGTTTTGTGTGCCATTCGACACTCCAACTCCCAAGTGGGAGTTGTTGGTTTGTGGGAGTTAAAAACACACGTAAACGACTAGAAGTGTGTGAGCCTATGGGGGCACACACGTTAAACACGAGAGTACGTGATGAACGTTTAATACTTGAATATATTAGACCCGTTTATTGCATGCATGCATACCCGATCTTTTAAACGACCCATGGACTTGTTCATATTTAACTTGGGTTGGCTTCATGTTTTCCTTGGGCCTCGTGCATGTAAACGATCGGGGTAGGGGGTGTTTGGGTTTGTTACTTAAAGCTCAAGTATTGAGCCCATGTTTGGGTCAGTTTAGGAGCTTATATAAACAAACACCTCATGCCATTCATTCATGCAATTTGACTATATCCCTAACTCCGAAAATATTTACAATCGATTCCTTATAATCCCTAAACCAATCGGATATTCCTAATATCTGATTGGGTTTTAAGTTTGGTTTGTTTAAACCATTATACTTGCATCGTATATACATCCAAAAGTAATTAGAGATTTGTTGGTTTGCTATACTTGTTCTAATGTTACTGGTTGAACTAGATTAGCAACAAGTCAAGTGTATATATATATATATATCGGACACTTTTTGTCCGATATCGGGTGATTAATAAAACTGTTCTCGGATAGTTTGGCAACCTCGGACAGAATTGAAAGACTTGGTTCTTGGGGTTTTCTTGTTCGTAGTATTCAAGTAATTCAAAGGGTTTGATTGGTAAATGTTCTCGACTAGCGTTTATTCGAACGTACTTGGTTTAAGTGTTTGTGTGAGCAACCGTAGAGGTATCTATATTAGATACTTGGTTTCTTTGGTTTCTTGTTCGTGTTATAGCGTGCAGTTGACATCGAGGGTTAGTTTCTATTTACCTTTTATTCAATTATTGTTTATTAATACGTGTTAACCTAATTGCAATTACTAGATCCTTATCCGCTACATACTCGTAGAGGTTAATGGTTAACTTAGTTCTAAAATCCCAACAGCAATTGATTTGATTTTCATATACAATAAAATTTGTATTGTATTAAGGATTTGAAAGCTTTGTTTTTTAAAAAGATAATAACTTAATCAGAAATATTCTTTCTAAATGTTTGTAAAACTATCACTTCTTGGTTTATCTAATATTGATATTCTAGGTAGATTACCAATGAAAATGGAATATTTTATAACCAATTTTATGGATAAAGTCAATGGTTTTTTTTTTTTTTTTTTTTTTTTTGGAAAGGTATACTTCATTAAAACCAACCAAGCCGACCCAAAAATCGGGAGGCTAAAAACTACAAACACCTACACTATATTGTATTTACATCAATCTCCCCATGTCAAACTATCTAACTTACCTCTACTTTTCACCCATAAGAAACCAAGCGTCTTAATTTCGCTCATGATCTCTTCGGTTTTCACCCTTTTGCCTTCAAACTTCGACTTGTTCCTCGCTCTCCATATAGCCCAACAGCTTAACGAAATAATGCCTTGGAAAACCTTTTTCTCTTTTCCTTTCAAACCAACATGCTCATGAACTTCAATCAGGTCCCTGAAAGAAAACGCAAAGAAGCTCTTCACCCGTGTCCAGCCACAAATCTGATTCCACACTATCATCGCCACTCGACAAGACGTAAAAAAATGCTCCACCGATTCCTCTTCCTCACCACACACAGGGCAAGTTTCCTCCACTCCCACAATATACGCATATTGAAATGTTTTTTATTTTGCAAATGGGTTTTCTTTAACAAAGTATGTCAGAGAAAATGCTACATTGTGTAATAGATCGAAACATTAATTGCATTTCACATGTGGGGAGATGAATATTATATCGAGATGATATATAGGATGATTCAGTGGCGAATACATGAATTAAAGTAAGATAATTCTTCAACTGGCCAATATGTCGAGTTGATTCGATTTAACATAAGTACGTTAATAGGAAAGTAAAACTTTTGTTCATGATATTTTACGTTTACACTTTACACAAAACAAATAACATGTACTACCTCCGTCCCAAAATTATTGTCCATGTTTGACTTTTTAAGTATTTCTTTTTTAATTTTGACCATAAATATTTGTGTTTGTGTTATATAATACCTAATATAAATTTATATTTATGAAAATACATTTAAAACGCAATTCATTCATATATTTTGCATCAAATATTACCAAACACAAATAAAAATACTTAAGGTCAAAGTTGAAAAAGATTGACTGAAAAAGTCAAACGTGAACAATAATTTTAGGACGAAGTATATTTTAAAGGGTTTTGCTAATGCCAGCACCTTTTAAGATTGTGATTAACAAAATAACTTTTTATTACAATTTGGTGTAAGAAATTGATTCAACCAATCACAATTATTAATTGTTTGGCATGTATGCACTCTTTTAGAGATTGTATCCAGCATTTTTAAGGATTTTCATCCGGTCATAGCAATTCATTTGAGTTTATGTAATGAAAATGAATCTTTAACCACATCAGTAAGGGACTAAGGGCCATCATTAGCGAAGCCCTAAGTCCACGCATCGTTGCAAAAGTTATCTTGTTTATTCAATCACTTGCAACATTTACTAAAACCAAAATATAAATGTAAAAGGTTATCGAATATCGATTGATCTATGAATAGTTTATGAACTCTTTATGTTTTTGTAGTAATCCTATGAGGAAAAGAAAAAAAAAAAAAAGTTGACCTTTTGTTTAGCCGAGAGATCTTTTAAAAAAAATATACAAATGAGGTTTTTGAATAAATGATTGATGTGAGTTATACTCCTCCACACAGTGTATTAATAATAAATGTCCGCATGTTGCCGCGCTATTGATAAAACGAGTGTGGGAACCCGCGCGATGCAGCGGGATTGCTTTTGTAGCCGTGAATTTGGATAGGGACTATTTTTGCCAAATTGCTATAAAGGACTTACTTTGCAGCGACACTTAAACCTTAGGGACTATTTTTGCCAACTTGGACTTACTTTGCAACGACACTTAAACCTCAGGGACTATTTTTGCCAACTTGTGAAAGTTGGCAATTAATGTTTGCAATGCAACTGTTGCTCGATCTTTAGTTAATATATATAATTTTTAGGGTTAGGTTATTTTGACCCCCCTATAATTTTAGATTGACTCTCCTTATTTTTTTTGTTTTTTTTTTATTTTTTTTTATTTTTATAATTTTGTTTATATAAAAAAACTATAAACCTGAAAATGCGGAACAGTAAATATAAAGTTTAATAAGTCAAACGCTTAAAACTGTCAGAAATACGGAACAAAAACTGACAAAAAACTGTGTTGTACTGAAAAAAGTGAGGGACAAAGATAATATTCCCCTATGATGTGACATCATAGGAGGGGTTCCAATAGTACAACCCAATTTTTAATATATTTACTTAAAAAATTATTTAATTACTTTACTTTCTTTACCAAACAAATATTGCATTGTCTATATAATTTGATATTTATGTGTTTTTATATAACTAAATTATGTAATGTAATTGACTCATTCATATCTTTTATACTTAAATATTTTTTTGAAGTAATAAATTTACTAGGAATTGTCCTTTTACTCAAAAAAATTATTTAATGTAATTTATTTTATAAGTGTAAAGAGTTTAATTATTATACTACCAATTTTTTAAACTAAATAACACTCTAAAAGTATAACGTATATAAAAACTCTTCCATAAACTAATATTGGTTATTGTAATGAGTCTACAGTGTATATAACTAAAATACTTGCAATCATTTTAACTTATTACTTGAAAAATAAAACACTGATTTTAAAATTTTAATCCTTATTTTGTAACTTGTTACATAATTTAGGGTTGTAATTCGAAATTTTTTAATAAATTTATATTTAACCAAACTTTAAGGTGACTTTTAAAATTATTGGATAGGTTAAAGTTTGTTTTGAATCTTCTTTTTTTCTTTTCCTTTTTCTTTTTTAATTTTTAAAAGGATGTATTAAAGTTCAATAGTTTTTATAAATCGTGTGTAAGTAAAAAAAACATTGCAATATTGAGCTCATTCTGCTCTCAATTTAAAGAATTTTCAACGGTATATTTATTTATACAAAAATCGCTAGATATTTGATAAATAAGGGTTGTTATATAAAAAAACCCGTAAATAGCTAAAAGTACATGGTAATTTTTGTAACTCGTTGCATAGTTTGGAGGGATGTTTTGTAAATAATTTTTTTTCTTTCAAAACATTGTTGTTTTCTTTTCTTTTCCGACAAAATGATGTCGTTTCTTTTCTTTTTTTGCCAAAAAGCCGTTGATTGTTCCGTAGAGGTGAGCTATTGTGTATTTACTAAAGAACAAATCTCCACAATCCATCTAGTTTGACTTAATGGAGGGATTAAACTAAAATTTAATACGTCAACCTAAGTTTAAATCTTTTTCTTACTTTTTTTCTTTTCTTTTTGTCTTTCTTATTTATTCACTTGTTTTGTCTTTTTTTTTTAATTCACTTTTTTTTTCTTTTAAATTAAAGTTTTTTTTTTCTTTTTTTTTAATTCGAGTTTTTCTTTTCTTTTTTTAATTCACGTTTTTTTCTTTTTCTTTTTTTTAATTCACGTTTTTTCGCTTTTATATGTTTTCGTATGTTTTCATACGTTTTCATCTGTTTTCGTCTGTATTCATACGTTTTCGCTCGTTTTCGTCCATTTTCATATGTTTTCGTCCATTTTTCATACATTTTCGTCCGTTTTCATACGTGTTTTTACGCTTTCATACGTTTTTGTATGTTTTCATACATATTCATCCGTTTTTTTACGTTTTCGTCCGTTTTTAAATGTTTTTGGTCATTTTCAGACGTTTCTGAATACGACAAGTGATATTTTGTGATATTCAGAATATCACAAGTGATACTCTGTGATATTCATAGTATCACAAGTGATATTCTAAATATCACAAGTGATATTCTGTGATATTCATAATATAACAAGTGATATTCAGAATACCACAAGTGATTTTCTGAATATCAAAAGTGATGTTCAACAAATCTTTTGTAACATGATAATCTTGGTTTAAAAATGTGCGCACCATTGCGTAAATTGCGCGCATCATTGCATTGCATTTATGATTTTGCATCATGGTGCCTAAGGCAGTGCCATCACAAAATGCGCTCGCATTAGCCCGCAATTTGCCGCATTAGTGTAATGCTAGCAACGGTCGCAATTGTCGCAATATGAAATTTTGGTCATTTTGAAATAATTAAACCCTTTAGAAGAAGCTAAAATATTATAATTGACTTTGAAAACTAGAAGTTGTTTAAAGACGTCCAAAACAAACATAGTAATGACATCCAAATTATCGTTTGGTTAATGGTCATGCACCATTAACATTATTTGAAATCCCGTAAGCAATCTTCTTATTACAGCTTCATGTTGTTCAAAAGTTTATATTGTTTTTTGAAAATACATAAATCATATATGTTAAATAATTGAGCTGGAAATCATAAGTGTGATTCAAATTTGACTAAAATTTTGAGCTTTGACTTTTGCTATTTGTTTAGTTATGAATGAATTAAGCTTGTTAGCCACTCGTATAAGTATACCTTTAATACATTATAACATCATGTAATCATGTATATGTATAGAATGAACTCTGATCATTCATCTTTAACCGCATTGACTAGTAACAATAACAAGGATCCATGAAAAATTTATAGAGTTGAAGATCTAAAAACTAAAAATAAAGTTACATGCTCGTCTTGTTTGAAATCAACTAAGTGGGGAGGGTCTCGTTTAAAACAACATTTAGTTGGAGTTTATAATGTTGTTTCTATAGATATTTTCTCTTGACTTAGTGACTTATTTGCTTTAAAATATATTATTTTCTAAACTTTATATCTTAGTGACTTGTTTGTAAATTTATTGCATTTACGTGGTACTATGTTTAATATACTACGTAAAATTAATTTTTGTACTTTTTTAATGTAAAACGCATTGCGTCAAAAATGCGCTCGCATTTGCATCACGCATCAGCCTTTGGGACTTTTAACGCATCGGATCGCAAAACGTAATTTTAAACCAAGATGATAATCACAAGTGATATTCAGAATATCACAAATGATATTCAGAATATAACAAGTGATATTCAGAAAATCACAAGTGATATTCTAAATATCACATATATCACTTGTGATTCTGAATATCACATATATCACTTGTGATATTATGTGATATTCAGAAATGTATGAAAACGGACGAAAATGTAAGAAAACGGATGAATACGTATGAAAAGCGGAAGAAAACGTATGAAAGCGTAAAAACACGTCTAAAAACGGACAAAACGTATGAAAATGGACGAAAACAAAAGAAAAAGGCCGAAAACAAATGAAAATGTAAGAAAACGTAAGAAAACGGAGGAAAACGTATGAAAACGGATGAAATTTTATGAAAACGGACGAAAACATATAAAAATGTATGAAAACAGTCGAAAACGTTTGAAAACAGACGAAAACGTATGAAAGTGTAAAGGAAAAAAAGTGAATTAAAAAAAAGAAAAAAATAATGTGAATAAATAAGAAAGACAAAAAGGTAAGAAAAAAACATGGACTTAGGTTGAAATATTAAATCTTAGGTTAATCCCCACCATTAGATCAAAATAGATGGATGGTGGGGATTTGCCCCTTGGTAAACACCAAAATAAGAGTAAGCAAAAGAAATTCTCTTGTTCTATAATTGTATAAAAGGTTAATAAAAATAAATATGATGAGATTGCTCGAATTTCAGCTTGCCATGGTTGTGGAAAACTAGAAGGGGGGGTTGAATAGTTTTGCCGATTTTAAGTTAGTTTCAAAAACTTTAGATTCGTTAATATGTGAGATCTTATGGATGTAGAGAAAGTATAGATCTAATGATAAAGCAAGTAAATAAAGTAAAGCAAAGGGATAGAAATGACACAACCGATGTATAGTGGTTCGGCTACAAGGACACCTTCCTTGCCCTACTCCACTCCCCGAGTCACCTACTCGAGAGTTCAAGCACTATGTCAAGAAACTCCTTCACTTGGCGGAGAAGCCTTCACAACGTTGCTTACACCTTTTTCGGTACAAAGCTAGATACCGAGTCCGTAACACGGTGGACCAAACCAACACGACTATTACACAACAAATATGTGAAATATCAAATACAAGATCTTCGCTACAGAAATCTTACGGAGTGACAAATCAATCAAGGACCCTTTGCTTGGATGACTTGTAGAATGCTCGTGATCTCGCCTTAGAGAAGGACCTATATGAGAATCACAATAGAAAGAAAGAAGAAAAACTCTCTAGATCAAGTGATCTATATGTTAGAAGAGAATGAGAGTGTTTGAGAGATTTAGTAAGAAGAGGGGTGAGTTAGAATGAAGAAATGGCTCTCTATTTATAGGCAAAATCTTCCACTGTTCCCCGGATCCCATGGATCCCTCCCACTTGGGATCCGTCTAGTGTAATCCTAGGGATCTGTGGGACGCTCCTCTTTGCCCATGGGTTTTTTGGTTATCGGTCATGGGTTATGGGTTGGTCCATGGTTTTTTCTTAGATTCAATGTATCTAAGTATACATTGTATCTAGCCAACTTGGGTATTGGTTATGATCAATGGGTTATGGTCCATGGGTTGTGGTTTTTACCCATCCTAATAAACTATTACAACAAATAATTAATTACAACATTTTTGTATTTAAATGGCTATATGTAAATGCTTTACAAAAATAACATGTATCCTTATAATTGTACTTAAGATAACATTATATTTGTTATCAACAAAACACAAAGAGATCGCAAAATATTAATAAACGTTTTTACGGTTTATTTGTATTAACAATCTCCCCCTTTTTGTTGATGACAAAACATAATGTTATGATGAGTAAAACTTAAGAATAGATGTAAGTTTTGAAAGCCCCTAAGTTTTACTTCTTCTCCCCCTTTTTGTCGAAACAAAAAGTTAACCCTTGGAAGAAATAAAAGTGTGGAAAAATTAGTCCACGTATCACTAACTCCCCCTTGACGGTAGCTCCCCCTAGTTTGGGGCGTCAAGTGAAGAAAAATAAAAAAAAAATCCTACAAAGAGAAAGGTTAGTAACATGCTTATGTAATCTTGTGATTGACGAGAATCAAGATTGGGAGGCAAGGTATGTAAACAAGGCCTTGTAATAAAACAACAAAGTGTAGTGGTATTTATGCCACCTACAAGCATGTAAAAATAAGAACAAGACTTGTTCTTGAAAATGACTTCAAAAGAGAAAGTACTAAAAATAGAAAATAGTAGTAATGATTCCTTCCATGCTTGCATAAGGTTATGGATGGAGGTTTGGATGAGTAATGGTATTGATGCGATCAAGGATGAGGTTAAGTATGAATCGCATTTCTTCCCTAACTTCTATTGCAATTTCCCTAGTGGATTGACAATGTTCACAATGTAAGTGATGTGGGTAATGAGTACGGAAATATTCCGGGTTGTTTTGATTTGTGAGTTGCGGAAGTTGTGGTGGAAAAATAGGAAAATACGGATCAAAGTCCGGAATGATTGGAAGTGGTGGTGGAAAAGAACCTAGATGTTCTTGTAGTTTAATGGAAGCTAAAGGTGGTGATGTTTCAAGATCATTGAATATTGTGTTTGGAGAAGTTGGAGGTGTCAAAAAGCCTAATTCTTTTTGCTTTGGTTGTTGAGATCTTGTTGGAGTCGTAAGGAGTTCCAAAAGAGTGATTTTAGGTAGTGAGTGAGTTGGTGATGAAGTTGGTGTACTCGTTGGTAATGAAGGAGGTGCTATAATGGAAGCATCTTGTGGTGAGTTAGTTGATGGTGATGAGCCATATGATGATGGTTTTCCTAAGCAACAAGATCGGATGTTAATCCGTGCGAATATCCTAGAGTTTGATTTTGGTATGTTGGAAGGTGGAAGTACAAAGGTTTGGGTTTCATGAAGATGATTGTTTGTACTAGGTGATTCATCTAAAGAGTTAGTGAATGACATGGTGTAGTGTGTGTGTGAAGATGAGATGGATTATGCAAGCATTTTGGGAGTTCTATATATAGAAAAACAAAGCATTGTAATGAATGCTTGACCCAAAATGTGGAATAAAATCTAATGATTAGATATGAATTTAAGGCATGTGATCATGAGAACACAAGCATTAAAGAGCATACTCCAAAAAATAAAACAAATGTGGAATTTTCATCCAAAGTGAGAAAAATAGAAGGTAAAAACAGCTTCTGTCTCACAGATCCCATGGATCCTTCCCTTGAGGGGTCCGTCCAGCATGAAGGCTGGGATTCGTGGGTCTGGTGATTCAGGCAGCACAAAATTTTCCTTTTGGAAACATTTTTGCCTAGTGTGTGCCTATATGCAAACTATTTGGAGTTGCGGTTATCTCGACCCCTAAGAAGAAAAAGAAAAATAAACTAGAAGTAGAAAAGCATCCTATTGAGATAACCCGAAAACACATATTTAGTACTTGAGTACGTAATTTAGTGTTATCAATGCTCCTAATTCATCGTTGCTTAAATGAATGTACCCGAAAATACATATTAGTTATGTATCTCCTTTAGCATTCATAAGACATGAGATGCAATGAAAACGGGTTTTTACTTTGTATTAATAATGAAAAAGCGATTTGTCCTAGACGTGAGAAATTGCTTTTGTGAAATTGATACGGGAAGGTATCATCTTTTTAGAAAACATTTTGAAAAGAGGTTTTCTTTGAAAATGTGTATGTAGTTATGTGTTTGCAAAAAAAATAAGAAAGCTATAAGTGGAAAACTTATCTTGGGTTTTGAAAATTCCCGTATTGTTTGTGAGTTGTGCGTGAAATAGAGGTCCTAGACTCAGAAAGAAGAAGGCTAGTGTTTACATACCTTGTAGATTCAAATAAGTTACGACGTTTGTTCCATTAGAGCAAGACCAAGACGAAGTAGGTTGAATTGTTCCCGCTTCAACGGTTTGGTGAGGACGTCGGCTATGTTGTCTTCGGATGCTACCTTCTCAATAGAGATGTTCCCCTTTTGAACATTGTCTCTTAAGAAGTGATGACGAATCTCTATATGCTTTGTGCGAGAATGCAATACCGGATTCTTGCTTAAGTCGATGGCATCTTTGTTGTCACATAGGATGGCTATGTCGCTTAGATGAATGTCGTAGTCAACTAACGCTTGTTTCATCCATAGTGCTTGTTGGCATGCTTTGTCGACGGAGACGTATTTGGCTTCGATTGTTGATATTGCTAGTGCCGTTTGTTTCTTAGAAAACCAAGATGTTAAACAACATCCCATGAAAGTACATACCCCACTTGTACTTTTTCTATCAAAGTAATCACCTGCATGGTCAGAATCTGCATATACAATTGTTTCTACTCCCGTTCCCTTAGGATACCATAATCCTAATTGTGTTGTACCCTTAATGTATCTAAATATCCTTTTACGGCTTCTAGGTGTGATGTTTTAGGGTCTTCTTGAAACCTAGCACATAAGCAAACATTAAACATGATATCCGGCCTACTTGCCGTGAGGTAGAGAAGACTACCTATCATGCCACGATATTTAGTATTATCGACGGATTCGCTCTTCATCTTTTATGAGTTTGGTGTCGGATGACATTGGTGTCCTAATTGGTTTCGACTCTTCTAGACCGAATTTCTTTAACATCTCCTTTATGTATTTAGATTGATTAAAGAAGATACCATCTTCAACTTGTTTAATTTGTAGACCAAGAAAGAAACTAAGTTCTCCCATCATACTCATTTCGAACTCGTCATGCATGATTTTAGAAAAATCATCACACATGTCTTGACAAGTGGATCCGAATATAATATCATCTACATATATTTGCACTATGATTATATGTGACTCTCTTTCTTAGTAAAAAGTGTGTTGTCAACTAACCCCATGGTATAGTTGTGTTTAATTAAAAATGACTTGAGTCTATCATACCAAGCTTTTGGAGCTTGTTTAAGACCATAAAGGGCTTTCTTTAATTTATACACATGTTTAGGTTTTTCAAAATCAATGAAGCCCGGAGTTTGAGCTACATATACTTCTTCATTAATGAAACCATTTAGAAAAACTCTTTTGACATCCATTTGATAAAGCTTTAGATCATTAGCACAAGCATACGCAAGAAGTATTCTTATAGACTCTAATCTAGCCACGGGGGCATAAGTCTCATCAAAGTCTATTCCTTCTTGTTGGTTATACCCTTGGGCAACGAGTCTAGCCTTGTTCCTAGACACTACTCCGTTTGCATCTAATTTGTTTTTATAAACCCATTTGGTTCCTATTATGGTTTGATTACTAGGTGGAGGGACAAGTGTCCAAACATCATTAGACACAAATTGATTTAATTCCTCTTGCATAGCCATTACCCAACTCTCATCTTTTATGGCTTCTTGAGTATTCTTAGGTTCTATGGTTGAAACGAAGCAAAACAAGCTACTTTGGTTTTGAACTTGAGACCTTAATGTTCTTTCGTTTAGCTTTCCTATGACCTTATCTACGGGGTGATCTTTGGACTCTTTTGTTAGGAATTAGAAAATTCCATAGTAAAGTATCGGTCACCCCAAATGTAATCTAGCATAAGTTAGCTCGTAGACATTACATTATTTACTAGTTACTTAGTTAGTTTTTTAGTTTAGTGCTTCACCATGGAGGAAGGACGGGTCTTTACCCACTGTATACCTGATCCACAGGCCGTCAGGAGGTCGTTTAGTTTGTAACCTATAAATACCCTCTACCTAGCAAGGTAGAGGGTTGGATGTTCACTTGGAATCTAACCTTCCATAAGTTTTCTCTTACTAGAACATTTCCCTCTCTCTCTCTCTATAAACTTACTTGTACGCCCCACATGATTATGGTTTTAATGTGTTTGTGAAATCCAATATCTAACAATTGGTATCAAGAGCCATGGTTTGATCACTCATCTTTCATGCTTTTTGTTTTGGTGGATTTCATAAGGTTTTTGGGGTATTAAGGGTTTAGGAGAGTTTGATTCATTTGGACAAATTCTAGTGTTAAAGTTTGAATTTTGCTTGTACTTTTGTGTTTAGGATCATCATATGTGTTTATGTTTTGAATTGGAAGGCTTAAATCATTGTGGTTTGGTTGTTTTTAATTGATAAAGTGGTTATTTTAGAAGTTTGTACGAAGCGAGTTGAGTCTCGGATACTTTATTCTTCAAAGCGAGTTGCTTTGTTATTGGATGCGAGTTGGTACATGCGACTTAGCTGTTTAGCGAGTTGATTTTTATGCGACTTGGGTTCTAAGCGAGTTGTTTCTTTAAGCGACTTGATATCTAAAGCGACTTAGCTATTAAGCGAGTTGTAAAGCTAGCGAGGTAATTTAAGCGACTTGGTGTTTAAGCAAGTTGATTGTGTTGCGAGTTGATACTAAAGCGAGTTGGCTATTTAACGACTTGATTCATTAAGCGTGTTGACAGTGTTGCGAGTTGATGCTAATGCGACTTGGCTATTTAGCGAGTTGATACCTTAAGCGAGTTGTCTCCTTGAGCGAGTTGGGTGTTTAGCGAGTTGATAACTAAGCGAGTTGTGTGTTTTACTACTTGTCTAATTTTAGACTTGTCACTTCTTCGTGATACATTCTTACGGTTGTTCTTTTGGTTTCAGAAAATCCCGTGAAAGAATCAATTTACCGGTTTAATCAAAGAATTGTAAAATCCCGTAGAACTTGTAATCATGGCAAACATCGTTCCAACTATTGGTTCTTCGTTATCGAGGATGTTCATGCAGTGGCTTAGATACTCGTTCACCCACAATGTCTTACATCATCAATCTTTTATCTCCAGAGTGCTTGAACTCTATGATACCCCACGTAACAATCAAACGGGTTGTACTTCTGAAGATCCTACCTTGATTGACTCTACAAATTATGATCAAAACTCCTCACCTTCTGAGTCAAACTTCAACAAACCACAAATGTTAATGACCCATGATACAAAGCATTCGGAATGCAACATTGAGTCATTTCAATTACTTCATCAGCATCTTACACAACTGTTATCCACTCCTATGAGTCGAACATGCTGTGCTCTCTTTCGCCAAGACTTACCTACGTTGAAAAAGGCTGTGTTACTGAACTTAGATCAACTGAAGCTTCAAATTACCAATGAGAAGGGATTAATTGATGACTCTAATGCTGCACTTCAAGTTATCTACAACCAATTTCAGCCATTTATCAAAGGGGAATATTCTGCTGACTTTGATCCATACATAACTGGAATTTCATTCAAGAAACACACTGGAATGGAAATTCATGAGTTTATCAACACATATGTCCAACTCATGAATAATATGGAAGTCTACATTAAGGATGCTACTCAAAGGAATGATTGTCTGAATGAGTTGAATGAGAGTCATAGAAAATCAAAGGAAATGAATGATATTTTGGGAAATGGTTCAATTGAAAGAACGAATAATGCTGATGCTGACTGCGGAATTTCAAATACTAAAATGAATGATGTAATTGGTTGCACTGAACACAAAGGCTCAGAGTCGGACAAACTTGAAACTGCTTTCATGACAGTATATCCGGTTGTGCATAAGGTAAACACAGATGCCATACCAACAAATGAACAAGTGTCATGCATCGAGGTAATCTTAACTGGCCCTATCTTTGATAATGATATCGATGAATGTGTCTTGGTTGAGTCTGAATCTAAAATCCTTAAAACAAATGACATGGTAACAAAAGGGGTTTATGATGAACTTTCAAACAAATACTCAATTCTTGAAAAACATTGTATTTCCCTGGAAATTGCAATACAACAAAAGGAAGAAAGTTTTCGTGCTACAAAATCTTGCATTAATCCGAAATTTCCAGAATTTCGAGAATTCTTTGAAATTAATCAATTGAAAACCGAGATTCAAGACAAAGACTCAATCATAAGCAATCTAAAATGTCAACTCTCAGATCTGCATAAGAAATGCGATCTTAGGATGAGCAATCCTAACCATGAGATGAGTAGTGAGCTTAAATCTAGGAATGATGAATTGGCTTTATGTGTATCCAACTTATTAAGAGAAAATGAGTCCTTGAGAAAGAACTTATTAGAAACAAATTCCATTTTGGATGACAATGATGCCCTCAAAGCCCAAATTCAGGATAAGAACTTCAATATTGTTGCCTTAAAAAACGAGCTTAGAAAATCTATTGGAAATAAGGTGAACACTAAGTTTGCAAAACCATCGACCTTGGAAAAGTCAACTGTTCAGAACAACTCAAAACATAACGTAGTTAGGCAGCCGAATGCTTTTAGAACTGAAAGATTTAAACAATCGAAATCTAGGCTTGCCTCCCAAGTTGATGCGAAAACTGTTTTGTCAAAACCAGTCACTTCACCACCTCGTTCCGATATGATGAATAACAAACCTCAGGTTAATGTTCAAAGTTCTAAGATCAGGAATACTAGGAGTTCATCTACTTCTCGTAAGAAGCATCAAATGGCAGTTCAATCCCCTAAGAAACCCAATGTTTACAAAAAGACCAATTTTCATAAGCGGTATGTCCCTACACCCAAATCTACTAGCAGCTGTTTCCAATGGATTCCCACTGGCAGATTATTTAAGTTTACAGGATCCAAACGGTCTTACATACCTAGATCTTGCCTTAAGTGGATGCCCACAGGAAGACATTTCAATAATATTGAACATAACGAGATCCCTACTAATGATACACACAGATCTAACTGTACAACATCCAACAGTGAGATTACTCATGTCACTAACTCTTACATTTACAATTCTACATGTACTTCTAGTGCAATGTGCTCTCAGTCATTTTCAGGTACAATGCTCAGCTCAATCAGGAACCTCATGACTTGGTTTCCATCAGAGATTAAAAGTGCTTACTCAGGAGCTATAGCATGCCAGAATTGACGTACCATGTACTTTGACTCCTATTCAACTTGAATTAGGACTCGCTCTTTTATAATCTGTGTATATAAATTTAAAAAAAAAAAAAAAAAACTCATTTTTACACTTATTACATCTATTTTTACATCTACTTTTACTCTTATTACATCTATTTTTACACCTATTTTTACTCTTATTTCACTCATTCTTACACTTATTTCTGTCATCGATAACATCTACGACCCTAGAAATGTCATTCAACAATGTCACGGGATTTTAGATGAAGTTCGAACAGAGCAGTAATAACCTTTTACTTTATTTATTTACCGTTTTAACTCATACTCTTGCTGTAGCAATCTTATAATAATATGTCAATCAATGATTACCCTCTTCCTCGTATCATTGATTGAGGGGTAGGATTTGTTGGGAATTATGTGAAGTACGAATTATGCTGAAGATTATGCTGAATGGATTCTGCCGAAGTGTATGGATTCTGCTGAAGACATAGTTCTGCTGAAGTTATATATTTATTAGTTTGTTTATGCGGATATAGTTATTCCGTATTTTCTATAGTTAGTTAGGATATGCATGAGCTTTATTAGGAAGTGATTGTGTATATCTTATTTAGTTTTACGTTTCTTAGAGAAGAAGTTAGGGTTCCTTGTCTATAAAAGGAACACAATAAAATGAATTATGTATTAGACGTTTTACAAATTATTAATATAACGATCCATAGAGGATCAAAGAGTTCTTAGTTATCTGTGTTTTATACTTGTGTTTATATTCCGCTAAAGAATACAAGTTGTAGAGATTTTCTTTTAGTTTGTTTGTGATTACATAAGCAATACTAACGATCTACGAAGCTCAAGATCTATCAAGGTCTTCTAGTTTTCAACAAGTGGTATCAGAGCCTCGTGAGAGTCTCTACGATACTAAGGACAGGTTTTTCTAAACACCCATACAACCAAAACAAAACTCACCATGCCTGGATCAGACGTTGATGCTGAAATCACCAACAACCAAAACTCCACCCATCTTCAACATCTAAGTCTCTCTAATAGCAATGCTAAGTTTCCTTACCTGAAAAGGGAGGAGTATGATCTTTGGGCGATGAAGATGCAGAACTGGATTTCCAACATTGATTGGAATCTATGGGAGATTGTAATGAAGGGAAACAGTTTGAAGAAAACTACTGTAGATGCTGCTGGTAAGATGACTTATGTCCCTCCCAAAACTGCTGAAGAGTTACTTGGCGGTTCGAGAGAGAAACCAAGGTAAAACCATTCTTCTTCAAGCTATTCCTGAGGATCACTTGAGTGATTTTCACTTCATGCAAGATGCTAAGCACATATGGTTAGCAATTAAGGCAAAGTTCAGTGGGAATGAGGAGTCTAGGAGAATGAGAAAGTCCATGCTGAGACAACAGTTTCAAGACTTTCAAATCTCTGAAGAGGAAGGAATTCATAAGGGCTATGACAAGTTTCACAAGATTTTAAGTCAGTTAGAATCACTGCAGGCAAATCCAGATAATGATGATTGTAATTCTAAGTTCTTGAGGTCTTTACCTCAATCCTGGCTACAAGTGAGCATTGCTTTAAAAGCAAAAGGTGGTTTGGATATGCTTACTTTTGATGAGCTGTACAACAAACTTAAAGCTCTTGAACATGATGTAAGAAGTCCTTTTAGATCATCATCTACTGCAAGTCACACAGCGTTCGTTGGAGTCTCTACCCCTAAGATGAGTCATGGTCCAAGTCTAACTTACTCATCATCATCTTACACTACCACTCCATCAAGTTCTCAATCTGGAGGTATAATAGAAGATGTGCTTGGATCCTTCTTTGCTGATTATGATCCTCAGCAGGAACTTGCCTACGAGGATTTCGATCAGGTGGATCCACTGGAGATGGAAGAGATGAAGCTGAAGTGGCAGGTGGCTATGTTGTCCATGGATATCAAGAGGTTTGAGCGCAAAGTGGCGAGAAGGTTTGGCTTCTAAGGAAGAGATCCAGCGAGGTTTGACAAAAGGAAGGTCAAGTGCTTCACATGTCAACAGATGGGTCACTTCTCCGGAGAGTGCAAAGATAGGAAAGCTGGTGATGAGACGAGATACTCTACTTATCAGCAGAATCAGAGGGAGGCTGGAACTTTAAAGGGATCAGCAGCTTTGGTCACTCTTGACAGCAATGTGGACTGGAAGCAACATGAGCAGGAAAATGATGGTCTTGTTATTGATAATGTTGGTTTGATTGCAAGTTGTACTTCAGAGGATAGGCATGATCAGATTGCCTTGATGGGCATCTCTCAGGTACAAAACTGTTTGTTTGGTTGTAGTGAGCGTTATAATGAACTCAAAGAAGCTTATGATAGTTTGAAACCTAAATATAATGAATGCTTTGTAGAAGTTGAAGCTTATAAACAGGCTTTAAAAACACTAGAAAGACAAAAGGTTTGGTTTCAGAAGAATCAAATAGCTTATGATGAGAAAATAAGTGTGTTAGAAAGGGATCTCGAATGTGCTAAAAATGAGTTAAAATATTCTGAGAAAGAAAGAGCTAAAGTAGAGCTATAAAAACAAGAAGTGCAAGATAAGTTAGATACTGAAGTAGCTAGGCATAAAGAATGGCTAGTTAAGGTGACAAGTTAGCTAGTCATCAATATGGTAGTCACGCTCCTAATTCTGGGATAGGTTTAGGTTTTAAAAAGTATGTAGGATTAGAAGCTAGGTATGATGGACGTAATACTACACCAGCAGGTTTAGCTAATTATGTCAAAGAAGGTGACCTACATGTTGTACGTGGATCTATTAGAGGAATACCTATGCCTGTTGACCTTTCCCTTACTGTTGACTTTGATGGATCACATCATCTCTATGGCAAAAAGTCAAATGACTTGCCAGACCCTGATACTTCTTCTAATGACTTTGTCTCTTGTGTTAACAGTGACAAGTCCTCCGAGCAAGGGTCTACAGAGTGTGATTCAAATGACAAGTCGACCTTCCCAAGTCTTCACCCCTGCCTGCACCCAAGACTACCAATAAGCATGTCAGAGTTGCTGCCAAGGAATCCTCTTCCAAGACAGTTGCCTCTGGACTTGCTTTTTAATTCTTTGCATAATAATACTGTTAAAAACAATTCTTTTCATGGTTTTGGTTTGAGTACTTCTGCTTGTAATAGAACATCTTTTGGTTTGAATAAATCTTCTAAACAGAAGACATGTTTTGTGTGTGGAAGTAAATTTCATTTAATTAAGGATTGTGATTATCATGAGCAAAGGATAGGTAGGTGTGGTAATTCTAGGACATCTAGACCAATGTGGACTAATGTTAATGTTATACCACCTTATGTTCCACCTTATGTTCCTTGGAGAAGACCAATTGTAAGACCATATGTACAGCCAACAAGTTCATATTTTAAGAATGGTCATTGGCCTGGATATGTTGACTCTATGACTGATGGGAAAGGGTACTGGGATACTGCTGTCAAGTCCTCAACAGGTTGTTCTTGGAATAAAAAGGGACCTAAATTTCAATGGAAACCCAAGAACAATAGTGGATCTTATACATCTGCATGGCATAAATCATATGATCCACTAGGCAGGTTCAAGTCAGCAATGACTTGAGCCTCCATAGTGTACTAACTTTTTGTATATTGTTTTGTTGTTGTAGAATCATCCTCTTAAGCATAAAGATGTTGGCATTGTTGATAGTGGTTGTTCAAGAAGTATGTCAGGAAATAGGGATATGATGCATAACTTTGTATCAATTGAAGGAGGAGGCAATGTAACCTTTGGAGGAAGTGATGGAAGAATTACTGGGAAAGGGACCATCAAAACACTTCAACTGGACTTTGAGAATGTATACTATGTCAAGGAACTCCAACACTTCAATTTGTTCTCGGTCTCACAAATCTGTGACACCAAGAACAAAGTACTCTTCACAGAGGATGAATGTCTTGTGCTATCTAAAGACTTCAAACTCCCAAAAGAAACTTCAATTCTGCTGAAAGTTCCTCGAAATCACAATCTTTATACATTCAACTTAACAGATGTTAAACCAGAAGGTGACTTAACTTGTTTGGTGGCTAAAGCATCTTTGGATGAGTCTACCAAATGGCATAGGAGGATGGCCCATGTCAACTTCAAGACCATAAACAAGCTCTCAAAACTGGGTCTTGTTGAAGGTCTTCCTTCCAAAGTCTTTACAAATGATCATAATTGTGTTGCCTGCAACAAGGGAAAGCAACATAGAGCCTCATACAAAGTTGTATGCTTTGCGTGAGCATTATTTCTGAACCTCTTTAGTCGCTTCATATGGATCTTTTTGGTCCAACTCAAGTGAGAAGCATTGATCAAAAGTATTTTTGTCTGGTTATCACCGATGGTTATAGCAGATTTTGTTGGGTATTCTTTCTAAGGACAAAAGATGAAACATCTCCATCTTTGAAAGACTTCATTACCCTTATTGAGAATCAGTTGAACAAAAAGCTTAAAGGAATTCGGTGTGATAATGGGACAGAGTTCAAGAATGCTATACTTATAGAACTCTGTAGGTCTAAAAGAATCAAAAGGGACTATAGTACTCCAAGAACCCCACAACAAAATGGGGTGGCTGAAAGGAAGAATAGAACCTTGATAGAGGCTAAGATCAATCTTGGCAGACTCGAAATTACCCACCATGTTTTGGATGAAGGCTGCGCACAACTTGTTATGTAATGAATAGGGTATCCATTACTAGACCACACTTCAAAACACCATATGAACTTCTCTATGGGAAAGTTCCTGCTATTCATTACCTTAAACCTTTTGGTTGTCAAGTGACCATTCTGAATACGAGTGATCCATTGGGCAAATTTGATGAAAAAGCCGATGATGGTTACATTGTGGGATATTCACTCATAGTAAGGCGTCTGAGTTTACAATTTATCTGCTAAGAAGATTGAGGAGACTTTGAACCTGCGATTTCTAGAAGACAAGCCAAATGTTCAAGGACAGGGTCATGTTTGGTCTTTTGACCTTGATTACTTAACGGATTATTTGGGTTATTCTAGACATATGGCTAATCAACTGCAGTACTCAAGAGTCTCCAACTAACAATGCAGATTACTATGGATCTGATTCGACAATGAGTTTGAAGATGATGAACAACCCATTGTAGTGCCTTCTTTCTCCCAACAATTTTACGGTGACACTTCTAAAGTTTCTTCATGAGAGTGAAGCGAGTCCAATTATGCAGAGGACCTTGCTAGGCTAAAGAAGCAGGAGTATACAGCTAATCTAGAAGCTGAAAGGAATGTTGAGGAGAATGAAAGAGAAGCAATCAGTGAAAATAAACATTCTGCTGAACGTGATCCGGTTTCTCCTATCATCACCAATTCTGAAGGCTATCTTTGTCTACTCCCATTTCTACTAGAGTGTCCACAGACTTTGGAGATCCTTATACCCATTTTCCAAGACCCTCAGATCTTGGTAATCATCAACCCAAAGATGGAGTCTTCACCTCACCTTCCTATGATACTGATTTTGAACCAACTGTTACTAATCTTGATACCACCATTGATGTAAACACCATTGCTACGAAAAGGATTCACAATACTCATCCACAATCAAATATTATTGGTGATCCTAATGCACTGTTAGAACAAGGGTACTGTGGCAAGTTCTAAATATGGTCAGCGTGGCTTTTATCTCTTATGTCTCAAATCACAAAGAGACAATCACACGCACTATGAACATTGTCCGTTTGCTTGTTTTCTCTCTCAAGTGGAACCAACCAGTGTTACTCAGGCTCTTGAAGACTCAAGTTGGCTTGAGGCAATGCAAGAAGAGATGCAACAATTTCAAAATCAGCAAGTTTGGATATTGGTACCACTACCTGATGGCAAGTATGCAATTGGGACTAAATGGATTCGGAAGAATAAGAGAGATGCAAGGGGTGTTGTCATTAAAAACAAAGCAAGATTAGTTGCTCAAGGTTATAGACAAGAGGAGGGGATTGATTATGATGAAGTGTTTGCACCTGTGGCAAGAGTTGAGGCCATCTGAATATTCTTGGCTTATACATCTTACATGGGATTTATGGTGTATCAAATGGATGTTAAAGGTGCTTTTCTGTATGGTGAAATAGAAGAGGAGGTTTATGTCACTCAACCTAAAGGATTTGAAGACCCGGATCATCCTACTCATGTTTACAAGGTTGTCAAAGCTCTATGGACTACATCAGGCACCACGAGCTTGGTATGCTAGGCTTTCATCATTTCTACTGAAGCATGGATATCGAAGAGGTGCCATTGATAAAACACTTTTTCTGAAGAAGAATTCCACAGACATTATTCTTGTGCAAGTGTATGTGGATGACATTATTTTTGGATCCACAAAGGAAGCTTGGTGCGGGGAGTTTGAGGAGCTAATGAAGGGAGAGTTTCAGATGAGTGCTATGGGGAGTTGACTTTCTTTTGGGTCTTCAAGTTCAGCAGAAATCTGATGGTATCTTTATCAGTCAGGACAAATATGTGAGGGACATCTTGAAGAAGTTTGGTATGGAGAGTGTAAGGACTGCCACTACACCTTATGAAGCTCCAAAGACAAAGACCAACACTGAAGTAGATCCACCAGTGAATGTTCATCTATCTGAGATCTATGATTGGTTCTTTGATGTATTTAATGACTTCAAGGCACGATATTACTTTTCTTTGGGAGTGTTTGCTCGACATCAAGTTACTCCACTTACTTCCCATCTCAATCTTTGTTAAGAAGATCTTAAAGTACCTCAAAGGCCAACCTCATTTAGGCCTTTGGTACCCAAAAGAATCTCCATTTAAGCTGAAAGCATATAGTGATAGTGACTATCTTTGGTGCAAATCTGGACAGGAGGTCCACCACTGGAGGTTGCCAATTCCTTGGAAAGAGATTGATTTCTTGGCAATGCAAAAAACAGACTATTGTGGCTACCTCATCTACTGAAGCAGAGTACGTTCTTGTGCAAAGCAAATTCTTGTGGACAGTGTTCTTTGGATACAAATCAATTGTTGGATTATGGGTATAACTTCATGAACACAACAATTTTTATTGATAATCAAAGTACCATATGCATTGTAAAAATCCAGTTTTCACGGTCGAACAAAACATATTGAAATCGGCACCACTTTATAAGAGAGATGCATATGACAAACATTTGATAAAATGGTTAAAATTCACCTGATAATAATGTGGCGCATTTATTAACAAAAGCTTTTAATGGACCAAGGTTTCAACACCTAGTGGTCCATATTGGTATGCTTAACCCTTAACGGCAAAGTTTAAGGGGAGGCATAGCCTCGAGGCATATGCCTCGGGGAGGATTTTGTGTAACTTTGCATACTTTTTATGTAAATTTGTTTGATTTATGTGTATACTTTTTGATTCGTTTTTCTAACACTAACCACTAATGTAATGATAGTTTGTTTGTTCTTGTTGGTTTGTGTGTTTCTCTTATGCATTTTGCAGTTTGCTATAGTAGGAGTTTATGATGCTTGGAGATGGATATGTAAGCTTGAAAGTTTGTTTCTACTAAATGCATAAGTCTTGAATAAGCACATATTGTATCTCTGAAGACAAGTTCGAAGTTAAAGATGCTCATTCATTCAAATTGACTACGACTTTGAGTACAATCAACTTCAAAGAAATACAAGGACTACTAAACCTATCTTTAGCACACTAGCTCATATCATCTATTCCTACAGTTGTTGGATATGCATGATCGCTCATATCTTCCACACTAGCTGCTGGATATGCATTTGTGAAGACTTGCATAACCACCCATTCCTTCTATCTTGATGGCCGGATATGCATGACCTGTACGACGAAGAAGCTAAGGATCAAAATGGGAAGGATGGATTGATGAAAACGATGATGATGAAGATGACCACATAATCTGCTGATTTCACCAAAAAGCAATCCTTCCACCTTCCTTAACTCATTCCTTTATACGATATGTGATGATGCACCAAAACATGGCGCAGGAAGAGCTAGCACCACCTCGAAGTTGGCACAAGGCCTTTGTTGAGGTTGAGGTACTGGAGGTTGGGAGTAAGATGTTTTCTTCTTAGTGGACCCATCAGAGTCATCAGTAGACTCACTTGGATTCACTACACTATCATCATCTGAAGAACTGAAATGGGGATTTCAATGGTCGTGGGTCATATGGATATGGAAAGAACTGAAGGAAATCACTGGATGATGATGATGATGGAGAAGAGGTTGGATTAACAACCTCTAGTTTATTACTCATGGTTGATTATGGTTAATTTTGGGGGGCATTGATGAATTTAGGGTTTATGATGGAAATTGGGGGTAATTGATATGAGTTAAGAGTGCATTGGGGTTTGTTTATAGAGCGGGTTCAAGGCTTAATGGTATTTAATGCGAGTTGGGTGAAACTTGAAAAGATATTTCTGAAGCTTCTTGAATACGTGATTGTTTCTTGATTGTATCACTTCACCAGATTGACTATTGTTTTAGAAGTTGGAATTTGAATTGGGAAAAGATTGCATTCCACTCGGTGAACAACTTAATATATTTGACCACAATTTGGGAAACTTCTACTTATAACCTATTTGCATATCTTCGTCTAATAATAACTGATTCTCTCTTTATTTGATTCAAACACACTTTCAGTTGATTGAATCTTCACCCATTATCTAAAGTTCTCATGGCACTTCAATTCAAGCACGATCATAATAAAGTTGCTTTTCTGGGAACAGCTAAGGGTGATGAGTTGTACAAACCCATGGTGGAATTCTTAAAGAGGTCCAAGATTCATTATGCTTTAACGCATTCTCAGGAAGTAATTTATGAATCGTTGGTTAAACAATTTTGGGCGGCTAGAAAGAGGAATGATCAGAGATTGTAGCTATGGTTGACGGAACGAGAGTATTTGTGACGGAGGAGTTGATCAGAAGTCGACCGATTGAATGATGAGAATGGGGTTTATCATTTGAATCTGCGGTGGTACTTGATGGGCTAAGAGTGATTGGATATCAAGGTACAAGGACGGACATGTGGTTAAAGAATCAGCTTTGTCCTATGTGGAGGTTTTGGTTCATACATTGCTTCAGTGTTTAAGCAATAAATCGGGAGGATGGGACCAATTTTCTACTCAATTGGGATGTGGTATTATATGTCTATCTCAGGGTTTAACTTATAATTTTTCTAAGTTTATTTTTGATAATATGGTTGAGAATATAACTAGGAAAAAGACCAGGTTTTTAATGTACTCTAGGTTTTTGCAAATAATATTAGACATTACTACCCAAACCCAAGCCTTTTATCCCATAGGAGCTTTATCTGCTAAACTATTTGCTTCAATGAGAACTAAGTATGAGGGGCACATCATCCTTTGCTAGCGGCTATGTTGCCTCAAGGCAATGAATGTGCTGATGAGGGGAATGTTATTGGTTCTCCACCTTCTACTACTATTGCTGGCGATGGGAATCCATCGGTGACAATAGATGAAGGCCCTTCAATGATCTTGAAGCACATCTTGTTACTCCTGAACAACCTTTATCTACTCCTTCACCTAGATCTAGTCCACCACCTACACAGGTTTCTTTTCTGAGGTTGGACTGAGTTTAATAGGCTACCTACTCCTAGTCATGTTAGAGATTCAGTTGATGATCATGTTCCATTCTTTGAGCATGTTGATATTTCTTCGAAAGGCCGATGATCTCCCATTACCCAGAGCAATCTGTGCGGGTGGGTGAGGACCCTATTACACTTACATCTTTGTATGCTCTAGTGAAGGTATGTAGCGAGGTTCTGATCTCAAGAAGGAGCTTGCGGAGACTAAATCTAAGCTTGGTGGTGAGATTGTAGAATTGCAAAGAAAGGTTAAGGATTTGGGTACAACTTGAGAAGAAGAAAAAGGAGATTGGATGTTTCTTCGATGAGGATGTGGATGCTCAAATTAAGTCACTTGATATGTTGGCTAATGTGGCTCAAGAATCTAATGTTTCTATTCCAAAGGTTGGTACATCTGCGAGCCAAAAGGAGCCAATTTGGTTTACTAGACGGAGGAGAAAGCAATCTATGCTTAAGGATACATTGCAAAGTGAAGATATTTCAACTCTTGAAGAACATGTTGTTGCCGATACTCCTTTGATGGACATTGCTGGTGCAGGTGGTCAAGCTTCAAATGTGCTATCTCAACCTGCTTCTATACCTTTCATGATACTTCGAAGTTTTTCTTCTTTGGAAGGAATTTTAATTTGAATCGAGTAGATGTATTTTCAACACTGTTGAAGATTTATCTCAACATGTTTCTTCGAAGCACATCTGGATGAATCTTCTGAGTACCTTTTAGTGATACTCCTTGGTGATGTTGTTGTTGGATCTTGATAAAGAGATAGAAGTATTGTTGACACTGAACTTGGTTCGGATCTGGTCATGAACAGGAAAGGTTAGCACAAGAGGATGTTAGATGAATGTGCAAATTTGAAGAAAAGTCTGAATGGCTCCATGATTGGAGTCTATTTCTACATTGCCACTTTGAGACGAAAAGAATTGGATGCAATGGCTACTCGGATGCTGCTGAACACTGGGATGTCTATACTCAGAAGCTATTTCTAATCCTTCACTTGCTTTCGAGTATTTTAGCAGATTTTGATAGTGAACAATTTGTAGCTCAAATGGTGGCTCGTGGACAACAAAGGAGAAAAGCTGCTAAGAAAAGCTATAATTGCTCAGAAGAACAAGGCTAAGAGAGAGAGACCACTTCTGAAGCTCGAAGAAGAAAGCAAAAATGAGAATGGTAGTGAAAAATCGAGTTCTTCATGTTTAACTTCGGGTTTAACAATGACAGTCATGGCTTTGCCGATCTGTTCGATTAAAATATAATTATATCATGAAGTTTTCTTCATCTTCTTCAACACATTCTTCAAATTTGAAAAGGATTGCTGGAACTATAGGTGCTCACGGCCAAGACCTAAAATTGTTGAGATTGTGGATAATTTTGATGATATTCCATCAAATGTGATGTCTTCATGGTTCCTACGAAGCCACTCTGAAGCTATTCCTTCACCTTCCAGGGTTTCTTCTGCTGTACCTTCTATTTACTGCTGCAGTAACTCTTGAAGTTCCTAGTTCAACTGACAAAGTTTCTTCTGCTGAAGCTTCTTTGAACCTTCGTGGTTTATCTTTGAAACACCTAATGTGCAGTTTCAACTTCATTTGTGAAGTCTGTTGTCTGAGAAGGAGATAATCTGTTACTTGAAGATGAAACAACTATAGTCAATCTACACAGGCAAGAAAGGTTGCGCAGAATGAATAAAATACGTGGTAATGTTTACGATCTGCAGGCGAATCTGAAGATATTCCATCTTGAACATATATCTTCTGGAAGGAAGAAGAGGATGGCTAGCGAAAGTTCTCTTCTTTAAGGAAATCTGTGATGCTCAGCTCGGATTCATCATCTCGTAAGCATATTAAGGTTGAGACATCTCACAAGGATAATCATGTGGATTTAAAGGCGGTTGAGTCATCTTTTATCCAAGAAGGATCTGGTCTTTGATTTTCTGAGGGTCTCATGATGTTTTGGTAAATTGGTCATTGTCGGATGATGAGCAATATCATTCACCGTTTGGATCAAACCACCATGCAATTTAACTTTTTGAAGGAGATCTTGCATCTAGTGGACAGGCAGATTGGTTACGTTGTATAACCTTGTCAATAAGTATTACCATTCTAATGCACAAAGGGTTCTGGTTATATTTATTGGGTGATCTTCATGTTTTGTTTGATTCAATATCTCCTAATGGTAAAGGATACTTTATTGGCGGAACTCCCACTTGTGGCGGTTCGTCTTGGATATTTTATCCTCTGCCTCGTGTGCATGTAGTTGAGACAAAGGGTGGTATTACTGTCTGTATGTTTCCTGAGAGAACTTATCCATTATCTATGAAGCTTATGGAAAGAATGCTTATCCGAGAGTTGGAAGTTCCTCCGGATCTGTTGGCAATGATAATTTGAATCTGAACAATGTGTTGGTGTTATTAAGAATCATTTTGGCACATAGAAGCTCATCTTAATTTTGTTTATTTGTTTATTTCTTAGTTTAAAAAAAAAAACTATGTATATTTTTTGTTTCACTAACTTTTATTGTAGGTTTGTTGTATATTATTGCTGGTTATTAACTCACCAGATATACCTTGTGTATGTCAAAGAGTTGGCTAGTCAAAGGGTAAGCTTTGGTAAAACACATCAAATGTTGATAGGCATAATGGTTTGCTCAAAATCATAGGGTTTGCAACCACCCATGCTTAATTGCAGAGTGTTGTATGGTCATCAATTCACCATGGTTTATTCCTTTTGGAATCCAATTGACTAGCCCATGTATATGGCTTGTGGTAAAGCAGGTGGAATACCATATTTGGTAATCAGGTTCACCAATTTAAAATTGACTAGTCACGAGCGGCTGACTCTGGTAAAGACATTTCAAATCCGTTCATGGTTCTTTGATTTGCTAATAAATCGGATGGTTATCGTGTACCATGGTTTCGAACTTAAACATTTGGCTACTCCGGTAGTGATGGCTATTGGTAAAGAGACATCAAATCCATTATTTTCAATGATTCTCTCAGGGAGTTAACACACCTAGATGTGATGAGAATAGTATGAAACTAATATGTTTTGATGTACATGTTGTCATTTGTTCTTTGCAAAGATCTGGAGTTTCGAGTTTCTTCATCAAAGAGATGATTTTGTTTTGATTCTTTCTTTGATAATGTTGACTACAATCCTCAAGTGCTGCAAGGTTAAAGATCTATCAAGAAACTGGAACTTAACCAAGTCAAATTCGGTTTAGGGAGGATTGTTGGGAATTATGTGAAGTACGAATTATCTTGAAGATTATCTTGAATGGATTCTGCGAAGTGTATGGATTCTGAAGACATAGTTCTGAAGTTATATATTTATTAGTTTGTTTAGCGGATATAGTTATTCTGTATATTCTATAGTTAGTTAGGATATGCATGAGCTTTATTAGGAAGTGATTGTGTATATCTTATTTAGTTTTACGTTTCTTAGAAAAGAAGTTAGGGTTCCTTGTCTATAAAAGGAACACAATAGAATGAATTATGTATTAGGCGTTTACAAATTATTAATATAACGATCCATAGAGGATCAAAGAGTTCTTAGTTATCTATGTTTTATACTTGTTTTTATATTCCGCTAAAGAATACAAGTTGTAGAGATTTTCTTTTAGTTTGTTTGTGATTACACAAGCAATACTAACGATCTCTGGCTCAAGATCTATCAAGGTCTTCTAGTTTTCAACGGGATTACATGTAGGTGAATCATTACATCTGCATGCTTTAATTTGAGTAAGGATTACAAATGGTGAATCGGTACATCTGCATGCTTTAATTTGAGTTCCTAGTATCTTTTATGCGTGGTGGTATGACATGCGAATTGCTTTATAGTTGTATGAGAGTTGTTATGTTATATTAAGTGTGTTGCCATGTTTTGTCGTATGCGAGGATTTAGTTGTCAAGTAGAGGGACTTAAAGTGTCATTCCACATATTTTTTGTACCTTATAAGCGAGGTTGCCATGTTTTTATCTGTATCGAGTTAGCGTGGTCAAGTAGAGGGACTTAAAGTGTCATTCCCTATATTTGTGTACCTTATAAGCGAGTTAGTTGACAAGTCAAATCACTTTCACTTCTTTGATCAAAACACGCATAAACTATTCTCTCTCAACTCGCATATAAGCGAGTTACATATTCAGTGCGTGGTAGGTTGTTTTATGTTATCGATCTTGTCTATCTTAATACATTGAAAAGATTTGTACTTAAACCATCTCGTTCTTAACCCCTTTGCAGATCTTGTCACCTCGATTCTCATCTAAATCAATTGTTTGGGCCTTTAGGTTTGTATGTTTTAATTATTTGTTGATTGTAGCTTAGATACATTCAGTTAATGATATGACATACTTATTTAATGTCTGATAGATCCTTTGATTATGAGTATTGAGTGTGTCGTATGGGTAGGGTTGAGATATCGCTATTTGGTTTGAATAGGGTGATTGACATTCCTATTTTACATAAACATAACTGTGTTTGAATATGTGTTCGTGGTGTCGAGAGTCTAAATGGGTTACTCATGATATGTTATTGTTAGCGAGTTGGATAGGTTTCTTGGATCGAGTTGTCTGATGGATTGTTAAAGTTATTATATGCGAGTTGGTATTGTTTTGTTTGAAAACGAGTTGCTATATGTGAGTTGCAGACTTATATATGTGTTGCCTGTTGCCTATGCGTGATGTCTAGATTCATTGTATCACATGCGAGTTGCCATATGCGACTTACTTCATACTTTAATAATGTATCGTGTTATCGCTCATTATATGCGAGTTGCCATATGCGACTTGCTTTATGTCTATAATGCGTGTTAGCATATATGTTGACCATCCATTGTTTGACCAAGCGAGTTGATGCATGCGAGTTTCCATATGCGACTTGCTTCACATAATGCAATGTATGCGTGTTGTCTATGACATTAAATGTATGCGAGTTTCTCTGTAATCTATGCGAGTTGCCTTTAGATGCGAGTTGCCTTATGTAGTGTGCATTTTTCTCCTAAATGGTATCCTACACTCTAAGTTTCGCATTCTAGTCACATTTATCACGTATCTTTGCATCCTATGTCTCCATATTTGAAACACAAAATGTTGGGTTATAATGTGGTTATAGCCTGTATCTGTGACTTAACCTAACAATCTTTTCTTGGATATGGTTTGTGTTGTATGTGTATCCTTCAGAAACTCAATGGCTGACATTGCATCCTCCGATATTCCCCTTTATACGCACCATCTGTCACTCACGGTGATGAAGAATTACTACCTCGTCTTGGAATGGGTATCAATTGCTAGAGCAAAGCTGCTTCTTAGATGTTGATAGGGAGCAACATAATCTACTTACCGTCTGGTACTCGATATCTTAAAGGACACCAACTTCTTTAATGCACTAACCAAGCAGTGCACTATCCCATCCATCTATCTGCAACAATTAAGGAAAAATTACTTGGGATAAGATTTGCATCCTTACTGTATTACGATGACAAATGGTATGACATCTTGGTTGAAACACTCGGGAATGCTCTTCAGATCACACGAGAAACCCTTCCAACAAATTCACCTCTCCACCCCTCCTTCATGATATCTTAAATTTTGTTGAAGAATTGGGATACCCGGAAAGAATAACCAAGATTTCATCACTCATCAATGCGGGAATTACATCAACCACGGAGATCAATCGTCACAATCCTCAATCTATGCCTAACAGGTAAAACATGGGGGTGACGAGTTCGAGCTCCATTATCACGATTAGTGGGGAATTGTCAAAGGGAAAAATGTTGACATTTGAACTAATGCAGGGAAGAATTCACCTTGTCTTTAGACACATTTATCTCTAACAGAATTAACTTTGAAAATAATGTTAAAGGAAGAAGAGTCTTGGTAAAAGAGTGATTCTCAAAACTC
>OU343222.1:119559455-119601374 GCA_910596185.1 Chrysanthemum makinoi | reverse complement strand
GTCACAAGCTCTCAAGAGCTTGTCTAGGTCTGTTTTTTTGGATTATAAGTAGCCACCCAGGTCTTGTTTAGGTTCCAATCATTGGTTTTCATTTTTAGCTTATTTTGTAGCTTGTGCTTAAGTCCAAAGTAGACCCCTAAACCTGTTTTTAACTCATAAGCTCAAATCATCCAAATCTGTTAAACTTGCATTTCAGTGGTCTAGGATAGTTGCAATAAGTTGTTTTTAAGTACTTTTAGCATATTTTAGCTTCTGTGTTGGATTGGTGCTCATTTGGTCATTTTAGCTTATTTGAAGTGCTTATTCACTAGCACCTTGCATTTCAGTTGCATAATTACACACACAACCACCCTTTTTCTATTTTTCCTATATTCACAATATTATTTTAGGTTTATCTTGAATTTTTCAGATTTTTCCAAGTCAGCTATTTTTCGCATTTTAATTACTTTTTAGTACTTTTTAATTAGCATTTAATACAAATAATTCAGAAAAGTTTCAAAAAAATAATTTTTCATTTTTCCTAGATTAAGATAAATATAAAAAGCCAAAAAAATATTTTTCCAGATTTTTCTTAGTTAAATTTGTATTCTTAAGTAATTTAAGTAGTTTTAAATAGTTTTTAATTCATAGAAAATAGAAAAATAATCAGAAAAATATAAAAATAGTTTTGAAAATTCTCTTTTGATATTTTAGATTTTTCCAAGTCATAATTTTATTTTTCTAGCTTTATTTCCTTTTTTCTTGTATTTTAGGCTATTATTTAATAGTTAAAATTAGTTTTTAATTAATAATAATTAGATAAATAGTTTTAAAAATAATTTTCTTTTTCTATAAATTTTCTTTTATCATTAGGTTTGTAAAAATGTCATTTTCATATTTTTAGGATTAGTACTGCTTTAGTTTCACATTTTCATTTTGTACGAACGTAGTTTTAAGTTAAGTTTTATAAAAACATAAAATCAAAAACATCATTTTGCAAATAGTGATAGCGTTTATTTAATATTTTTTATCTTTTTAATTCTATTTAATTTGCATTTAAGCCGTTGTAATTTATAGACTTTTTCTATAGTTATAATAAATTCAAATCTCTTTTCTCGCTCAAATCTCGATCACTATCCGTTTGATAATTCTTCATATATTCACTGGGACATAACACCGGGAAACACTATACCTCCCGATCTTCATTGCATTCGCCAACCGTTTAAGTTTCTTACGGTCGGCCATTCACAAGTGGCGGTTTGTGTGAGAAACTTGACGGTTTGGAGCGGATCAAATTTTGGCGCCGCAGGAGCCGTATAATAATCTTACGCGAAAGGATCGTCGCTTTTAATAATAACAACATAAAAGATTACCACCGTAAACCAAGGCAGTGTACTACCTAACTGGGGTACGACCATAATAAGTTCCCGAACCAAAGATTTAAAACTTGCCTTTGTGTCCTTGTGATTGGTGTACCTTTTTCAAAGAAGCCATTCATCTTGTGATTATTGGTTTAAGTTCACTGTTGTTTTGCCTCGATTTTGTTTTAATTGGATTTGTTGTTATATCTACTTGTCAAAACCATAAAACCAAAAAGATTCTTCTTTCCCCCATTTTCATAATTCCCATTCCCTTCCTTAATTCTCTTGTTTCCTCGAGTTACGTCTAGTGCATGCGCACTCGTTCTTCTAGATCATTGAGTCCTTTGCGTGATCTAGCTGAAATTCCTAGAAGACGCTCGTAGACGTGCTCGCTTCAAATAGTAACCCGAGATTCGCACTATTTCAAACAACAACATGGCACGAATCGAACTATGGCGGAAATGATCCAAGCACCCACCGAGGGTTATGGAGATGCCATCGTTTTACCAGTAATCAATTCTGATCACTTTGAAATTGAAGACATTTAATCCACTTAGTCTACTTAATCAATTCCGCTGGTTTGATCGGTATGACCCAGATATATGCACACATCCGTTGGTTTAACAAGTTGACCGAACGCATCAATTTCAAAGATGTGCCACAAAAAGTGATCAAGTGATGCTATTTCCATTCTCACTGAGGAGCCTCGGTTTGGCCGAAAAGAACCCCCATCCACTGTAAACTGGGAGGATCTTGTTCAAAAGTTTGTAAATTATTTCTTTCCTCCATCAAAGACCTTACTAATCTTAAAATGAAATTTGATTTCGCCAAAATTTCGATGAAAACTTTGGAGAGGCATGGGAGAGATTCAAAGATCTCCTCGGGAAATGCCCCCATCATGAATTCACGGAGCTTCAACAAGTTAATATCTTTTATAATGGGTTGAATGGTAACGCATCAGATCTTTTTTGACGGTGCCGCCGGGTGGTATATCTTGAATCATAAGCCTAAAGATGTGATTGAGATTTGCAGCAAAATCAAAAGTTCCTATTTCTAAACAAAATCAATATTCAACACCCTACTTCTTCATCTAATAACTCTCCTGAAGTTAGCCGCCCGATAGTCAGCTTTAACGGACGCCATCCGTTGTATGATCAAAGATGTAAAGGAAATCAAAGTTTAAATTCATAAGCCGTAACCAATCAAAAGTCAGAAACAAGGTGTGTGAAACTTGTAGTGGTCCACATACGCGATTATGATTGTCAAGCAACCGATGCTTTTTACCAAGCTCCCGTGAGCTTCGGTGAAACCATAATCAACACCGACCACAGTCGATCCTCACTACCGTGCACCTAAGGTATGACACCACCGTTTTCCTCCCCTGCAAAACCATGGCAATCAAAATCGCTGTTGTTCAATCAAGGACACAACAACTTCAATAACTCTCAAAATTTCAATCAAAACCGGAACAATTTCAACAAACCTTATCAAGCTCCAAATCACCAGAGTTATCAACAACCTTCTCAAGCTCCCCTACCAAATGACTTCATGAAAATCACTGAGTCAAGCATACGCTCAATGCAAACTCGGTCAATAACATGAGAGTTGAGCTAAGAAAGGAAATTGATACCACATTGTCTCACAGACAAATGATAAAGAAGAATATGATGAGCAAGCCATGAACATGAATGTGAACAAAGCTTCATCATCTTCTGGAGGACTCCCAAGCAATACTATTCCCAATCCCAATGCCGAGTTGAAAGCCGTCACCACTCAGAGGGTAAGACGACAATGGACCATCGACTCCAATGCCCTCCTCCCCAGTAGCAATGAGTCGAAGTTACCAAGGATACAACGGACAAGGTGCAATTTCAAGCCCACGCACAAGACACGCCCCACCTTCTAGAACCAAGCTTTAAGTCCCAACCCGGTTCAAGACAATTTCGAAAGTAATAACTTCCATCCCGGCCAAAGTCTAGTCAGCCTTCTTACCCATCAAGAATGAATGATGAGAAGCTCAAAGACAGAAACAAAGAGCAAATGGAAAAATTTTTCCAAATCTTCAATGAGCTACATTTTGATATAAGCTTCGTTGATGCTCTCGTTCTAATGCCTAAATTTGCATCCATTCTGCGCTTACTAACCAACAAAGATAAGTTATCTCGAGATGGCTAAACCCTCTCAATGAGCAATGCTCATTGCCTTCTCGCAAGCTTCTTCCCAAAAGCTTGAAGACCCCGGCGCATTTTTAATCCCATGTGATTTCTTGGGATGGTTCAATGCCCGCCTCGACCTCTTGGCGCTTAGCATTAACCTCATGCCACTCTCAAGATGGAAGAAACTGCTCTTCCTAAACTTACATCCACTTGTATGACACTCGAGCTAGCGGACTGCACCATAACTCGCCCACTGGGATAGCCGAGGATGTCGTGATGAAAGTGGGAAAGTTTCACTTTCCTACCGACTTTGTTGTAGACTCGATGCGCATCCTAGAGTACCCTCATCTTGGAGAGCTTTCGAGAACGAGCCGCTCGATTGATGTGTTTGTCAAGAATTGACCATACCGGGTGGACAACCGAAGAGCTCACGTTGAATATCAACCGTAACTCCAAACCTCTGTCCAAACAAGTTGCCACAATTGATCAAAAATCAAAGATTCAATGCAACACTCTCACCCCACTACAAGAGGAGTCACCAAAAACGGCCAGAAGTTAAAAGTTTGAAAATCAACCCCGCCCAAAACAAATGGTTTGAAAGTCTGTACGTGGGAAGTCAAGAGTGTTCTTGATGATGATGATCTAGAATCGGAGACTTTATCAAGTGGTGGAAATTGCTAGCTCTAAGAGCACACCACTTGTCCCACCTCCTAATCAGCATCGTGATCGAACTTGTTAACTCAGGATGAAACCAAACCTCTTTCGCCACTGAATCGATGATGATGTTTGTAATCCATGGGAGACATTTTTCCCATTGAAGAATTGCTCAAAATGATCCATCATCTCCTAGTTCATTATTCCCGACTCTTCCATCCCTTCTCTCACTGGATGAGAGTGGAAGATGACAACTGCGGGAAGGAAGTCGATGCTTTTCTTGTGATGAGTCGATTCCCAACAGGAATTGATAATATTACTTTGATCCGAGGAGACATCTTTTTCTGAAAAAACCTGATTGAAGAACCGCTTTCACTCTCCTCCTGACATCTTATTGACAATCACCTATAAGCTTCAAGTTTAAGCTTAAAAGTGTCAAAACCGGGATTTGCTTCTTTCTGATGAGAATGGACTTGCATTTCATGTACGCCTTATTCCATTCTTCATAGATGGTGTGGTTGCTCTTTCCTTTTCTTTCGAATGAGGACACCATCTTTGACCCGGTATCATGCTTTATAGTTTCTACTATTAACAATAACAAGACCGTCATGTGGAACTTTCGATGTTCATATGACATTAGAACGAAAGTCCGATCGAGATTGGTTTTCCATGATGAACCGAATGCGGATTTAGGCTAGCGACTGTAATCAAAAACATAAGAGCAGCCATATGGTTTTCATTTCACTTCTTTCTATCTTTCTACCACCCCAGGTGGGCTCTGCCACATGTTATGTATATATGTAAGTATCTAAAAAAAAAAAAAAAAAAATCTTTCAAATAATGGCCGTAGTATTTCCCTTCTGCTTTGTTTGCATAACCGATACTTTGAATATTGAGGGAAATATTCATTTCTAAGTGTAGGGGGGAATTCTCACGAATTTTATCATGTAATTATACCCCTAATTCCCCTTTTGGCCAAAATTTTTTTTGAGTAAGTGTTGCACTTACTCAATTGTTATCAATCCGTTTCAAAAAAACTAAAGGATTGGCTAATCCGAGATAAACGCTCTTGGTAAAGATATCTCAAATCCATTGACTACCGGGCAATGCCCAAAATTGTATGGTATTCACCACCATATCCTTAAAAGTGAAGAGTCAAGAAGCCCGCAAGTTTATGGCTTGTGGTAAAGGCAAGGGAAAAACCATAATTGGTAATCGAGTCACCAAAGATAATATTGATAATTTATCTAAGAGTTGGCTAGTCCAGAGCAAACGGCTTCGGTAAAGACAAATCAAACGTTGGAAGTCGGGTGGTTTGCTCAAAATCACATGGTTAATGGTGCCATGGTTCTTACTTGAACCGAAACATTTGGCTACTCCGAAGTAATGGCTTTTGTAAAGAGATTCAAACCATTAAGTTTTTCAAAAGATTGCTAGGACTAGCAATAGTTTAGTGTGGGGATTGATTGTGTGTAAATACTCATCATTTTTGGTTAAATCAACTGCAAAACATTTAAAAAATGCCTCAATGCATCAAAATACTGTAAATATTCCAAAATTGCATTTTATATGTTTCAGATGCAAAATGTTTAAAATCGATGAAAAATGAGCTACGTTGCATAATTGGCGTTTCATTCCCCAAGTTTCAAAAGTTGTCAAATAGTCCTCTAGCACTTAATTTCAAAAGAAAAATCACCAAAGGTCCTTTTAAAATCATAAATTGTCATAATTAGTCATTTGGTGAAAAGTCCAAAAGTTTTGAGAAATTACGCTTTTGATCCTTGGATTTTTAAAAATGTTCATGTTTAGTCCTTGGAATTTCACAATTGGCAAATTTGGTCCTTGGATTTTTGGAGGGTGTCAAATATAGTCCTTGGAAAACCTTCGAAATTACCGCATGGTCCCTGGTTTTTGGCTTGGCAAGATTGGTCCCTAAACTATACATTTATCCAAAACTAATCCTAAGTCCAAATCCTATATCCAAACCAAGCCCAATCCACCCAAAATAAACCAACCCGTCCACCCACCCTTACCCGCTAGACCCGACCGTTTAAAAAAAACAAAACAATTAAACGCCCCCTTCTTCTTCTTTTTCCCTCCCTTTTCTCTGCAAAAACCAAACACCAACACCAACATTCCACCCCTACTCCATGTTTTGTTCCCCCACCTCAACAACCCTCCAAAACGCATTAAATGCCTCTTCACAATGCACTAATCCCCAAATGCTTAAAAAGCATTTTGGCGCCAAAACCAATCAAACGGCCAAGATCTCTTTAACTTATCCAAGGGTCCAGATTATTGCCGGAAGTAATCGAGGAGACAGAAGTCACATTGATGTATAAAGAGAAAGGAGCAACAACAAAGAGGGTAGTTAGTTTTAATTTGCAAATGTATGTCGTTTTTAAATTCTTAAGTCTTAATTAGATTATTAGTTGTTATTTCAAGCTCCATTGTATCAAACTTAGTAGTTTCAGTGTATTAAAACTCTTATCAAGTATCAATTCAAGTTTTAGTTCACATTTCATATTTCATGTCAACTGTTGCAATTTTCAATCTCAAAATCTGATATTAAAGTTTCAATAGCTTATTTATAAGCTCAAATAAGCTTATGCAAGCTCCTCATAGCTTTTTGTAAGCCTGTATCCAAGTTTTAAGTTACTTTGGAAATTGGTCAACTGATCTGGTCCGAACCGTCAAGTCTAAACGACTTGAAACTGCTCAGACACAAATACAATTAAGATCAGAGAATACAGGGGATTCCCGGGTCGTTAAGTCCCAAGGAGACTCAATGGTGTGTTAAACACATGATCAGAAGATAGAATGATCACTAATGATAGCGATCAGAAAGGATTAGATTGAATATTACACTACTGAAAAAGATTATAAAATAAAAGCGACTTAAATGCAAATTAAGAAAATTAAAAAGATAAAACCTATTAAATAAACGCTATCACTATTTTTAAAATGATGAACGTTTATGATTTATAAAACAAAATAACTTAAATAAACTATTTTAACTAAAACATAAATTTAAATTATCTAAAAACGGTACTTAAAAAACGAAACGAAAGTGTTATGTATAAAAATTACGCCAGTAGCAAGACAAAACGTAAAATTTATAAAATAAAAGGCCTACGAGTGTAAAACTAATTTTCTTACGTACTATATGATAAAGAAAAAAATTTAGGAAAAGCCGGGATTTTTTCGACTTTTAAATTATTTATTATGATTTAAAAACTATTTTAATCTAATTTAATAATTAAAAATACTAAATGATTTTGGAAAAATCTGAAAATTTCACAGAAAATACTTTAAGCTATGCTGATTTTAAGAAAAATAGAAAAAGAGTACACTACTTTATGAAATAAGCAGTTAAAAAGCTAATTAAGCTATAAAGCTATAAACTGTTTTGTATAGTTAAGTATTAAATGGTGCAAACAACGACTGATCAAAGACCCTAGGGCAGTTGGTGTTGAGCGTGGTGTTGTGTTTGTGAGCTAGAGGTCAGGGGGTCGAATCCCACCCCTGCACCTTTTTGCAAATCATTTTTTTTTTCAAACTTTTCTTTTTGCAACTTATAAATAAGACAAAAATAAGAACTTTTTGTGAAACAACTTTTTATTAAAGCATGGAATAAGCAGTTTGGAACTGCTTATTCTCAACAGATAACAGAAACAAACAAACACCCCTTATGGCAGTTTTGGGCTAAATGAAAGAAACAATATAGGCACTAAATAAGCATGAAATAAGCTAAAAATTGGTACACCTAATCTATGCTACCTAATAAGCACTAAGGGATCCTAAATAAGCTAAGGCAAAAGGGAAATAAGCTCTAAATAAGGGCTGCAATGGACTGCTGAAACAGGCCTGATGTAACAGTGGGTTAAATGGGTTTTTGACAGAATTTGAATGCAATATTTAGCTAACCTAAAGCTAAGCTAAATAGAAATAAGCTAAACCTATGTCTAGGGGGGTATGTGGAGATGTGATAAAAGCAATTTAGAGAAGATTAAAAGCACAAATAAGCTGAAAAGGCAACAGCAGCCTAGGCTGCTGTTTAAAACAGTAGACAGAAAGACATTTGGGTTTTATTTTTCAAACCAAAACTTGCAAACATGTAAACTTAAGCTAGACTAAACTTCAAAACTTGCTCAAACCTTTAAACCACTTTGACTTTGAGAGTCAAAGTGGGTCAAAACAGCTTTTTAGACCCGAAATAAGCTTAAACCAAACACCCCTTTTAAAACATGATTTGCAAGTAAAAACTAATCCAAAGATTGAACAGGCATAAAGCATAATCAAACTAAGTTAAACTATTCTAAATTCCACTATTAAGACAGATTTTAACAGATTAAGAGTACAAATACATAGATAAACAAGAAATGCAAAAATGGCTTAAAAATGAAAAGTTGAAAATCTTACTCACATGATTCCTGCTTATAAGCAGGCTAGAACCAAACCCAAATACTGCTCTATCCTACTCTAATACACCCCAAAGCAACCTTAGCATCACCATTTTCCATTTCTGACCCAAGAATCATCACCAATTGACTTTTGTTGACCAATGGATAAAACTGCTTAAAACTGATTTCTAGGATTTCAAAAAGCTGTAAACAACTTATCTAAACCATTTTGAACTTAAATCAAATACTAAAAACTTGGACAAGAGAATTTAAAAACTGAAATTTTTAACAGTATACTTTGAAAACACAAAATGATATTAAACCTTGAATTACACCTTCAAACTGGATTACAACTTATACAATAACTTAGTTTGATTCATTAAAAACAAAAATTACAATAACATAACTTAAATTAAAACATTACAAAAAAAACGATATTAAAGAAAAAATAAAAACTAGCTACCACTTGTCTTCCTTCTCTCTTCTCTTATTTATACTCCAAGAAGCTTCCACGTGTCCATAAGAGATAATCCCACTTGATTCCAGGGCAATTGGGTCACTTTTGGTGATTTTGGCCACTTTGTCAAATTTGGCGGGAAAGAGGTGTTTTAACAGTTGAGGTTGAGTGAAATGGGATGAGATGTAATTAATGGTTTTTGGATATTGGTGGAGGATGAGGGGACATGGAAATGTGAATGGTGAGGAGGGGGTGTGGTGTAGCAGGGCAGTTGAGAGGAAGGAGACAAGTTGGAGGGAAAACGGGGGTTGTATTTTGACTTGGGTGGTATTGCTGTTGACCGGGTTTGGGTGGGTTGACCAGGGTAAACCGGGTTATGATATTGGGTTGTGCTTGTTTGGGCTTTGGATTGGGCCAAGGTATTAAAATAGGATCCGGATGGTTTGTGAACTAATAACACCAAGGACCATATTTGCAACTTCTCAAAACCAAAGGACCAATCATGTAACTTATGAAAATGTAGTCAAGGGTTGGTTTTGCCAACTTTAATAATCCAAGGGTTAGTTTTTTGACATTTTTGAAATTCCCAAGGACTAATTTTGACCAATTTGGATTTTCAGGGACTAAACTTGTAATTTTCTCAAAACTTTTAGATTTCTCACCAAAGGACTAAATATGACAATTTATGATTTTAAAAAGACCTTTAGTGATTTTTCTTTGAAATTTTGGCTCAGACTATTTTTGACAATTTTAGAAACCTTGGGGACTAAAACCTAATTTTGCAAATTTGATAAGTTTTTCATCCGATTTTGATATTTTGAATTTAAAACACATAAAACACTGATTTGTGATATTTTGATCATTTTGATGTGTTTCTGAGTGTTTTCAGATGATTTGCAGTTTATATTGTATAAAATGATGAGATTTGATATACTCATCAACCCCCACACTGAGATATGGCTAGTCCCTAGCAATGATTTGAGAAAACATAATGGATTTTAAACTCTTTACCAAAAGCCATTACTGTAGCCAAATGTTTCAGCTTCAAGTAAGAACCATGGTACAACGATAACCATGTGATTTTGAGCAAACCACCAGCTTCCAACGGATTTGATTTGTCTTTACCGTAAGCCGTACCTTCTGGACTAGCCAACTCTTAGATAAATTATCAATATTATCTTGGTGATGATTACCAATTATGGATTTCCATTTTACCACAAGCCATAATTGCATGCTAGCCAACTCTTCTCTTTTTAGGATATGGTGAGCTGAATACCATACAATTTTGGGCAAATTGCAAGCCATATAAACGGATTTGAGATATCTTTACCAAGAACCGTTTGTTCTCGATTAGCCAATCCTTTGTCTTACGACATGGCGGATCGATAACCAAATGAGAAAGTGTAAAACACTTACTCCAAAAAAAATTTTGGCCAAAAATGGGGGAATTGGGTGGATAAATATGAAATTCATGAGAATTCCCCCCCCACACTTAGAAATGAATATTGCCCTCAATATTCAAAGTACCGGCGGTTATGCCGAAACAAAGAACGTAAAAGGGAAATACTACGGCCATTATTTAGAAAGAGATTTTTTTTTTTTTTTTTTAGAAATATGTGGGGCATCACCCCCACACTTAGGTGGTAGAAAGGGGTGAGAAGACAGAAATATGGGTGAAAACCCATATGGTGCGTGCTACTGTTTTTGATTTCCGAGTCGCTAGCTTGACTCGACCCCGAATTCATTGGTTCATGGGGAAGCAAAGTGGAATACACACTCCATCTGACTTTCATTCAAGATGTTGGACAAACATTGCGCGTGAAAGTTCCACACCGATGAGATATACATAGAACCGGCTCACAAATGATAAGTGAAAATGCCGATCAAAGATAGTGTCCTCACTCCCCGGGAGTGAAGAAGAGCGGTTAGGAAGTCACCGAGTAGGTGAAGAAAAGAAGGAGAATCATGATAACAATCATGAATAGATTTTCTTCCTGATTAATGCAAGAGCACTTATTTGGATTTTATTGGTAGAGCTCGTTGGAAGGCATCTCGGTGGGAGTGGTAGCGATTTAATGGCAAATATGCAAATTGAGATTCTCTCCCTATCATGATTTTTATCCAAACAATCATACTCCAGCGGAGATATGATATGAGAGAGTTCACCGGCGAACTCCTCATGAAGAGAATAATTGAGGGGACATGTGGTACTTCGGGGCTATAAATATGCACCTCGCCCATTATAGTCTCCGCGTCGCAGACTCATCACTATCAAAGATTGGATTAACCGAATTTAGAGTAAATTCAATCGAATTCGAATAAGGGATTAGTGATAGTCGATGAATTGTTGTGAAACAACATGGTCAACATCCTCTTCTAAGTTGACCATCTGAGAGTGTGGAAGTGATGCATCAATAAATTCTATATCTTGAGAATATAAAGAATCTAAGCATCACTATAATCATCAGTCAAAATCTGAAAAGTCTCAACAAGATCATTTAAGAGGAAGACACATCACACTCATTATCAAGAATTCCTCCACTCACTTGGGATCGGATAAGGTCCTCAACATAGACGCATTCCATTTCGAATAGTGCTAAGAGGTCGTCCCCCATTATGAGAGAATGGGAGCCGTGTGATTTCACCGACAAACTTTCATCATCATCGCCACTATCATCATCATCGCCAATGTAAGTCGCGAGCCATCTAGCACGTCTTGCAAGTGCTCGCTCTCGACTGTATTTCTTCAAGACATCTTTGAATCTTAGCGGCTCGCTCCTCTCTTCAAGTAATTCTAGCATAGATTTTCGTCAGACGTTTGGTCTTCGCAAGTTCTTCTAGCATACTTTTCTGAGATGTTGATCAATGACGGGAAATTGTTCAATGACGGAAAATTGTGGGGTTGGAAATTGTCAAAACAAGGAGTGTTATAACAAGGATTAGATTCATAGAAATTTTGATTCCCTGATTGACATTGGTAATCATAATGAGGACCCCCACAAAATTCACAGCATAACCGATGCGCGAAGGGTATGTGTAGTAGTCATATTGGTATCGTGAGCCCGCTCATAGACAAGCGTGTTTCCGATTGACAATCGAACTGGAGTGTGAACCACCACGCGATATCACAACAAGAAAACGCCGAGTATCACAGCGTGGTAGCGATGGAATAAATCACCTGTGTTATGGTAGAATAGGGATCTTGGTTATAGACAGATCCGCTTCCGATTCCACCATGCTAAAACTGGGGCAATTGCCACCATTATAAGGACCACCACACCATTGACAACCAAGAGGGTGAGGATAAGACATAAAAAAGAATCAAAGGTTATCGAGGGTAAGAAATGAAGAATCAAAAAAGGTAGAGGGTAAAGAGGAATATTTTTGGTTTGTTTTTGAAAAATGACGATAAAAACAAAGAATGAAAATATTTTTATGCTTTTTAACATTTAGAAAAGTGTTAATGAACTTTTGGATTTTTGAAAACTTTACAAAAAACTTTTTACAAAAAATGGGATATGCACAAGAATGGGTCTGAAAAAGGCTAAACACACGCTAAAGCTCCCCAAATGGGAATTCTGATCTGTCTAACCGGCCAAGTCTAAACGACTTGAAACCGTCACATTACAAATACAATTAAGATCGAGAATACTGGGGATTCCCCGTCGTTAAGTCCCAAGGAGACTCAATGGTGTGTTAAACACATGATCAGAAGATAGAATGATCACTAATGATAGCGATCAGAAAGGATTAGATTGAATATTACACTACTGAAAAAGATTATAAAATAAAAGCGACTTAAATGCAAATTAAGAAAATTAAAAAGATAAAACCTATTAAATAAACGCTATCACTATTTTTAAAATGATGAACGTTTATGATTTATAAAACAAAATAACTTAAATAAACTATTTTAACTAAAACATAAATTTAAATTATCTAAAAACGGTACTTAAAACGAAAACGAGTGTTATGTATAAAAATTACGCTAGAGCGCAAGACAAAACGTAAAATTTATAAAATAAAAGGCCTACGAGTGTAAAACTAATTTTCTTACGTACTATATGATAAAAGAAAATTTTAGGAAAAAGCCGGGTATTTTTTCGACTTTTAAATTATTTATTATGATTTAAAAACTATTTTAATCTAATTTAATAATTAAAAATACTAAATGATTTTGGAAAAATCTGAAAATTTCACAGAAAATACTTTAAGCTATGCTGATTTTAAGAAAAATAGAAAAAGAGTACACTACTTTATGAAATAAGCAGTTAAAAAGCTAATTAAGCTATAAAGCTATAAACTGTTTTGTATAGTTAAGTATTAAATGGTGCAAACAACGACTGATCAAAGACCCTAGGGCAGTTGGTGTTGAGCGTGGTGTTGTGTTTGTGAGCTAGAGGTCAGGGGGTCGAATCCCACCCCTGCACCTTTTTGCAAATCATTTTTTTTTTCAAACTTTTCTTTTTGCAACTTATAAATAAGACAAAAATAAGAACTTTTTGTGAAACAACTTTTTATTAAAGCATGGAATAAGCAGTTTGGAACTGCTTATTCTCAACAGATAACAGAAACAAACAAACACCCCTTATGGCAGTTTTGGGCTAAATGAAAGAAACAATATAGGCACTAAATAAGCATGAAATAAGCTAAAAATTGGTACACCTAATCTATGCTACCTAATAAGCACTAAGGGATCCTAAATAAGCTAAGGCAAAAGGGAAATAAGCTCTAAATAAGGGCTGCAATGGACTGCTGAAACAGGCCTGATGTAACAGTGGGTTAAATGGGTTTTTGACAGAATTTGAATGCAATATTTAGCTAACCTAAAGCTAAGCTAAATAGAAATAAGCTAAACCTATGTCTAGGGGGGTATGTGGAGATGTGATAAAAGCAATTTAGAGAAGATTAAAAGCACAAATAAGCTGGGAAAAGTGGGCTGCAACAGCAGCCTAGGCTGCTGTTTAAAACAGTAGACAGAAAGACATTTGGGTTTTATTTTTCAAACCAAAACTTGCAAACATGTAAACTTAAGCTAGACTAAACTTCAAAACTTGCTCAAACCTTTAAACCACTTTGACTTTGAGAGTCAAAGTGGGTCAAAACAGCTTTTTAGACCCGAAATAAGCTTAAACCAAACACCCCTTTTAAAACATGATTTGCAAGTAAAAACTAATCCAAAGATTGAACAGGCATAAAGCATAATCAAACTAAGTTAAACTATTCTAAATTCCACTATTAAGACAGATTTTAACAGATTAAGAGTACAAATACATAGATAAACAAGAAATGCAAAAATGGCTTAAAAATGAAAAGTTGAAAATCTTACTCACATGATTCCTGCTTATAAGCAGGCTAGAACCAAACCCAAATACTGCTCTATCCTACTCTAATACACCCCAAAGCAACCTTAGCATCACCATTTTCCATTTCTGACCCAAGAATCATCACCAATTGACTTTTGTTGACCAATGGATAAAACTGCTTAAAACTGATTTCTAGGATTTCAAAAAGCTGTAAACAACTTATCTAAACCATTTTGAACTTAAATCAAATACTAAAAACTTGGACAAGAGAATTTAAAAACTGAAATTTTTAACAGTATACTTTGAAAACACAAAATGATATTAAACCTTGAATTACACCTTCAAACTGGATTACAACTTATACAATAACTTAGTTTGATTCATTAAAAACAAAAATTACAATAACATAACTTAAATTAAAACATTACAAAAAAAACGATATTAAAGAAAAAATAAAAACTAGCTACCACTTGTCTTCCTTCTCTCTTCTCTTATTTATACTCCAAGAAGCTTCCACGTGTCCATAAGAGATAATCCCACTTGATTCCAGGGCAATTGGGTCACTTTTGGTGATTTTGGCCACTTTGTCAAATTTGGCGGGAAAGAGGTGTTTTAACAGTTGAGGTTGAGTGAAATGGGATGAGATGTAATTAATGGTTTTTGGATATTGGTGGAGGATGAGGGGACATGGAAATGTGAATGGTGAGGAGGGGGTGTGGTGTAGCAGGGCAGTTGAGAGGAAGGAGACAAGTTGGAGGGAAAACGGGGGTTGTATTTTGACTTGGGTGGTATTGCTGTTGACCGGGTTTGGGTGGGTTGACCAGGGTAAACCGGGTTATGATATTGGGTTGTGCTTGTTTGGGCTTTGGATTGGGCCAAGGTATTAAAATAGGATCCGGATGGTTTGTGAACTAATAACACCAAGGACCATATTTGCAACTTCTCAAAACCAAAGGACCAATCATGTAACTTATGAAAATGTAGTCAAGGGTTGGTTTTGCCAACTTTAATAATCCAAGGGTTAGTTTTTTGACATTTTTGAAATTCCCAAGGACTAATTTTGACCAATTTGGATTTTCAGGGACTAAACTTGTAATTTTCTCAAAACTTTTAGATTTCTCACCAAAGGACTAAATATGACAATTTATGATTTTAAAAAGACCTTTAGTGATTTTTCTTTTGAAATTTTGGCTCAGGGACTATTTTTGACAATTTTAGAAACTGGGGGACTAAAACCTGCAATTTTGCAAATTTGATATGTTTTTCATCTGATTTTGATATTTTTGAATTTAAAACACATAAAACACTGATTTGTGATATTTTGATCATTTTGATGTGTTTCTGAGTGTTTTCAGATGATTTTGCAGTTTATATTGTATAAAAATGATGAGTATTTAGATACTCATCATCAACATAAGTCAAACTGGGGCAAAAATGATGCAGAAATGGATATGGGTTGATGCAGCATGGATTTGGGTTGATAATAAGCTAGGTTAGGGTTTGGGATAGGAGTGTCCTTGGTTAACTGATTTCAAGCCATAGTGGCTGGGACCTATTGTAAGTTATTTTCAAGTTCATTGCTCAATCTGTATTTGTGGTTATTAATGATTTAAATTTGCTTATTCAGTAGTAATTAGGATAGTTAAAACCAGTTTAATCAATAATATATACTTGTTTAGTGGATTAGCTCATTTAACTTTCATATCAGTAGGATAAAAGTGGTGTTTGGAATTGCTGCTTAAACTGATCTTGAGGTTCACTCAGTAGTTAGGACTTGTTGCTTCAGGCTTGTTTAGCTTATTTGAACTCATTCTAGTCATTATTTTGTGTCTGCATACTCTCCAAGTCAATTTCTTCATTAATCTGTCTTACTAGCTTATCTGTTGGATTTTTGGAAAAACAAAAACTTGATTTGTGTTTAGAATTGAGAGACAAAGCTTGCTGTAGCTTCATTTCATCATAATATATCAATTTCATTCCACAAATTGGATTCAAAGTTCATAAAAGTCAATATAACTAAACTGCTTTAAAAAAAGTCAAAACTGAAAAAGTGGTTTTGAGCCTATCTAAGAGGATTTTTCATTGCTTCATTTCTGAGCCAAATTAAGTGAAATCATGGGTTTTTAAACTTCACTTGGTCTACTTTCTTGTTATCATTTTAGCAGATTTTTGTGAATTTTTTATAAGCTCCAAAAGGGCTTGTCAATTTGGTCTTAGTTGCCCTGTGCAACTGAGTCAGCAGGGCACTGAGCTGCACAGGTTTTGTGCAGATCTTGCAGATCTTGTCACAAGCTCTCAAGAGCTTGTCTAGGTCTGTTTTTTTGGATTATAAGTTCCCACCCAGGTCTAGTTTAAGTTCCAGCAATTGGTTTTCATTTTTAGCTTATTGGGTAGATAGTGCTTGCTCGCAAGTTGACCCCCTAAAACTGATTTTAAGCGCATTGGTCAAATCATCAAATCTTAGCAAATGGTGATTTAGAGGTTAAAGGCAGTTGAGATTAGTTGCATTTGGGTAGTTTGAGCATATTATTGCTTCTGTTTCAGTTTGGTTACTTGTTGTGTTCATTTGGCTTATTCAAAGTGCTTATTTATAAGCACTTACAATAGCAGTTGCATTTTATTACACACAACCCCTGTTTTTTATATTTTTCCTAGATTCTAAATATTATTTTAGACTTACTTTGAATTTTTCAGATTTTTCTAGGTCAGTTTGGTATTTTTCTCCATTTTAATTAGTTTTTAAGTCATTTTAATTAGCATTTAATACAAATAATTCAGAAAAGTTTCAAAAAAATAATTTTTCATTTTTCCTAGATTAAGATAAATATAAAAATCCAAAAAAATATTTTTCCAGATTTTTCTTAGTTAAATTTGTATTTTTAAGTAAATTAAGTAGTTTTAAATAGTTTTTAAATCATAAAAAAATCCAAAAATAATCAAAAAAATATAAAAAATAGTTTTAAAAATTCTCTTTTGTTATTTTAGATTTTTCCAAGTCATAATTTTATTTTTCTAGCTTTATTTCATATTTTCTTGTATTTTAGGCTAATATTAAATAGTTAAAAATAGTTTTTAATTAATAATAATTAATTAAATAGTTGTAAAAATAATTTTCTTTTTTCTAAAAATTTTCTTTTATCATTAGGTTTATAAAAATATCATTTTCATATTTTTAGGATTAATACTGCTTCATTTTCACATTTTCTCTTGTACGTTACGTAGTTTTAATTTTAAGTTTTATAAAAACATAAAATCAAAAAAATCATTTTGCAAATAGTGATAGCGTTTATTTAATATTTTTTATCTTTTTAATTTCCTTTAATTTGCATTTAAGCCTTTGTAATTATAGGCTATTTCTGTAGTTATAATAATTCAAATCCCTTTTTCCGTTCAAATCTCTCGATCACTATACGTTTGACTATCTTCGCATAGCTCGCTGGGACATAACGACCCGGGGAAACACTATACTCTCCAGATCTTCATTGCATTCTTGCGTTGAGCCGTTTAAGTTTGTTACGGGCCATTCACAGTCGGCCTGCTTGAGTGATAAACTTGACTTTTGAGCCAATCAAGATATCGTTTGCTCCATCGGTGATCACTTCAAATAGCCTACATAAGGGTTGCAAAGATAGTCGAGATTTTCAAAGTTGATTCTCACAGATACATTGAGCCAATTTGTTTTTTTCACAAGATTTCAAGTATATGTGCGATAATGTGTTGTTAATTCGAGGTATCAAACCGCCAGGGGGAAGGAGACATACATCTAAACGCACAACGAGTACACATGAGGAACTTTATACTTCTTCTTAATTGAAGTTATTCCGGGAAGATAAATGTCATAACCGCAAAGAAAATCAGTGTTTAACTCGTGGCTTTTGGTGTATTATTCCAACTACGTGGGGGAAGAGATGTAAGAAACACCGATGATAAAGAGGTACACAAGTGTATGACGATTCCTCTAGTTAGTCTCAGATCCTCAGTAAGGAAATGTGTTCATCCGGGACTTACTTGATTTTTACAGTACTGTTTTGGTGTTATCATTTCGACTACATCCGGTACTTAGTTGATGTTGTGCTAATGTCTTGGTGTTATCATTTTGACTACATACGGAATAAATTGTTTACACTCGGGACTTAGTTGACTTTGGTGTAGCAATTCTCATCTGCAATTTCCTGAAGGGAGAAAAGTACATTTCGGGGTCTTAATTGATTTTGATGTTACATTTCCGACTTCATTAATGGGATTGAGTGTGTACTTCGTGTTTTTCAACTTCATATAATGAGACTTACATCACTTCAACTACTGGGGAAGTGGTCTTGATACTTTTGGTATGCATTACTTCAGCCTTCAAGGGGAAGAAATATGAGAAGAATTATTCAAGCGTAAGATGATACGTTGCTGATCTATTTGATGGTCCCACGAATGGATAATCACGGTGATTATTCTTAAAAGGAGCAGCAATATTTGATGTAGTTTGGTACGAATTCCGCTGTGCACTTAACTAATGCAAGCTTGAAAGAGAGCTTTGGAACTGCTTAAAAAGAAGATTTTCGGTTTGGGGGGAAGCTACCAAAGCCTCACATTGAGAAGGCTCAAGTTCAGACGATTATTCAGGAGCCTCGAAAGCTTTGGTGGTGAAAGTTTAAGAGATGTTGACTACTGACTTCTACAACGTACATAATGATATCCTCATTTCGGTATTCATGTCAACATCTTCTTAAATTGAATAATATATTTTGTACATATCTTAAACCAAAATGTAAATAGAAAATTATATAACCAACAAAAACCATAAAAATAAAATAAAAAATAGAAAATACCAAAAATAAGTTTTCAAGGCTGTCTTCTGGTATCGATAACATTTACGGTCCTAGAAATGTCATTCAATAATGACATGGATCTTTAAATGAAGTTCGAGCAGAAGTTCAAAAAGTTTTCAAAACATACCTAAATGGCTTGCAGTTATTTCAGACTGTAACCCGCGCTTAAACTAAAAGGCTTGCTATCACTTTAGATATGCAACCCGTTTTTCAAAATGACTAAAGCATGTCGCCAAAAAGACTGCTGTTCATAAACAAATATTTTTCCGTCTATGATTCTTCAGGAGAGTATTTGTGTCACATGATGGTAACGTGTTGTTTGAAAATCAATCAAACTTAAGTTTTTCATAAAATTTGTCACTCAATCAATGACTACAACTCTTTTAATAGAAAATGGGTCATCGATTGAGGGGGAGAGTGATTTCAAATTTTATATCATCAAAATATCATCAAATAGGTCTCTTTGTACATTATAAGTAGTGAATGAATATTCAAATGTTATGTGTCAGTATATGAATTTTTCATGAGTTTCTTGTTAAACTCCAAATCATTTAAAAACTCATCATGCCCCGACACTAACATTCTCCCTCATAGATTGAGGGGGCATTGTAATGTTCCATTATCAGATATATTGAATCGCACCACATTTTCTCCCAAGTTTTCTAACTTATTTAAATCAATTGAGATTCCAAATCTTAAAAGGTTTGAAATTTTTGATCGAGGGAGAGAATGTGATTTAAATATTAAATCTAATAAAAATGTGATTGTTTGAGACTCAACCAGGCACTCCTCCCTCCATGTACTAAACAATTTCAAATACTAATGCACATGTTGAGGGGGAGCATTTTTGAAAGATCGAAAACAATTGAGGTACAAATGCTTTGATATCAAATATCACAAATACCTTGATTGATTTTCAATTGATTTTAATGCGGAGAGAACAATATCACATGACCGACCTTGCATTTACTTATTGGAGTTATAAGGATGGTAAGGTTAGGTATTCATTCCCACGATCCCGCCAGTGCCAAAGGGATCTACCTAGGGACAATCCACTAGCTAGTGTAGAAGTCCTTAGGTATAATTAAAAAAGGAGAAAAGTGAGAATAAGGGAAGAGTGCCAACTGAGATGGAGCTAGTATTGGAACAAACCCATCAAGGTACTAGTGATGAAGTCTCGGTAAGTGCTGAAGGGGTTAAAGAATGAAAAAGAAATATAAAGAGAAAGGGTGAAAAGAAATAGCCCTCCAAATATTCAACCTTAGGCGTAAAACCTGTTCAATTCATATGCTACCGGTGGTTACCAAGGTAACGCCAGGTATTGAAGACAAAACGTCATAGATCCAAAGGACGCACCGCACTAAACCTTCTAGCCACTCAAGTTCTCTTAAAAGGACTTGTTTCATTCTCACGGGGAACCGGTGTAAGCTATCAAACTTTCTCTTAGAGATTGGTAGATATTGAAGCAGGAGACCCCTTTCTAGTCTCTACACAGGAAAACCAAAGCGCACTATTGAGTCTAGAGCCAAGAGATCATCTATAAATCTCATTAGGACACACTTCCAATGTTCTTGCTATTTCATACACCTTGAAAAGCAAGAAAAATATACATTAAGAGTCCTACGCATTATCCTTGTGGTATTGCCAGAACATCCGAGTGATACGTAAAGTATTCACAATGAAGATGGAAATCCTTCTAGAGCTAACATCAAACAAGCTCTTGGTTGGTGACATGTGAGATCCTTCATGGATCAAACTTGTGACAACTGGGAAACAACGATGGGGCGATTCGCATTTGAATCAACCTTGCTCCAGTAAATGAATTGACGGATAATTTTAGAAAACATTTCGGTGTGCTCAACAATTGTTTTCAAGCACATCGACTGCGCATAAATTCTCAAACAAAAGTATTTGTGATTGAAACTTGACTTTGCTCATAAAACTTTCGTCAGTATTGCAAAACCTGTTATTCAACTATACGCGATCGCTTTTCAAATCAATTTCTCATTAATCGCTGAATCCCAATTACCGGTTCACTCACTCTGTGTTTTCTACTTTGAGACGCTCCGGTTTGAGAATGGCTAGTACAGCTGTGAAAGCGTGTCAAGGAGATTCTTTGGAATTCTACCTGATCACAGGTAGTATTTATAATAATCAACGGGGAACCGTGGTTCTTGCAACCTTATTTATCGAAAGTGAACAAAGACACTTTCATTTGTTTATTGCTAACTGTTGATTGCATGAATTTCTAACGGTTGCAGCTGATGGCGAATGAAGAGTCAATTCATAACCACATGCTCACACTTCACGCTCACAATCAAATATATCATGATAATTGAAAACACATACAACACTGCTTCCGCAACTCTGATGCAAAATATCATGATCCAAAAAAGTGTGCATGTCGGTCCGAAAGTCACAACATCACCTAGAGGTTATACTACAAAGGATGAGTTGAAATTTACGCGGGTGATGATCTCGAAGAAAGCTCAAAGATCACCCAAGCCAAAGGAACATTCATCAAAAGATCACTACTGGAAGTACAAAGATTGTGGACTTTGAAGAATCAAAGACTACGAAACTAGCAAATTAAATTTATGTAATAGAATGCTAGAATTCAAATTGTAATTTCCGGGTGACTCCCTTAGGGGAGATTGTTAGGTATATAAAATTATGTGAAAGACTCGGTCACCCGGTATCATCTAGCATTAGTTAGGTCGTAGTCTTAATAGTAAACATCTAGTTAAAGTATCACCATGGAGTCGGGTCGGCCTTACCCACTGTGTGCCCGCTCCATAGCCCTGTAGGGGGCATTTTGTAACCACTATATAAGCCCTTTCCCACTATGGGGAAGGGTTGGAGCTTCATTTGCTTTCAAGTGAATACACATTACTTTCTCTCTCTAGAAGTGAACTCCCATTCTTTCTCTCTCTAAAGATTTGGCCGAATCACAAGGGTTTAAAGGTGTTATGATTTTTAGTTTTCTAGAGGATCGATCCAGTTACGTGAGAGCCATGATTGATATTTGTGCCAACATAGAGTTGAAAGATACGCTTGTTGTGGTTGTGCCTAAAATTGAAGGTGACGGATATATATTATAAACTATTTATGTTGAGTACGAGTGAAAACCAATAAGATGTCCAACTTGTAAGTTATTTGGTCATTGAATCAATGTCCTAAGAAATTTGTATCTGATTCGAACGTGAAGACTCCAAAGAAAACCGATTCTAACGTGTTGAAGAATGTGAAGACTCAAACACAAATTGTACGTATAACTCATATTGATTTGAAGTCTCACATGGTCTATAAACCAATTCAACTTAATAAGAAGACATAGAAGACACAAGGGCAAACAAAGGGAGCGATCACTAAAAGAGGTACTAATATTACTACATAGAATTCTTTTGAAGCTTTAGGCAATATAGTAAACATGGACGACGGAGGGGTGTTGACCGAAATAAAACTCCTACTGCACAAGAGGCGATTTGTGTATATGAAAATGGGAAAAAGGATAAACATACGACCGCAAATACTATTTGGTCGTGTTATCAGCAATTGAACATTGAAAAGAGGATGAATTTAGAATCTAAAATTGTGGCTAGTACTTAAATAGGAGATCAAGAAGGTAATTCACATAGCGAAGTTGAGAAGGTAAATGATGAAACGGCTCGATTCATGGCTTCCTTAGTAAATCGAGTTGGTGGTGGTGGCGCAAACGATGCATGCTTTCTTGAGGATAAAGATTAAGATATTTGTGATGGTTACGATAATGATGCTTTTGGATTAACATAACAATAATTGGCATTCTCAGAATGCTGTTTGATGTCACTCTTCGAGGTCAAGTTAAACAATATGGTTATTTTTTTGCCATTGTAAGTCCAATGTAATCTTGTCGTTAGTGGTCGCTTTTACAGAGGTTCATAAGTCCGATGTCATTCTTATGATAGGTATGGTTTAAGATGTGGGATATCACCTACATCCTATGTACTTAAACACTTTTTTGTGATAATACATGTATCGCGGAAACCCTTTAAATATATACATATGTCTCGAAATCTTGGTAACTTTGAGATGAAAAGCAAGGTGTATATAAAAAGGAAAGACGGAAAATTAGCGATAACTCAAAATAAAAAGTAAGAATAATTAACATTTAATTAGTAATAACCAACTAAAGTATTCATGGAATTGGAGCTTTGTATCACAAATATTGAATGGCATTTATTTTTGTATGATCGCGTGATGCGCAAGAAAGTAGAAAATTGAGAAGAAAAAAAGGCCCGGGCTAATTTGATATCAAAATAATTTATCAAATTAAAAATCTATGCTCACTTAGGTAATTAATAAGAACTATAAACATTAGGTAACTAATATTGATTAAAATAATCCAAACTAAAGAATTCACCGCAAAGGATTTTGTTACACTCTCTCAAGTATGCTTAGCATTCAAAATTTTAAGGGTCGGACTATATATGTATTTTTTTCTTAATATGTATTTTATCATAAAATGGTACTCGCTCGTATTCAAAATTATTGCTATCAGAAGAAAAAACCACACAGTTTAAGAAAAAAGTTTATTACACTCTTCAACCAATCGAATATCATCCATGCCCATTAAACATTTTTTTTTAATTGGCAGAAACAAGAAAAGAACTATTATTTTGAGACATTTAAAAATGAAAATGAAAACTACAATTTTGAGATGAATGAATTAGTAAATAGTGAAACTTTTAGGAGGGCAAAACTCCCTTTAGCCACTTATATGTTCCATCTTTGATAAAATAAAAAACAAACACAAACGTTCAAACTCACTAGAGGGAGAAAGTTGAATGCGTATTAATACAATTATACGTCATATAGTTTGTCTTTTATGTACTTAATATATTTATCTCATATAAATATATATGTTTCGGTTAATTACTATTATACCCTCTATGAGAATATTTCATATTCTCATCATTTCCATTATTTTCAAGATCTCTTTCTCATTCCAACTTGCTTGTCTATTTGGTGTGCAACGGTGTAACTTATCAACATTTTTATGAGTACCATTTGTTAAAGCTATTATTCTCATGCTTACAAATCCAACAATTATATATTTCATTTAATTCCATGTCACTCTAGACTTGTTGTTTATACTTTAATAAGCAAGGAAGGGAGAAAATTGTCCTTAGTTTCATTATCAACAAACTCGGAGTGAAAAGTCGATAGATTATTCGTTAACTCCATGAGAATGAAAAAGAACTTGTTAAAAAGAACTTGAGTGGTTAAGACGGATTGTGCATTGGCATCATGTCTCCATGATATCTTACTTCAATACTAGAAATCAACGTATTAAATCCGATAAATTATGTATTGACTATGTGTCTATATTGGGGTGAGAATGGTTTTCATTTCTTTTAACCTTTCCATATACTCTTTTATTTTTTCCTTTTGGCCTCTCATATTTTTCAACTCCTGATGTTTTTTTCTTTATGTTCACTCTTTTTTATTTATTTTATTCGTTTCTTTTCACTTTATTTCTTCTTTTTTTTCTTTGGCAATTGATAAATAATGATCTGCACCCTAAACTCAGTCACTTAGACCTAACTTTTCTAAATTGGAAACAAGATTCGGTTTAATATATCTTGCTCTAAAAAGATCATAAAAGTATTTGTATTAATGATTGGGTCCAAACCGTCAAGTTTTCTCACACAAACCGGCCACTTGTGAATGGCCGACCGTAAGAAACTTAAAACGGTTCAGAAACAAATGCAATGAAGATCAGGAGAGTATAGTGTATTCCCGGGTCGTTAAGTCCCACGGAGGATGAATTGGTGTTAAACAACTTCAGATGTCGAATAATCACTAAGGATAGTGATTAATAAGGATTTTGATAGAAAATTATACCTAAAGAAAAGATTAATAAATTACAGCGACTTAAATGCAAATTAAGAAAATTAAAAAGTTAAAATATATTAAATAAACGCTATTGCTATTTTTACAATGATGTTTTTGTGATTTTATAAAATAAAATAACTTAAATAAACTATATTAACTAAAACGTAAACTCAAATTATCTAAAAACTAGATTTAAAATGAAAACGTACGTATTTATAAAAATTACGCTGAAATAAGCAAAAACGTAAAATTTATGAAATAAAAGTCCTACAAGTGTAAAAACAATTTATTACGTACTATATGACAAAAGAGAATTTTAGAAAAAAGATTTATATTTTTTAGACTTTTATATTTTTTTTATTATGAATTAAATAAGATTTTACACTAATTAAATGTTTAAAAATACTAAAACTATTTGAAAAATCAAACTTTTTATAAATTACTTTATACTATTACCAAGCTAAGAAAAGTAAAAGGATGTGCCTTATTTCAATAAGCTAGAAATAAGTCGATGAGTTCGCTTAAGCTAAAGAGACAAAATGGGTCATATATTAAATTTTGCAAGAAATAACCAAGAAAGTCCCAAGGGCAAACGGCATACAGGTACACCACTATCACCCTTATAAGGGAGAGGTCTCAGTGTGACCCTCCGCCTCTCCCTTTTGCAAAACATTTTATTTTTTGAATTTTTATTTTTGAAAATGATTAAGCTAATGTTAATAAGCAAATATTATAACTACAACTTTTTATAAAACTACCAATAAGCTCACTTTGAGCTTAAGTTTTCTTAACAAAGGGCTTAATTTGGAAATAAGCACAAGGTTTAAGCCATTTGGCTTATAAACTAGTAAATAAGCACTAGGGAAATGGGAATAAGCTAATAAACTATTAATAAGCTAATATTACAACTGAGTAAGCTATTTTACTGAGAAATAAGCACTTAAACAATCAAAATAAGCACTAGTCTCCACTGCTTACACAAAGGAACTTGGTAGTTTACTAGGCATCTTTTAGCTTAATTTTAAGCACTAATATAATCTAGGAAATGAAAAGGACACCGAAACTAATAATTGACCAAATAAGCTATCCAAAAAGCTATATCTCTTAATGCTTTTGTTCACTGTGGAGATTATGAAGAGCTTTTGAAAATCTTATAAACATCATTGATTTGCATACTTAAGCAAATTGGACAATATTAGAAGCTATTGGCGTGCTTATTAAATAAGCTATTAAGGTAAAAATAAGAACTGAACTAGAGAGACAAATAGGTAGGCTATCCAAAAGCTAATTTACACAAACTTTGGCTAACCGATAAGCTCTTAATGAGCTTATGAAAATCAGATAGCTAATCACATTTAACATTTTTTTTGATTTTTTTAATTTACACTATATATTTGACTTTTATGAACTTTAGATTGATTTAATAGACTGAATATGTTATAATAAGTTGAAATGAGATGAGATTAAGCTAGAGTACTAAGTTACAAGCTATTTTGATGAAATTTATATCTAAAACTCCTAACAGTTAACACTTAAGAGATTTTTAAAGATGATATTGACTTTTAATTAAGAAAGTACTAGTTTCTATGGTCTCACAGAGTTAGTGGAACCTAATAGAATATGTATCAAACAAAAACAATGGCAAGAACTACCTTAAACACGCTTCTTGCAACTCCATCCAAACAAGACTTTAAAAAGAAAATTAGAACTTACAAATGATCAAGCTCATGTGCAGCCTTTATCACGTAACCAAACCAACCTATTCTAAAACCCATATCCACCCATAAAATGCATCAACCTCTTGATCATTTCCCGTGAGATTTTATTTTTCCACTATTTATTTGGTATTTTTGGTATTTTTCCCTTTTTATAACTAGAACAGATTTCAAGGTATATAAAAGCTCAAATAAGCTTTCTGAGGAGCTTATATTGGCTTATAAGTCCAAAGCAATAACTAAAAACAACATTGGAACATTCACATGAGATTTTTGAAATTTAAAATTCACAAACCGAATTGGAACTTGAATAATAAATTGATTATTGAAAAGGGTTCAAAATATACTGAGAATACTTAATAAAGTACTTGAAAGCTAAGAAATACATCGGAAATAGAAAATTAACTAAAACGACATAGATTAAGCTAAATTACACTACTTTTTTTTCTCCTCTCGCTTCTTTTTCCATTTATATTGACCCTTTAGGTTCCTTTGTCGACATCTGACTGTTCCCACCTATTTCCAACCTTTGGATCATCAAAATCATCAAAACCGCCCACTTGGTGTTTTATGGAAAAGTCTTAGAGCAGGTTTTGTGCATTTATTGAGGTGGTGAGTTGGCTTGCAAGGTGGAAAGTGTGAGGGTGATAGGTAGTTTTACAAACTGGAAAGGTGGTAGTGAAAGTGTGTGAGGGAGGAGAGTGATACAAAGGGGAGTGGAAGATGAACTGCACGGGGTTAATATTTTAAACGCGAGTTTGGTTTGGGTTTGGGGTGATTGGGCCACGTATGTGTGTATGTGGTATTGACTGATTTGGAAGTTAATAACAAGAAAGGGTCCGTTTGGTTTTGTATAAATAACAAGGACCAAAGTTGTAATTTGGTGAAAGTATAGGTACTGGCTTTGACAAGTTTCCAAATTATTTTCAAGGACCAAACCTGCCAAATATAATAAATTAAGGACCATTCATGTATTTATTTTCCATTTAATATTTCCAAGGACCTTTTATGTTATTTATGAAACTTGAGGGACTAAACATGTAATTTCTCCAAAGTTTACCATAAGGACCAATTTTGTCATTTATGAATAGTACAAGGTTAATATTTGATAATTTTCACTTTTTAAATTAACCAAGGACTATATTTGACAATTTTCAAAGTTTAGGGACTAAAGTTGTCATTTTGTAAATTTTAAACTTTAAAAGGTTTATTTTGACAACTTTTGAATCCTATGGACCTTTTGTGACATTTACAAGTTTTTGAATTACCAGGGACTAATTTTGACAACTTTTGTAACTGGGGACTAAACGCCAATTATGCAAACTTGATACGCTTTTTCATCCGATTTTGGTATTTTTGCATTTAAAACATATAAAACACTTGTTTGTAATATTTTCATCATTTTGATGCATTTCTAAGTGTTTTCGATGTTTTGCCCTAGATAGATAAAAATGATGAAAGTATTTGACACTCATCAATCCCACACACTAAGATATTGCTAGTCCCTAGCAATGATTTATGAAAAGTTAATGGATTTTATCTCTTTACCAAAAGCCATTACTTCTCGAGTAGCCAATTGTTTTAGTTCAAGTAAGAACCTTGGTACAATGATAACCAAATGATTTTGAGCAAATCATAAGCTTTCAACGTTTTTGATTTGTCTTTACCAGAAGCCGTTTGCTTCTGGACTAGCCAACTCTTAGATAAATTATTTATCTTTGGTGAGTCGATTACCAATTATGGATTTCAATCGCTTTTACCACAAGCCATAAACTTGCGGGCTAGCCAACTCTTCACTTTAAAGGATATGGTGAGTTGAACACCATACAATTTTGGGCAAATTGCAAGCCATAAACGGATTTGAGATATCTTTACCAAGAGCCGCTTGCTCCTGGATTAGCCAATCCTTATGTGGGTTAGACATGGTGGATGATTACCATTTGTGTGTTTAGTACATAGTACTTCCACTACAAAAAAAAAAAATTTAAAATTTGGCCATTTTGGGGGAAAAAGGGACTAAAAGGGTACATTAATGATCAAATTCGCCGTAATTTCCCCACACTTAGAAATGAATATTGTCCTCAATATTCAAAGTCCCGACTATTATGCCGAATCCTTGAACATAAAAAGATAACATTACTAGCCAAGTGTAGAAACACAACAATTATTCTCTTTTTAATATTTACAATTTTCATTCATTTTTAAGATCTATATACAACATGCGGGCATCTCCCCACACTAAGGTGGTACACACGGGTGAAAACCCATGTTTAACTATTGTTTTTGATTACTGAGTCGCTAGCTTGACTCGACCCCTAATTAATTTGTTCATGGGGAAGTAAGTGGAAGAGACAATCTCCATCGGACTTTCATTCAAGATGTTTGTATAAACATTGAAATACGTGAAAGTTCCACACCGATGAGATATACATAGAACCGGCTCATAGATGATCAATGAAAATGCCGGGGTCAAAAATAATGTCTTCATTCCGAAGGAGTGAAGAAAGTAAGAAGCCATATCGGATAGGTGAAGAAGAGAAAGAAAGTCATAATAATAATCTTGACTAACTCATCTTCATTCATAGGAGAATTCATGATAGCATGAATTTCATCTTTTAAGCTCAATTGGTCTAGACATATCCCTGGTGTGTCTAGATCAAAGTAGAAGTTATCATACTCCGGCAGAGATATGATATGAGTGAGTTCACAGGAGAACTCCTCAAAGGAGAATGATTCATATTCGGGATTGATTTGACTGAGTTCACTGGGAACTCCTCAAAAGTGAATGATTCATAATCGGGGAGAGAATTATGAGAATGAGAAGTGGTAATACCACTAATCTTCTCTCCCATATGATCAAAATGGAACGTTTGCAATTCAGAATAGAATCATTGAACAAAAGTTCACTATCCTCAAAGGGATAGGATATGAAGTAGGCTTTTCATTAAAAGCCTCGATTCTAGAAATGAGAAGATTAACATTCAATAATGTAAGACGAAGAGCTTCGCCTTGGATTATTTCTTCATCATTCTCTTCTCCTAAGCTGACTAGCTCAGAAGGTAATTCACCCACATAACTTATGTCTCCACAAGATAAAGAATAGTCCTCATCGTAATCGTGAGAACATCTCAATATGATCATTATGGAAGACAAGAGGAGAGGGATATCACACACGGATCAAGAATTCGCGACTCCTCTCTGGATTGGGACAAAGTCCTCAACACTAGACTTTATGAATTGTCCGATTCCTTTTCGTGAACAAGGTCAAGATACTCATCCCCATGTTCGAGATGAGTGTGAACCTGGGTGTGATAAATGCCAGACGAGGGAGTTGAGAAGGACTAGCAGTTATGGATTCTACAAGTTCCATTATTTCTAATGCTAGTGATTCACCATATTCTTTTCTCCCTGCATTTCCACGGATGGAATCTCAACTGATGAACTTGATGAATAAAATTGTAGAATATCAAGGGTATCTTCATCATCATCGTCATCGGGAATGAAATGGAATTGAGAGCTAGATTTGAATGCTTTTTGTAGTTTAATTGATTCCCCAACATGCTGTTTTCAATGGCAATATGGGAATCTAATTTAGCACCTGCTCCTCCGCTAACAATTCTTCCATGGATTTCGCATGTGACATAGCCGACTCCTCCTTAAGTTCTTTTAATAACTCAAGACTCTTCAAGAGAAGGTCTGTCGTAGTTTCATGAGGAGTTGCTTGAATCCCCGGCAACGGCGCCAAAATTTGATTGGGTCCAAACCGTCAAGTTTTCTCACACAAACCGGCCACTTGTGAATGGCCGACCGTAAGAAACTTAAAACGGTTCAGAAACAAATGCAATGAAGATCAGGAGAGTATAGTGTATTCCCGGGTCGTTAAGTCCCACGGAGGATGAATTGGTGTTAAACAACTTCAGATGTCGAATAATCACTAAGGATAGTGATTAATAAGGATTTTGATAGAAAATTATACCTAAAGAAAAGATTAATAAATTACAGCGACTTAAATGCAAATTAAGAAAATTAAAAAGTTAAAATATATTAAATAAACGCTATCACTATTTTTACAATGATGTTTTTGTGATTTTATAAAATAAAATAACTTAAATAAACTATATTAACTAAAACGTAAACTCAAATTATCTAAAAACTAGATTTAAAATGAAAACGTACGCTATTTATAAAATTACGAAATAAGCAAAAAACGTAAAATTGGTGAAATAAAAGTCCTACAAGTGTAAAAACAATTTTATTACGTACTATATGACAAAAGAAAATTTTAGAAAAAAGATTTATATTTTTAGACTTTTATATTTTTTATTATGAATTAAATAAGATTTTACACTAATTAAATGTTAAAAAAATACTAAAACTATTTGGAAAAATCTGAAACTTTTTTATAAATTACTTTATACTATTACCAAGCTAAGAAAAGTAAAGGATGTGCCACTTATTTCAATAAGCTAGAAATAAGTCGATGAGTTCATGGTTTAAGCTAAAGAGACAAAATGGGTCATATATTAAATTTTGCAAGAAATGACCAAGAAAGTCCCAAGGGCAAATGGCATACTGTGCACACCACTATCACCCCTTATAAGGAGAGGTCTCGTGTCGACCGCCTCTCCTTTTGCAAAACATTTTATTTTTGGATTTTTATTTTTGAAAATGATTAAGCTAATGTTAATAAGCAAATATTATAACTACAACTTTTTATAAAACTACCAATAAGCTCGGTTTGAGCTTAAGTTTTCTTAACAAAGGGCTTAATTTGGAAATAAGCACAAGGTTTAAGTCATTTGGCTTATAAACTAGTAAATAAGCACTAGGGAAATGGGAATAAGCTAATAAACTATTAATAAGCTAATATTACAACCGAGTAAGCTATTTTATCGAGAAATAAGCACTTAAACAATCAAAATAAGCACTAGTCTCCACTGCTTATTAATGGAACTTGGTAGTTTACTAGGCATCTTTAGCTTAATTTAAGCACTAATATAATCTAGGAATAAGAAAAGGACATCAAACTAATAATTGACCAAATAAGCTATCCAAAAGCTATATCTCTTACTGCTTTTGTTCAATGTGGAGATTATGAAGAGCTTTTGAAAATCTTATAAACACTGATTGATTTGCATACTTAAGCAAATTGGACAATATTAGAAGCTATTGGCGTGCTTATTAAATAAGCTATTAAGGTAAAAATAAGAACTGAATAGAGAGACAGCCTAGGTAGGCTATCCAAAAAGCTAATTTACACAAATTTTGGCTAACTGATAAGCTCTTAATGAGCTTATGAAATCAGATAGCTAACTGTGTGTACGTAACATTTTTTGATTTTTAATTTACACTATATATTTGACTTTTATGAACTTTAGATTGATTTAATAGACTGAATATGTTATAATAAGTTGAAATGAGATGAGATTAAGCTAGAGTACTAAGTTACAAGCTATTTTGATGAAATTTATATCTAAAACTCCTACCATGCGTTAACACTTAAGAGATTTTTAAAGATGATATTGACTTTTAATTAAGAAAGTACTAGTTTCTATGGTCTCACGTAGTTAGTGGAACCTAATAGAATATGTATCAAACAAAAACAATGGCAAGAACTACCTTAAACACAGTTCTTACAACTGATCCAAACAAGACTTTAAAAAAGAAAATTAGAACTTACAAATGATCAAGCTCATGTGCATTTTATCACGAACCAAACCAACCTATTCTAAACCCATATCCACCCATAAACAAATTTCCAGATCAACCTCTCTTGATCATTTCCCCAAAGATTTTTATTTTTCCACTATTTATTTGGTATTTTTGGTATTTTTCCCTTTTTATAACTAGAAATCGATTTCAAGGTATATAAAAGCTCAAATAAGCTTTCTGAGGAGCTTATATTGGCTTATAAGTCCAAAGCAATAACTAAAAACAACATTGGAACATTCACATGAGATTTTTGAAATTTAAAATTCACAAACCTAAATTGAACTTGAATCGAAATTGATTATTGAAAAGGGTTCAAAATACACTGAGAATACTTAATAAAGTACTTGAAAGCTAAGAAATACACTGGAAATAGAAAATTAACTAAAACGACATAGATTAAGCTAAATTACACTACTTTTTTTCTCCTCCGCTTTTTTTCCATTTATATTGACCCTTTAGGTTCCTTGTCGACATCTGATCTGTTCCCACCTATTTCCAACCTTTGATCATCGAAAATCATCAAACCGTCCCACTTGGTGTTTTGGCGGAAAGTCTTAGAGCGTTTTGTGCATTTATTGAGGTGGTGAGTTGGCTTGCAAGGTGGAAAGGGTGAGGGTGATAGGTAGTTTTACAACTGGAAAGGTGGTAGTGTGAGCGAGTGGAGGGAGGAGTGAGTGGATACAGTGGAGGTGGAAGATGAATCACAGACAGCAGGGTTAATATTTTTAAACGTAAGTTTGGTTTTGGGCTTGGGGTGATTGGGCCACTGTGTATGTGTGTTGGGTATTGGACTGGATTTGGAAGTTAATAACAAGAAAGGGTCCGTTTGGTTTTGTATTAATAACAAGGACCAAAGTTGTAATTTGGTGAAAGTATAGATACTGGCAAGTTTCCAAATTATCTTCAAGGACCAAACCTGCCAAATATAATAAACTAAGGACCATTCATGTATTTATTTTCCATTTAATATTTCCAAGGACCTTTTATGTTATTTATGAAACTTGAGGGACTAAACATGTAATTTCTCCAAAGTTTACCATAAGGACCAATTTTGTCATTTATGAATAGTACAAGGTTAATATTTGATAATTTTCACTTTTAAATTAACCAAGGACTATATTTGACAATTTTCAAAGTTTAGGGACTAAAGTTGTCATTTTCTAAATTTTAAACTTTAAAAGGTTTATTTTGACAACTTTTGAATCCTATGGACCTTTTGTGACATTTACAAGTTTTTGAATTACCAGGGACTAATTTTGACAAATTTTGTAACTTGGGGACTAAAACTACCTAATTATGCAAACTTGATACGTTTTTCATTTTGGTATTTTTGCATTTAAAACATATAAAACACTTGTTTTGTGATATTTTCATCATTTTGATGCATTTCTGAGTGTTTTCAGATGTTTTTGCAGTCTAGATAGTACAAAAATGATGAGTATTTAGACACTCATCAATTAACTATATCACTTTGTGCAAATTAATCAACATATGTGATTCAAAATAATTAAAAATCATCTAAAGTGTTCGAATGTATCAAAATACTTTAACACTTTGATCTTTTGATTTAGTTTTCAAAATACTACCTCTAAACATATGTATAAAATTTTCAAATAAATTTGAATATGTGATGGGGACAAGAATTGGGGCCAAGAGCTTAAGGGATTTTACAAGAAACAAAAACATGTCGAGAAATGTATCGGAAAACCCGTGATGCGCCGATGCGAATAAGCAAAGGCCAAACCCTTTCTGGACCAAATGCACCGCATCATCTCCTCGATGCACCGCATTTTGGGTGTTCGATTTTATATTTTTTGTTTTTTAAGAAAGTGCAAGAGTGTGTTTAGGACGCTTTTAAATTTTATTAGGTTTCTTTTCCTCAGCCAGCCTACACTTGTAAATATGGGGCTTGTTTTGTTTGTTTAGGATTCTTGATTATTAATAAAATATGTAATTAAAGTTTTATCTCTTTATTAGGGTTTCACCTAGAGGTTGTATCCTCATTTGTCAACCCTTGGATTGGTGTTTAACAAAATTCACTGCGATGTCCCGTGGTCGGTTGGTATCGTAGCTTGATAGTATCTTAGATGGTGAGTGGTGTAGAAGATTTAAAAACCCGCATCGTTTAAGGGGGTATGGTCTTGAGAACACATAGATCGTGATTTTATCGATATCATATCCAAATTCGATAAGAATTCCACTATCGATCAAATAATATGTGTCGTGTTTAGATTTGGATGTAACAACCATGAAAATCACGATGTTTGTAAATACTGAGGTTCACTAATCCAACTATAGGCGGATCTGTTGGCAACCATAGATGCAACCATTCCCCCTTCAACAATAGAGGAATTAAAGAATTGAAGAAGAGAAAGATGGATAATCACTCATCCAGGAACAAAAAATTTAATCCTAGGTGCTTAATCAAAGGTAAATTTTGAGCTTTAATTTATAACTATTATAGGAAAAATTTAGTTTCAAGAAAGTTAGTTGACCACATTAAATTTATAAATGGAGCCTTATTCGAATGGAAGAAAGCTAATATGCAGGATTTACATTGTTAATGTAAATCTTAAAAAGAAGAGGTGATTTGTGATGTGTTTGACTTGGATGTTGGTCATGTATTGTTAGGATAATTGTGGCATAAAGAGGTTACGTCAACTTATTATTTTCAACGTGACCTTTACATATTCACATGGACGGGAAAGAAATGCAATGCTTCCCAACAAAGAAATTCCACAAGCTGTAAATTTGAACATAAAATTGAAAAAAAGTTTTTAAAACTCGATATCATTGTTAAAGTTGAAAATCAACATGATCTTGAAGTTGATAGGATTAGAGTAAAAGCATCGACCAAGTGAATGGAGAAGGCAACAGATTCTAGGGTTTTGAAAAATCTTGAAGTTGAAGCTACTCACCAAAAAATTGTTATATTCATCTCATAATCGTGGCATTTATGTATAGTTAAAAAGGGGAGAATTTCACTAGTACAACATTTTTTACAAGGTAATTACTAATATTAAAAGATATGGGCAATCATTCCATATTTATTCATAATATTCCTTTAATTATTTTTGCTATGCCTTTCTGCTTATTTAAACAGAGTTACGATCGAATAAGAATACATCTTAAAACGAAAAGAATGAGAAATAACTATAACCATAAATTAGATACGCATCAACTTGAATTAGTTTAATACCTAGTCTTTTAGATGCATCACAATATATTCTCTAGCTTTTAATTATTTGAGTTTTGTACTTTTTTCCTACAATACCTTTTAATTATCAAATGCCAATGAACACCTAATAACCTTTTTTGAGATTGTTCTGCTTCAAAAGGGTATTGAATCTAATACAAATTTATATAATAGAAGTTTATGATGGATGACGTCAAATATGTCGTGGCAAAAATAAATGATGCGGCAAGCCAACATGAAAATCATGGATATGTTTAATGTGGACATAATTTGAAAAAATTGTTTATTTGCCTTCATAAAATAGCTCATAAGTTTTTGAATTCACACCCTTTAATTGACACAAACATGTATAAAACATATACTAATTTGTATTTTTAATTTGCAAAATTACATTCATTATATTCGTCATTCGTCTTTCCTTCACGATTAATACGAATATACATACATATTTTTTTACATAATTAAAATATTGATTATTTATGTAAAACCAGAGGTGTAATAATTTTAATAAATTTTCAACTTTTAATTTGCACCCATGCTTATTACAAATATATTCATAATGTGATTAAAATGAGTTACTCAACATGACAAATAATATACGTATTCTTAAATAACTAGATAAACATTAAGATTATATTTAAATATCTAGTGTTTTTGTTTTAAAATCAAATCAAACATTATTTATATTATATGTATTGTATGAAATTGCCGTACCTAATTGTTAAGTATTATATTTTATATTAGCGAAAATTTACGTTGGTATGAGACTTTATCTTTGTATACTTTTATATGTTAGTACGATAATATATGTTACATTTTAAAAACTTTAATATTTGTGTGAAAATAGTTTAAAATTGATCTTAGTATAACATAGATTACTAATTCATGTTCTCCTATCTTTGGAATGCGTGAATAAAACGTTTTTAATTATTGTGTAATGTTACATGTATCCAACTTGTCAAAATTGAAATTAATATAATATAAGTTTTAACATATCATCTTCATTCTATATGTCTTCAATACGTTTAATTTCATGTTGATTACAAGACAATTTACTTAGCTTTAAACAATAAAGTGTTATGACACATAATACTATATAACATTCATTGAAGTGAAACGTAGAGCCGGTATTGTTCCGAAGCCGTCGGGTGAGAGGTCGGCTCCAGGGAGGAGGATGGCACGGGTGCATTGTCGAGCCACAACTCGATCCGACATTGTTCACATGCCAACCGAGTCGATCCGTCGGCTAAAAGGGATTAAAAAAGAATTAGCGGGCTTTTGCACTTACCTAGCACTTGATTGTTGGTGTACGCTGCATGTTGTACACATGTTTTTCATTAGAACAAACATCGGTTTTATATGGTTCGCTGCATGTTGTACACTTGTTTTCCATTATCAATGCTAGAACTATTTACACAAGCATTGCCATTTCATTTGGTTAGTCCCTTATTTCTCTCTCTAAACACACATACAAGTTGTTTTATTAAGTTGGGTTACATCTTATAGAGTGGTGATTGTTTGGCGTTTAGGTGTTTCAAGAATCGATAGCGAGGTTTCATTGTCGTCTGATTCGTTAATGTAGGGTATTTCATTATTTTTTAGTTTGTGGATTTGTGGATATGTGTTTATGTTTGTGTTTGTTTGAGCTTTGTCAAAAGTCTGATGTTTGATCAAAAGGGCTGATTTTATATTGTTGGCTACGAGTGGTGTTTTATTTGGTTGTTATGATCATTTGATACTATTAGTAGATTCCTGTATATGTATCTGCTTTGTTTAAGCTTTGTATATGTGTGGTATCTGGTTATAATTTTTTTGCTATCTGCTTTGTTTAAGCTTTGTATATGTGTGGTATCTGGTTATAATTTTTTTGCTGATTTCTAGTTTGTTAGTTCATTAGGTGTGTTATGTTCATGCAATTAATGTTTGATGTTTTTGGATGTTTCGATCCAAAGTTAAATGCATGGTTGTTTCAGAATTTGGGTTTGTCAAGTGCAGTTGCCAATCGTACTTTTGGTGTGAAAGTCGATGGCATAAAATGTGACAATATTTTGTAGCCAACTTCATATTTGAGCCAGGGTAATATGTTTTTTATTTCAATGACTGCCATGAAACAGGTTGTGTAAAAAATTAATTGAGATATTAGGATCATGAGACGTTGGTTAGGTCACTTGATATGTCACCTATATCTATTATTAGTAGAAATAGCAGGTATGAGTGTCATACCAAGTGGTCTAACCAACGTCTCATAGCTTTTTAGGCAACTCAATTTAGGTATTCGGGTTTTGGTTTTGTTTTAATGCATTTTATATTTAATCACATTTGTTAAATTCAGTTTCTTGGTTTCGCGTTTAGGTTTAGGTTTAAAATTTTTATCAATAGTACACGTTTGAAATTGCGTTATCTGATTTAATTGTGAGTGGTTGTGTTGATTTCTTCAATATCATTACGGGTTCTATGATCCATACATCTCACAAAACACGCCCACGATTTTGTAATGCATTTTAGAATCACTTTATATTTCATCGTGAGCAACCGCATCGAACATTGTGAAAAAGGGAAAGGGCGGCTGTCTGTTCACTTTCCAGAAATGACGAAAATCTAGTCTAGTGCCGCGAAGGCAATAATGTCTCACGATCTAGAGATCTCCGCGGAGACGGATACGGAAACCCCCCACATATGGATAGAGAATATAAGGGGGTCCCTTATCTACTAAAACCAATCATTAGGGAATACCGACCAAATGAGTCGGTCGACCGCTAGATTTACAAATCTGTTATTCCTGGCTGGCATAGAAGTCTTTTGCACGGGTGAAGGAGATGCATTTCAGGTACTGGTGGTATTTGGACAAGAAAAAAAGGAATAATTTCTTTCTTCTTTCTGCCTTTCTTTCACATGACGAATATGTACTTTCGATGGGAGCCGTTTTTGCTTTATTTGCAGGATTTCATTATTGGGTAGGTAAAATCTTTGGTCAAACATATCCTGAAACTTTAGGTCAAATCCTTTTTTGGATCACTTTTTTGGGGTTAATCCGACCTTCTTTCCCATGCATTTCTAAGGGCATTCGGGTATGCCATGTCGCATTCCATATTATCCAGATGCTTACTCTGGATGGAATGCCCTTAGTAGTTCTGGCTCATATATATATATATAAATATATATATATATATATATATATATATATATATATATATATATATATATATATATATATATAGTTGGGATTTGTCATTTTTTCATGGTCGTAGCAATCACTTCAAGCAGTGGAAACAACAAAATATGCGCTCCAAGTCCTTGGGTTGTTGAACAAAATCCAACCACACCGGAATGGATGGTACAAAGTACTCAAGCTTTTCATACTTTTGTAGAAATTCTAGCTATCAAGGAGATGAAAAGCTCTATGAATTAAAAGAAAAAAAGGGTCGCCGATTGCTACTAAGAACCTAACAGAACTTACCACTTTCCAACAGATAAGAAACTCTCAGTAAGCAGGATCCGTTGATTGAGAGTTGAAGGGCACGTAGTCGCTAAATCGACAGGAAAACGATGGAAAAGAAGATTTAAGATGAGATTTCGCTGATAAGACGCCAGAGTACATAAAGTGAAGTCGAAGCGCAAGAGACATCTGCTAGATGCCCCAGCGCCGGATTGAAGCCCCACCAAATGTCTGAAGCAACGGGAGAAATGGTCGATCACCTTTACTTAAGAAGATTTTGCTATCATCCAAGGCACCAGAATTTCATTTTATATATATAATTTCCTGATTGTTTTGGGGTTTCAATGCTATGTCCGGTTTCATTTTTCTATAAACTATGTATGCGGGAGAGAAATTCCTAATCTTTAAATCACACCCTTTTGTACATGCTTCCGCTCAAAATAGTTTTACGTTATTTTTTAGGTTTGCAGATTCTGTGATTCTTGATATCCTTTAAAGAGTGAAATGTAGTCATAGGTGCTGGTTTTATATGGTATGTATAAGTTGTGGTTATACTTGCTGATTTTATATATACTATTAATTAAAAATATATATGATTGTTTTTGTACCTAAATTTGTCTTTTCATGTTGGCATTACTGTTGTTATCATTGGAATTATGTGCATGGGACAACAAAAAGTTGTTAAGAGAAAGAATGAATGCAGCATAGGTACAAAGTGTTTTTGTTTATGCATATACTTACATTGTGAAGTGGTCATTTGATTTAGGTTCATAAAACGCGCCCTTGTTGTGTATCCAATGCAGTATTTGACCTTACGCTACAGTTATTATATATTGATTTATTTTGTATTTTGGTTATACAAGAAATGTAGTTGCATATAAGAATGTTCATTGAGGAGGATGGGTGAAATTGATATAATGGTTATTTATAATGGTCGAATGTACATTTTCGCCACCAAACACTCGGGCTTTGTTGGTTTGACTATATAGATTTGTTGAGGTGAGATATTTACTGATTTCATATATGTTAAATTTTGTTTTTGGATTTCATATAAGATTATCGTGCTTTTAGTGGTTTTTAGTGTATATTTAATTTGGATAATAATTGTTTGGCTACGACGATTCAAACACCCTATGCGACTTAATTTTGGTTTACAACCAATAAAATATTTGAGCGAGAGTATAAATATCCTAATTCAAGTTACTAATTCATTGTTCATTTTTTTATTCATGCTATCCAGTGTACGCCAAATCGACATACCAAGGTTAGGGTTAGGAGATTTGGATAAATGATGTCAAGGTTTTCTAGGACGCTTGCAAGGAGAAGTTATGTAATGAAAAAAAAAGTTACACAGACTTTTTTTTATTGAATCTCTCCTTGCTTGCTTCCTAGAAAACCTTTATACCAATATCTTTTATCCCCTTAGCCCAATATTAGTATGCCCATTTTACAAAGCATGCATAGTCTAAATAGAAAATGAACATTGTCTTAGGTAACAAGTCTCGTGGTTTGGGCGAGGATTGTCCGTCATAGCCTTGGTTTGTTTTCTAGTTTGGTACACCAGCTCATTTTATCATGTTTTGTGATATAATTAGAACTGTCGATTGGTACTTGAGTGTATTACTCAGCGTCGTGCCACCTTACAAGCAAACATTGCTGCTTAGATATAACAACAAAACATTGAGTCATAAATGTTGCGACACATTTATTAATGTTGCACGATCTGTGATACATGGATATTATGAAGGTGACATGAAAAAAATAGTTATACGACCGGAAAACGTGTTTTACATGCAGCATTGGAAACACATCGTTTAATGATATTTTTGGGTGTATTGGATTTGCTTAGAAATCGAATGAACAACAAATTTGGTGTATAACACCGAGAGATGATCTCAGATATTATATGATAGCGTTATTGGCAGCTCAAGTTTAGCAGATGAAAAAGGTTTGAGGCAGGGTTAAGGTTTTGTTTGTCGCAATTTCATAACACTTACCTGCTATTAATATGCGTAAAAGGTTGTGGGTCTGATTGGTCAATGGCCACCCTATATTGTTGTGCAACACATTTTTTCTGTAAAAGTTTTTACTAATAAGTCCATTCTAAAATTAAATCATTTAAGAGTAGTATGATCTTTGAGAATGTTGGACGAATTACTAGAAAATGTTTTTTTTCTGAAAAAAGAAGTGTTGCACCATTCGTGTGATTAAGTTAGGATTTCAGTTGGAATTTCCTCCTATTATTAAAATGGATTTCTTGCTGCTTTTGCTTCACTCTTACCATGGAAAGTTGTTTTGTTTAAACGGAATTGTTGAGGTATATCATTTATTTCTTTTGTGGAAAATTTATTTTCGGTTACATTTTACGTTAGAATGATTATGCTCTGAATCATTAGATATTTGATATAGTTTTAAACAATGTTAATTTTACTAGGAATTCTGTAAATATATTTCATGAATCATTAGCTTAAGATGTTACAATTTCCCATATAGATCATAGGCTTGTTTTTCGTATATCTAATATGGATCATAGTTTTCTGGCCATGATGGTTCGGTGAGCCATTTCGTTTTGATTTTTGGCACGACAAAAGCTGGAGGGCATAAAATGAAACCTTGTATTGCAGCCAATACGAATTCTGAACCACAGGATAAAAACTCTAATTCCGATTACTAAGGCATTGTTTATTTTTTTTATGATATCCAAGATATTCCAAAAGATCATACTAATGTTAGGGTGGGGAGAATGGGAGAATGGTATAAGGATTCCCTATGACGCTTGCAAAGATAAGTTTTGTGATGAGAAAAACATTAATTGGAATTTTTTTACAACTAAATTTTTCCTTGCAC
>OU343222.1:119485580-119559355 GCA_910596185.1 Chrysanthemum makinoi | reverse complement strand
GATCATTATTTGTTGGTGACCTGTGTTGAACATGTAAATTTTCTTATTTTTATTATGCCGTAAAAAATGGCAATTTGTTGAGCATTCGGTTGTGATTGTTATCTGACTACATGTTTTCAGAATAATGTCGGTTGGTAAATTGTTTCATCAGACACGCTCTTTAAATGATGGATTGATGTACATGATTTATATTTAGAAAAGAATTGACCAATATAATATCGAGCGTCTTTGTTCTTGCATTACACCATCTCCGGCCAAGTTGGATGCACTCAGATCGCAAATAAGAATAAAAGAACATAAATAAGAGTGCGATTTCCATTGAAGAGCTCAAATAGAAATAAAATAACATAAATAAGAGTGCCATTTCCATTGCGTTAATTCAACATAGTATTATACTTTTAAGTAATGGGGGTTTTTTTTAATAAGAGTATTAATTACATCATATATTTCTTTCACCTTTGACTTTCAACATTTCACTTTTCAAAATTTTGACAGTTTTTCTTTTATATGTAGTATAGATAAAGCATTAAAGCCTACAATCAAAGTCCATTATGAAGAGAACCAAAACTTTTGAACTTTGGAGCTAAAAACATAGCAAACGAAGCTAAAAACAACACTTACAACTAATATATACTAAATCACTAAAATTCAACAATTAAACATAAAAAATATTAAATGAGGATGTCAGATAGCAAATGAGTTTGGTTAATCTGTTGGTCAATTAATCAGTATGTAAAGCAAATGGCATATATAATTAACATAAGATAATGTTGCTCCCGTTTCACAATTAGTAGAATGACAAATTTTAGACTAAAAGTGCACATGAGTGAAGTAAGTATAAAGAAAATCACAATTAAACAAGATATGAAAACTTAGACACACTGAGATTTTCCAACGTTTATATCCTTTATTAATAATGAATCAAAAAGAATATATTATCCAAGTTCTTGCGGAACAACACTTGGGATTGAATGACAAGTATGGTGTAATTCCTCACTAAGCTTAGGCTAAGTCCAAGCACAACTACTCAGGTACCACTGAGCTATCTCAGGGACATAGTTGTATTTGGAGGAGTGAGAGATTGCTTGTGTGTGTAATTCACAGTTAATGCACAAGCTTAAAATCTTTCACTCCATCTCTTATGGCTATTTATACATGTATGGTTTTTAACTATATCCTAAAGGACAAACTGACAGGTTACAGTTACAATGGCTATTTAGGGTAAGTGACAAGGCTGCTGTTTTCTTGTTAGTGATGACACTGAGCCTGGTAGTTAACGATTCAGGAAAAGTTTGACTTTGGTTGATAAGGACTTCGTCTTATCTGTTTAAACTTATCCCGCCTTGTCCCGCTCATTCTTCAGTCTCTTTAGCTTTCAGTCTTTATCTTCAGTATTGTCTTCAGTGATAGTAGTTGGTGAGGAGTTTTGGGATTCAGTGAGTTATTGTCATCACTCACTGAATCCACCATCTTCTTCTTGACTCAGTCTTCACCCCTTAAGTTCCGCCTTGCTGAGTGGAGAGACTTTTTCTTTGTATCTTACTGAGTATCCCGAAGACAGCTCACTGAGCGGTTGTGCGCTCAGTGACTTATTTTTGTTTAAGGATCTAAACACTTAGGATATTTTCTATTCAAATCCTAGACTTAAGGGGTTTGGGTATTTACTGAACCCAACAGTCTCCCCCTATTTGGATATACAAATAGCCTAAGTGTTTGATCAGTGTAAGTGAGCAAATGGCTTCTTCTTACACTGAATGTACTAATGAACATAATAAGGAACACTAAATTTTAACAAAAAACATACATCGTTTATTCACACCGTGATTACAAAGTTCCTATTACTAGTACAAAAGATGAAAATGATAAAAGTTTCAATGATGTCATTCAAGGTGGATTCCCAGTGCTTCTAGCTTTGGCTTCTGGAGAGACTCTGTCAGGATGATCTCTTATCTTGGCATTCAGTGTCTGTGTAGAACGATGTTTTCAGAGATTTGAGATGCCACTGTTAGAAAAATCACCATTGTAGCCACTTCAGCCTGGTCAATGTCACTCCATCTTTGGAATGTTGGGTTCCCATAGACATCAATGAAGAAAAATCCTCTTCGGCTTTTCTATGACCATCAATTCACAAACTTTACCCCTTCAGCAGCTCCTGTTACAGTCAAAACCAGGCACCTTAGCTTCAGGCTCAGATTCAACCCTTTTTCTTTTTCCTTGGGATGATTGAGGTTGAGATCCTAGAGCCTCAGGAAAAGCTGGTTGTATCCCAAGCTGAGTTGGTGCATCCCTTAGTCTTTCATAGCGTTTGCTAAGGGATTTCATCAACTCCTTGACCACCACATTCTTCTTCTTTTCAATAATGGGACCAAGTTCATCAAGCTCAGTGATCTCGAAGTCAGTGAATTTCAAAGGATCATGAACTTTAAAGTCCCTTTTATCATCCCCCTGTAGACATTCATTGCCAGTGGTCTGGATCTGGGGATAATGTAGACATCATAAATCTTTTCAGGTGCCCTTCTGCTTGTCATGGTCCAGTTGTAGTGATCAATCCTTTCCTTTCTTATTTCAGCATTCTTCTTGTTCTTTTCATCCCTTTTCTTTTTTAAAGGCGTACCATCTCAAAGATCCCCGAAGCTGCCTTGAACTTTTGGCCTTCCTGTCCTTTTTCAAGCTTTTTAGGATCAATTCCCAACTTTTCAGCTTCCTCAGACACTACTTTGACCAGGGCTTCTCTGCTTTTCCTTTCCTCCTTAGCATGTTTCTTACATTTTTCTTCCTTTTCAAGGTAGGTACTTAGCTGTTCAGGAGTAAGCAGATACCTAGTGTCACCAATTACATAAGGAATCTTGACAGGTTCAGTTGTAGTCATGATGGCCTTGACTTTGTCTTGAACGGATGAAGATGATGATACCAGTGAGGGTGTAGTTGTGACTACTGGTGTTGTTGTTGTCACCGAGGTTGGTGTTCCCGATGGTGGGATGGATGAGATGGGTGTTGTAGATACAAGTTGAGTTGGTTCCTCAAGGTGAGAGGAAGTCCTTCAATAGCTCTCCCCTCAACTGTTGCCGCCAGCCCTGAGAGCCGAGTTGGTTATGACACTGAGGGAGAAGGAGCAGCTTGACCCTTGAAGGCGTGATAGATCTCCGAGACCATGGACTTGATGTCTGATGTATCTTGTTGAAGACTTGTGACCTTTTTATCAATATTTGCCTGAGATGATTCCAGTTCTGTCATTCTAGGCCCGAGATTCCAGGCCATAGAAGAAGAAGATTTAGCCATATCCGCAACCCTTGTATCCAATGAGCCCAAGATGGACCTAATAGCCCGCACATAGGAGGTAAGACCCTGAACATTTGCAGTGTTAAGCATGGTGATTAGTTCAGTGAGACTGGAGGATTTCTTCATGTAGGTCTTCGTAGCCTCAAGCACTTTGGAGTTGAGTGTAGGGTCTTCCTTGACAGATTCTTTGATTTCATCCAGCTTAGTGTGAGCATCCCGAAGGTTTAGAGAAACTTCTTCGTGTTGTTATCTAGCTTGTCAAGATGGTCATAGATGAAACTCGTGTCATCATTGTTCTTATAGGTAGCCATAACTTCACTTTGAGATCCAGATAGCGCCAGCCTTCAACATGTATCCCACAAGTTATCAGCTTCAACATGTATCCCACAAGATGGTCATAGATGAAATCCCTGTGCTCATCATTGTTCTTATAGGTAGCCATAACTTCAAATTGAGATCCGTGATAGTCGCGCCAGCCTTCAACATGTATCCCACAAGTTATCACCTAAGAGTATAGCTTCCTCTGTAGCCCTCTTTAACCACATTACAAGTCTGCTTTTCAGAAGAGGTTGAATGTTGTCATATTTTTCGTGATCCTCGTGACAGAGGAAGAAGAAGAGTTTGAAGAGTCGAGGAGTCATCATCAGCGAAGGGTGACTCTGCAGTCTCTTTTGAACCAAGATGATGTTCTTGTTGTTGAACATCAGCGTCCATCTCTTCACCAGCAGAAAATATCTCTTCCTCACTGTCAGCAGCAAGCTCCTCATCAGAAAATAGAATCTCATTAACTTCAGAACAAGTAATAAGACCAATGGGGTGATTGGTTCCATATCGCGGGTGGTTTTTTCCCCGAAGTCTTTGTCCCCAAGGACCCCTCGCAGAACGATAGGTTTTTCCTGTCTTTGCCGGAGTCCGATTGGTTGTGAGTTCCATATCGGCGGTTGTTCATTTCCCAGTCTTTGTCCCTCGATGCTCCTTCAAGCACCGGTGGTGTTTCCTGCCATCCTTAGAAGCGAGGGCAGTTATATCCCTATCAGTGGGTTGTTTGTTTCCCCCCGAGTCTTTGGGCTCAATCTTTGTGCCCTCAGACAAAAGCTTGATATGCGAATGTCCTCATCAGGCTGAGTGGAAGGCGCTCCCCTACCATCGGGCTGTGTGTTTCTCTCTGGATCTTGGGAGTAGTCTCGTGGGACCAAGGGCACTGTTTGTGATGTATCTGTCATTCGTTGTCACCGTGGTGGTTGTTGCTTGGTCGCTCTTAGGTGTCTTATCACTGGGCTTTATTTGCCTTTTAGGCTGCGGCTCCGAAGCCTCGGGCCTGAGACTTGGGTTTGGTTTTAATCCCGTTGGAGACTTCCCTTCTCTTTGGAGTAGGTTTGAGACACCGAGTCCATCTAGTTGTTTACATCAACCATATGGGCCGCCAATTCTATTTTGACAAGGGATGGGTCCTTTTGAAAATTTGAAGGGCTCATGGTGGCGTAAAAGCCATATTTATATTCCTGAGGATAATTGCAACCCAGTAACACTTGTAAAGCACAAGAGACAAACCTAGGGTACGAAACGTATTTCGCCTTAGTTTTGATTTGTATCTTGGTTAAGATCATTAAATGATCTCCTTATGTTGACATTAGCACCGGTCATCAAGCTATAAGCCATCATCAACTGAATAGAATTAACTGCTCAGTGGATGAATTTCCCGCCGAGAACCTGAATCACAAAAGTGAATAGGATCTTCCAAGCCATGGGAAAGGAGTTCTTAGTGACCGGGTTTTGTCCTAAATTTTGGATCCAAAGCAATTTTACCTAACTCACTTTAACAGTGCGGGTCGGGTGAGCAATATAATTTCCTGGATTATAGTCAAGCCCTGTGGAGGTGCAAAAAGTTTTGTAGTCCAGGGTGACTGAGTGTTCCCCATTTAAAATTGAGAATTTGATGAGAACCACTCGAGGGTCTAAGGTCTGTCTCATCAGTTGAGGGTGTCGGGTCAGGCCATCATAGTTGCCCAAAACTCCTCTGGCGAGGTTTTGGTACAGATAGAAAAGGACTGAACAAAGGCCTTTTTTTTGGGCAATTTGCAAAAACTTCATGATTCCCTTATAGGCTGGGACATCATGTGGGTATTCAAAATTTCCTATAACATTTTTAGTTTTAAATTCAACACTTTCAAGACCTCCTACCCATGTGATGCAAACTAACACTTTGAGTTCTTGCCATTTCCATTAAAAGATTTTAGGGTTTTTGATAACTTTTGACAAGAACAATCAAAGAAGTTAGATTCTTTTAAAAGTTTCTAGTAAAAACTTTTGTATGTTTTTGCAAAGTGGATTTTGCTTAAACTGGTTTTGGTGATAAGAACACACAATTGTTTCTTTGTTTTGAAAGGATTTTGACATCGTTTATTTGCATAAATCAATTTGTGTGTGTTTTTTATGTTTTTTAGAGGGGTATTTATAGAGTGGTGAGAGGGTAATTTTTTCACATATGAGGAATTGTAAAGTTATTTATTGAAAACGTTTTATTTACCTCATTTAATGCGACCACTCCACTACCCGCAGTATTTTCCCGGTTTTCAAGGAAACAGTTGCAGTGCAAAGTAAAAGTGCATTTGCAATGATTAAAATATCCCAAGGATATTTGTTGTGAGAGAAGGCATTTAATGCCAAGTGGGATGAGGTAAGGTTGAGGTGGACCTTTGACTAGGATGACAGAAGGATATAGAGACATATATTCCTATATTAAATTGGTATGTTTACCAACCTAGGACATTAAGTAACTGAAATACTTGGAGCATTTGTTACTCATTCAATGCTCTATATCCATTGTCAGGGACCCTGAATGAGTCTTACTCATTCAGTGAGAAGATTTTTGGGCTTTGTTCAGGATCGGGACCATTTCGAGAGAAATTGCTAAAATCGGGATTGATTATCGTTGTCGACTTTCAATGTCAAGAATTCTTAATTCAGCTTTCAGTCTCCTGAAAGTAGGTTCATCCAAGGGTTTGGTGAAGATATCAGCAAGTTGATATTCAGTAGGGATGAAGTGGAGTTCTATGTCTCCTTTCATGATGTTGGCCATAATAAAATGGTATTTGATATCAATGTGTTTGGTTCTTTGGTGAAGGACAGGGTTGTTGGAGATTGCAATTGCACTGGTGTTATCACAGAAGATGGGTACCATTTTGTAATGGATGGCATTGTCACTGAGTTGATTTTTCATCCATAGCACATTGGCATAGCACCCTGCAGCTGCCACATATTCAGCTTCAGCTGAAGACATAGCCACTGATTGCTGCTTCTTAGTGCTCCAGTAAACCAGTTTTCCTCCAAGAAATTAAATGACGGACCCTAGGTACTTTTTCTATATGACAACCAACATAATCGAGTCGGAATAACCTTTGAGGTCAAACCCTGAACATTTAGGATAGTAAAGTCCAAGGCTTGGAGTAACCTTCAGGTATCTGAGAATTCTTTTGGATACAGTGAGATGGGATTCCTTAGGATTAGGCGATATCTTGCAATCGGACATCTTGAGAATTGTATGTCTGGTTGGAAGCGATTAGAAACATCGTGACCCTACAATCCCCCTAAAATGAGTTTGATTGATTGATTTCCCAGTGAGATCAGGTCCAAGGTTATTTGGAGGAACCATTGGAGTCTTCATTGAGGCACAATCAGAGATCTCATATTTCTTCAAGAGATTCCTGGTGTATTTATCTTGGCTGATGGTAATTCCTTTATTAGTTTGCCTGATTTGTAGTCCAAGGAAGTATGTCAGTTCTCCCATCATGCTCATTTCAAATTTCTTTGTCATCATTTTTTCAAACTGTTTGCAAAGAGTATAATTTGTTGAGCCAAAGATGATGTCATCAACATATACTTGGACTAGTATCACATCTTGTTTTGTCCTATAGATAAACAGGGTGTTGTCTATCTTTCCTTTGACAAACTTGTTTTGGATCAGGAAATTTGAGAGAGTTTCATACCATGCTCTAGGAGCTTGCTTCAGTCCATATAGGGCTTTGTCAAGCTTGCAGACATAGTCAGGATATTCACTACTCTTAAATCTTGGGGGTTTCTGAACATAAACATCCTCTTTGAGTTCACCATTTAAGAAGGCACTTTTCACATCCATTTGGTAAACTTTGAACTTCATGTATGTTGCATATGCAAGAAAGATCCTGATGGCTTCCATTCTTGCAACAGGAGCAAATGTCTCATCATAGTCAATGCCTTCTTGTTGACTGTAACCTTTGGCTACAAGTCTGGCTTTGTTTTTGATGACAGTGCCGTTTTCATCAATCTTGTTTCTGAAAACCCATTTCATTCCTATGACAACATCATCGAGGACATTTAACTAAGGTCATGACCTTGTTCCTATCAAACTGTTGAAGCTCTTCTTGCATAGCCTGAACCCAGCTAGAATGTTTCAAAGCTTCAGAGACACTTTTGGGTTCTATATCTGAGAGAAAATTAGCATATAGACATTCATTGGCAGAAGCTGCTGATAATTTAGCAGCCATGCTTCTTGTGAGCCTGCCTTCAGTGGGTTCACCAATGATGTTCACAAGTTCAATGTCTTGAGATCTAGTCCACTTACTTTGAGGTCTAGGATCTAAGCTTGATGAGGTCATTGGGAACTCAGGAATGGGTTCAGGGGCTGGTGCAACAGATACATGATCATTTGAAGAGGTGGATTGTAATTCAGGTTGAGGTTCATAAATTACAGGTTCCTAAACATTTGGTTCAGTATTACCTATCCCAGTAGGGAATGATTGAGTATCAATGAGTTCACTGATGGTTGGTTGAGTAAGGTTGTGAGGCAAGACATAGTATAAGATATCAGCATCTGCTTGATAAGAGAAATTGATTTCAGTGTTGAACTCATCAGGAGGGTATCTTGATGAGCCATCAATTCCTATTTCCTCTACTGAGGTATTGGTAATCCTGATGCTTTCAGTACTTTCATCAAAGGTGACATGAAAGGTTTCCTCAACTTGTTGTCTTCTAGTGTTAAACACCCTGAAGGCTTTGGAGATAAGTGAGTAACCTAAGAAATATCCATCATCAGCTTTTGCATTAAATTTGCCTAAGTGATCCTTGTGATTGTGAATGAACACAGGACACCTAAACACATGAAAGTAGCTGATATCAGGAAGTCTTCCTTTGAAGATCTCATACGGGGTTTTGTTATGCCTTTTGACAATGATTGACCTGTTTTGAGTGTAACAGGTTGTTTTGAAAGCTTCAGTCCAGAAGTGTTTTGAGAGTGCTGAGCCATTTAACATAGTTCTAGCAGCCTCAATGAGAGTTCTGTTTTTCCTTTCAGCTACCCCATTTTGTTTAGGGGTATAAGGAGATGAAAATTTTTGGGAAATTCCATTTTCATCACAGAAACTCTCAAGCTCTTGATTTCTGAACTCAGTACCATTATCAGTTCTACTTTTTTTTAACTGTAATGTCATTCTGGTTTTCAATCTTTCTGATAAATGACATTATGGTATCAGCTGCCTGACTCTTTTTGGAAAGAAAGTATACCTAAGTGTATCTTGAGAACTCATCGACTATGACAAGTGTATACTTCTCATGCTAGATTGATCTTGGACTGACAGGTCCAAAGAGAACCATATGCAGGAGGTGAAGGCAACTTTTGATAGATAAATTTTGTTTTGTTTTGAATGATGCTATGTGATGTTTGCCTTTTTCACAGGCTGAGCATGGTTTGTCTATTGCAAAAACCAGTGATGGTAAACCAAAGACTTTGTTTTGTTTTGCCAAGTTGTTTATATAATTGAAGTTTAAGTAAGAGAGTCTCTTGTGCCACAACCAATTGATAGTTTCAGTGGCTTTGGCAAAGAGACATGTTCCATTATGAGAGAGAGTTGACATGTCAAGAACATATACATCATCTCTCTTAAGAGCTATCAGAACAACTTCTTTGTTGGCATTGAAAATGGTACCTTGTTTATCATTGAACTGTACTATGTATTTTGCATCACACAGCTGACTGACATTGATAAGATTTTACTTCAGACCATTGACATAAGCTATCTTAGAGAAAACTGTTCCATTGTAGTTTACTGAACCATAACCTTCAGTGGGACATGATGAGTTATCACCAAATACTACCTTGGGTCTGGTTCCTTTACAAACTTGTGGATACTCCTTCACCGGTCATGCTCCTTGAACATCCATTATCTAGATGCCAAATAGGCTCCCTGGCGTGTCTCTGCACAAATAGTAAACTGAATTAGTTTCTCTTGCTGACTCACTTACTGGTGGGCATGGGTCTGAAGGTCTGCTTAAACTTAGCAATTGATTCATGGTCAGTGGTTGAGTGTAGTGTGCTACCACAGGTTTTGCATTTGCTAACTGAGGAAGACTCAGTGATGCCGGGTTGTTTAACACTTCTCCTTGCTTGGATGACTTTGTCATGCTGAGATGTCTCATGAGCTGGATTTCCACATATTTCACAGCAAGTGTTCATGAGGCAATCATCAGGATGATGATCATTGAAGCCACAGTGTGTGCAAGGAGGAAAGGGTTTAGCTTTAGGCCTGTGAGCCTGCTTTGAAGATGAAGCATACTGATGACCAAAATTGGTATGACTTGCTTTACTGAATGAACTTACATACTGTAAATAAGTGTCGAAGTTCTGATCTTCCTTTGCGGATCATGCAAAAAAGGATTCTGTAGCAATTATCAGTGATATGGCTGGTATAATGGCACGGATCACACTTCTGCTTGGGCTTGGTGTTTGATTTTGACTTTGAGGAACTAGAGGAGGTTGACTTGGGTTCCTTGATTATTGAATCAGGAGCTTTCTCAATAGAGTTCATCTTATCAGTCAACTTCCTCACAAGTTCAGTCAGTTGTTAGATTTGGTCTTCTTCAATAGGAACTGAAGACGTGCAAGTCTCATTGGGGACTAAATCTTCTTGGGTTGGTTTTTCAAAATGGTTCTACCAAGACCAGACCTTTCTTTTGGTGAGTGAGGATTGAATTGCATTGGAGTAAGCTTAGAGCTAGGTGCAGCACCCTGAAGAGGTTTCAGAGGTGGAAGCGGTGCTTGAGATTCAGCTTTAGAACCAGTGATGTGTTCAGTACTACTGTGTACATTAGGGAGTCTAAGCATGCTCGTGAGAGCCTGACTCTCAGGCTCAAGTATCCTTCCAGAATCGAAATTTGGAAGCTTACTCTCAGGGTTTACCCTTTCAATCCAATCACTAGACTTAGGCATTAACTCCTTTTGGAAAGCATGCCAGTAGACACGAATGGTTTTGGACTTTGGTCTTCACTGAGAGAATCAGGGAGATGATCTTTACCTATGATTCTTTTTTTGCTACTGGGGGCTTGGACAGTGTCAAAGACTCTAGGATTTTTGGCAGTCCAGCTTTCAATTATATCTTTTTCCTTTTTAAGTTCTTCTTGAAGAGCGTGATTTCTATTAACTAATTCAGTTTTTTGAATTTGCAGTGTAATAGCCTCAAGCTTGGCTTGTTTTAAAAGAAGCAGTTCATCCCTACACTTGTTTAATTCAAAACTTAGCTTGTTGTATTTTGAAAAAAGATTTAATCTCTGCTCTTCCACAAACTTAAGGTCAACATTAATATAGTTCATGAAAGAATCCGTCGAATCATCATCCATAGAAAGTAAAATGTTTACCTTCTTCATTGTGATATTCACCCATTCACCATTCCTAGCATGACTCTTTCCAACAGCTAGCTTATCCTCTTCTCGAGAGAGCCATCGATTACACGACTTGCACCATTTCATTGTGCGAGACTGGCTCTTCATTCCATCAAAGACTTCACTACTAGGCCCTTATTTTTACCTGCACAGATTTAACATTTGTTTGTTTAAAGAGAGTGGCCTCAAAAAGTGCTAGTTTAGCCTTGGCCTTCCTATACTTAGCTTCAAAATCAACAGCTTTGTTTTGGTCATACTTGTTTTTTAAATTTTGATGAGACTGATAGACTTTTGGTTGAAATTTTCTAAAACCTAAGGACTGGTTTGACCTTGAGGGTTTGTAAGAGGGCTCAGAGATAGTTTTTGAAAAACAGTCTTTAGCAAAATGACCCTGTTTGTGACTCTTAAAACACTTAGTGTCCTCGTTAGCTTTAGCATTAGAAAAACTTTTGCTCCTTCTTATAAACCTTCTAGAGTTAGCAAGGAGTGCTCTTTCCTGAAACTCAGTGTTCAAGTCATTCAGGTACTCCTCGCTTGTTCTCTCATCAGGTTCATCATCTGAATTTTCCTGAAAATCCTGAACCACAATGTTTGAATAAAAGGCAGTAGAAATTGGTGTTGAAGTGGTTGTCAAGGACTTCTTGACTTCCTGATACCTTTTCAAGTCAGGGTATCGTCTGTTGATGAGGTTTTCCTCATAGACAAATTTCCCTTAAATTTTAGGAAGTTCAAGATTTTGAATATGATTAGCATTCCTAAGTCCCTGAGAGAAATTCAACCATTTCTCAGGGAGACTATTGACAAAACTAACATTGATTTCATGTTTCGACAACTTTACACCATCATTTGATAATTCATTTAACAAAGTTTTGTACCGGGTGTAAGTTTGAGAGAGAGTTTCTGAGTCTTTAGCCTTGAAGGTACTATACTCAAGTTTCAGGTCCATAATCCTATTTTCCTTGGTATCTGAGGGACCTTCATAGCTGTGGACCAGGTCATTCCAGGTTTGTTTAGCCGTACTACAGCCAATGACAGACTCCATAACATCATCAGGAAGACAAGATATGATGATGCTTTTGAGCCTTTGGTCTTGGTTGACCACTCTTCTCTCGTCCTGAGTCCACTGAGCTTCAGGTTTAGGTAAACCTTAAGCAGTCTTTGGGATAAATGGACCTTCATTAATACACTTAATGTAGTACGGTTCCATCCCAGTCAAATAGCAAAGGATTCACTTTTTCCATTTTTTAAATTTACCAACTTCGAGTCGAGGGGCAACAGCAGCATAGGCTCCACCCTTTTTGTCGACAAGTTGGGGCACATCACTTTCAGCCATGTTTGGATCCTGATTTTAAAAACGTTTTTGAGAGGCTTTGAAAAAGAGTTTTATAAATCAACCTGGCTCTGATACCACTTGTTGTTCCCGTTTCACAATTAGTAAAATAACAAGTCTTAGACTAAAAGTGACACATGACTGAAGTAAGTATAAATAAAATCACAGTTAAACAAGATATGAAAACTTAGACACACTGAGATTTTCCAACGTTTATATCCTTTGTTAATAATGAATCAAAAATAAAATATTACCCAAGTGCTTGCGGAACAACACTTGGGATTGAATGACAAGTATGGTGTAACTCCTCACTAAGCTTAGGCTAAGTCTAAGCACAACTACTCAGGTACCACTGAGCTATCTCAGGGACATAGTTGTATTTGGAGGAGTGAAAGATTGCTTGTGTGTGTAATTCACAGTTAATGCACAAGCTTAAAATCTTTCACTCCATCTCTTATGGCTATTTATACATGTGTGATTTTTAACTATATCCTAATGGACAAACTGACAGGTTACAAAAGACAAAATACTGATGTATTTTATCTCTGTTTACAATGGCTATTTATGTAAGTGAAAAGGCTGCTTTCTTCTTGTCAGTGACAGGCACAGTAGTCCGATTCAGGGAAAGTTTGAATTTGGTTGATAAGGACTTCGTCTTATATGTTCAAACTTATCCTGCCTTGTCCCGCTCATTCTTCAGTCTCTTTAGCCTTCAGTCTTTATCTTCAGTATTGTCTTCAGATATAGTAGTTGGTGAGGATTTTTGGGATTCAGTGACTTATTGTCATTACTCACTGAATCCACCATCTTCTTCTTGACTCAGTTTTCACCCCTTAAGTTCCGCCTTACTAAGTGGAGAGACTTCTTCTTTGTCTCTTAATGAGTATCCCAAAGACAGCTCACTGAGTGGCTATTCGCTCAGTGACTTGTTTGTGTTTAAGGATCTAAACACTTAGGGTATTATCTATTCAAATCCTAGAATTTGGGTATTTACTGAACCCAACACAACCATCATTGTTAACACACAATCTCTAATTATTGTACCGATCCAAGAGTTATCATAACACTCTCAATTTATCATTGTATCACGGTTTCTTCTTGATTTTGTAAAATCCCGCGAAAGATTCTATTTCTCGGTTTAAAATCATAGACTTGTAAAATCCCGTGCACATTCATATCATGTCAAACACTTCGGATTCAGTCATAACTGAGGTACTCAAATTGTACGACATGATCGATGAACATAAGATTCCTAACAAAGTACAACAAACAAAAGTTGTCGAGTCAGATACTGCTAGTATAGGAAATAACTATGTTATCCCACAACAACAATCACTAATAATGGAATCTTTGTACTTGAATTCACAAGAGAGAGAGAGAGAGAGAGAGAGAGTTGCATATGTTACAACAAATGTAAGATAATGTAAAGGAAAGTTGCATGATATATTTTCAACTACTTCATTCACATCTCAAGGTTCTCTTAGAAAGACTTGGATCCAAGGGCGGATTCAAACGGGCATTTGCGTCACTCTTTGGTCAAGATGTTCAGACCTTCACAGGCACAATGTTCCTGAACTTAGATCAACTAGAACAACAACTTGACAAAGAAGAATTTCATGCAATTGGATCCATGGCTGTTCTTCGGGTGATCAGCAAACAACTTCAATTGTTCATCGATTCAAAATACACTTGGGATTATGACAGTCAAATGACAGAAAAGTGTTTTACTAATTACACTAGAATTGAAGTTAACATGTTTAGAGAAACATTACTCCAACACATGGGTAATGTTAAGATGTATATTGAGGAAAGAGCACAACACATACTAAAGTATGACATCAAGATGAATGAAAGTCGGGTGTAATCAAGAGAGATTATTGTTGATTCGTGTAAAGCATTGGATGCTAGTTCAGTTGTCACTGAATGTAGGGGGACAAAGTCAGATAAGCATGATACAAGAAGCAGTTCAGTGACTCATATCACACATGAAGTGGATGCGGATATCAGAACAGTAAATCACCAAGTGCCATTTGCTGAGGTACATTTAACTGTTCAACATAATGTCCCTACTAATGAACAACAACATATTGATCAAGTTGAATCTTGTAATGACACATATCTGTTGAAAAATGATGATAGAAATACCACTCCTGATTCAACAAATATGGATCATAAGAGAGGAGAAATTGATCAGGATGCTGAACATGATCTGGAGAAAAGTTTTTCCTTGAGGCTGAGTTTGAGGTTGAGTTTTTCAAAACAAATGATATGGTTGAAAAGGAAGTTTATAATGAACTTTCAAACAGATTCTCACAGCTTGAAAAACATTACATTTCACTTGAAATTGCAATACAACGTAAGGTGGAAAGTCTTCAAACTAACAAACTATGTAAGAATCTGGAATTTCTTGAATTTCGTGAATTTTTTGAAATAAACACTTTGAAAGCTCAGCTACAAGGCAAAAACTCAACGATCAACAATTTGAAAAATGAATTAATATGCATGAGAAAAGTAATGAAGCCAAGGTTAAACATGACATTGATGCAATTGCAACTAGAAACATCGAATTGGAACTTAGTGTGGCTAATTACTTAAGGAAAATGAGACTTTGAATAAGCATTACAAAGACATGTATGATTCTATCAAAGAAACAAGAACTAAGACTATAGAACAAACAACTTCTTTGATGGCCGAAAATGATGAATTCAAAGCTCAACTTCAAGAAAATGGTTTTAAAATTGCAGCATTAAAAAATGAGGTAAGAAAATTAACAGGAAATAGTGTGAACACTAAGTTTGCAAAACCATCAATCTTGGGGAAACAGTTGTACAACCACTTAAAAACCAATCAGTTGTTAGACAACCGGCTACGTTTAGATCTGAACAATCAAAATTTTCAAAAACACAGTGTGCCTCCCAAGTTGTGCGAAACAAGTTTTGTTAAAACCAGTCACTTCACAGTCTAGACCTAATGAAAAGGAATATGTTTTTTGTAAAAACTCGTCATATGAGTGCTTCTAGCTCTTCTAGGATTAGTTCAAAGAGTGTGTCATTTGTGACACCAAAGGAACATGTTAGACATAAAGACATTGTTCAGAATTACAACCTAAAGGATGCTAAGAAAAACATACATGAAAAGACTAGGAATTTGCCTATTTCTAAGGGTAGTTGCGTATCGATTAAAGCGATTCCCGTAGCAGATCACTCTAAGAATTCTAGATCTTTTTCTGACTCCAAAAACTTTGTTTGCTTGACTTGTCCGAAATATGTTTTTAATGCAAATCATGATAATTGTGTAACAAAATTCATGAAAGAAGTGAATGCTCGTGCTATGTGTTACACCCGTATCCCGAAATACAAATAGGCCCTACCCTAGATGAATATGGTCTAAAGACTTGACGGGATTGACTAGTTGACCCTATAGTCAAACTAATAATTTTTAAATGTTATGTTGTAGTTATATAAATGAGGGGGACTTAAGTTGCCACATTGTAAACTTGAAATAAGTATCTTGTGGCCAAAATAGAAGGAAAGGAACTTGAAGGACCAAAAGTGCCAAATAGTAATATAACTTTACAATGAAGAAAGCTACAAGTATATTAAGCTAGGCTTCTCAAAGTTCCAGGAGATTAGGGAAAGTCGGTTTAGAAAAAGAGAGGGAAAAATGATGGCAAGAATGATGAATGATGATCAATTGGGATGGGATTACTGTTTCCAATCAACTAATAAACTAGTTTCTATCACTCTTGTGCAAGTAAGTATCTCTAATTGTAATTAATTGTGAATTGAAGAGTTAGGGTTCATGTATCCAAGTTGGGGATTTTGGGTAATTGTGGTTTTAAACACTAATTAAGATATTATAGTGTAATTGGGTGAAACCCTTTTTATTTAATTGAAGTAATTGGGTAAATTTGATATGATCATGTTATGATCATAAGGTTTGATTAAAAGGAGAATTATAGTAATCTTCGAGGAATCTTATTATGGGTAAAGTTGGATAATTTGTGGGTAAATCATCATATAATCAATATACGATTATGTGATGATTAGAGGATGTTATGAAAGCCTAATAGTTGTGTAAACCACGACTATAGTTTATTGTTTATGTTTAAGTATATTTTGATTATGTGTTAAGGATGTTAGCTTTGGATGGTGTTGATGATGGAGATGATGGAAGATGATGATAATCTCATAATAGCTTAGCTTGGCTAGCTAAGGTAAGTAACTTGGTTACTATATGGTTAATATGAAAATGTTATAGTATGCGATTAATGTTGTGTTAAGTGGTTATAGATATATCTTGGAATTATTGAATGGCTAAGGTATGGGTTATATGTTTTATGTGCTAATTGATAAATTGTGTGTTAGGATTATGTGGTTGTGATGTTATAAGAATGTATATATATATATATATATATATATATATATATATATATATATATATATATTAATCATGTATTAGCCAATTACTTACTAAGCATTATCGCTTACATGTTATAGTTGCCATGTTCTTGTAGGTTCATGATTGTCGGAGGTGCTATGACTTGGAATGAGTGTTGGATCGCGAATTGATTAATGAATTTGGTAATATGTGATAATAGGAGCTAGGTAGATACCGAGCTCGTGTGATGAGTTTGTACCCCCGAGAGTCTTTTATAGTTTTATAAAAGTATCTTCAATCAACAAGTATGTGTCATAATATTTGGAGTGTTTGGAATTTAATTGTATTTCTACCCATTTTGGGTTGGATGGGTCAATTAAGTATTAAAATACCTCATGGCTGGTTTAGTTATAGTTTGTAAAGTTATTTGTTATTTTGGAAATTTTCAAGTGTTAATTTAGTTGAAAGGAGTCAAGTTTGGTTGTGCAGTTTTCTTTGTCAAATGTGCAGTTCTGGGCTCCTGATGGCGTCGTGTTTAGAACCTGACGCCGTCGGGTTAAAAACCTTCTGAGCCGTCAGGCTATGTTGAATCTCAGACAGCGTCGCATTTCAAAGAGCGATGGCGTCGCGTTTAAAACCTGATGCCGTCGGGTTATAAGTCCTCTAAGTCGTCGCTTGTTAAATCTGAAAATGTGCTTTAAGGGTGACGGCGTCGCAGATTTAAGGTGACGGCGTCAGCCCTTATTACAGCAAATAAATGAAGCTTTATTGTAATCTTGGGTCATTATTTTAAAAGAGTAAACAAGTATATGTTATAAAAGGGTTGTCAAGGGTAAATAGCTATAGTTTTGCTATTCTTTGAAGAGTTAAAGTGATAGTCAAACGTTCCGTGTCAAAGTTTTAAAATTTGAGTAATTTCAGTCAAATCCGGAATCGGGGCGTAACACTAAGGTTCAATCCCCTAAGATTAGAAACAACAACAATCTTGTAGAATCAATGGTTTTCACTCAACAATTCTTCCACTGTGCATGAGAAACCAAACACTCCTAGATCTTGTCTTAGGTGGTTACCGACGGGTAGAATCTTTAAGATTGCTGGTCTTAGATGGATACCTACTAGGAAGATGTTCAATGATTACAAAACCAAGGTTGACAGAGAAACTCCAAATGGTTTAGATGCTGATATCACTAACCCATATAAATGCGAACAAACTCTTAATGTTAGTTTATGTAGTCTTTACTTAAGTGCAGGTACATCGTTCAATCCTATTAAGGAAAGACTCAGAGTTTGGTTGCTGAAAAGATTGATATCTCATAAATTAGGGGTTTAAGAAACTCAACTCTGATGAACATGAAATATGACGTTTAAACACTTCAGTTCAAGCCTCGGTCCTCAATGTCAACAAAATGACGTCTTTAAGCAACACCTTAGGCCCCGCTCTTCATAGAAAAGAAAGGTGTACGCTTCAGTGCGCTTTATCTTCGGAAAAAGAGAAATCTTCTTGTGAATGACCATTCTCATCAACATTCTCCATATTTTCTCATGCTCGTTCAGTCATTTAGTGGATCGACGTACATTAGATTGTATTTTTATTCACATGTTGGGCCAAGGGATCATTCACTTGTTGGGCATTTGACACTAATTGTGACTACAGAGTTGATCGGGTATCATTTATTTGAGATTGAAGCTGACTTTCACAAAGGCGTGTTCTTATTTTATCTTGAAGTCGGGGTTAGTTGGATGCATGACTTTCAATGATAACGTGCCCGTCCTTAAGATTTAAGTTGATGTCTTGGTTTATCAAGTTACCAGCAGTTGGGGTGGATGGTTGAAGACCTGTTTAACTATCACTTAAAGGAGTTACATTGTAGTACTTAGTGTCACACGCAGATGATGTTGTGGATAATCGCAAGAGGTGTTAATGTCTCATACTTTGGTTTGGAATTGAGTACTTAGAGATTGGATTGGAGCATAAATTCTCTACACCATTCCTCCAACATTAGTGCAAGCTTAAGTCACAAGAACAACGAATTCTACTTCAGCTTCAAGTTTGGTATATCAGGTTTGCTCCATCAGTGATCACTTCAAATAGCCTACATAAGGGTTGCTAAAGATAGTTAGAGAGATTTTCTATAGCAGTTGATTCTTACAGGATACATTTGAGCCAATTTTGTTTTTTTCACAAGATTTCAAGTATATGTGCGTATAATGTGTTGTTAATTCTGAGGTATCAAAACCAGCAAGGGGGAAGGAGACATACATCTAAACGCACAATGAGTACACATGAGGAACTTTATACTTCTTCTTAATTGAAGTTATTCCGGGAAGATAAATGTCATAACCGCAGAGAAAATCAGTGTTTAACTCGTGGCTTTTGGTGTATTATTCCAATTAGGTGGGGGAAGAGATGTAAGAAACACTGATGATAAAAGAGGTACACAAGTGTATGATGATTCCTCTAGTTAGTCTGTATCCTACAGAAGGAAATGTGTTCATCCGGGACTTACTTGATTTTTACAGTACTGTTTTGGTGTTATCATTTCGACTACATCCGGTACTTAGTTGATGTTGTGCTAATGTCTTGGTGTTATCATTTTGACTACATACGGGATAAATTGTTTACACTCGGGACTTAGTTGACTTTGGTGTAGCAATTCTCATCTGCAATTTCCTGAAGGGAGAAAAGTACATTTCGGGGTCTTAATTGATTTTGATGTTACATTTCCGACTTCATTAATGGGATTGAGTGTGTACTTCAGGTTTTTCAACTTCATATAATGAGACTGATTACATCACTTCAACTACTTGGGGGAAGTGGTCTCTTGATACTTTTGGTATGCATTACTTCAGCGTTTCAGTGGGAAGAAATATGAGAAGAATTATTCAAGCGTAAGATGATACGTCTCTGATCTATTTGATGGTCCCCCGAATGGATAATCACGGTGATTATTCTTAAAAGGAGCAGCAATATTTGATGTGGTTTGGTACGAATTCCGCTGTGCACTTAACTAATGCAAGCTTGAAAGAGAGCTTTGGAACTGCTTAAAAAGAAGATTGTCGGTTTGGGGGGAAGCTACCAAAGCCTCACATTGAGAAGGCTCAAGTTCAGACGATTATTCAGGAGCCTCGAAAGCTTTGGTGGTGAAAGTTTAAGAGATGTTGACTACTGACTTCTACAACGTACAGAACGATATCCTCATTTCGGTATTCATGTCAACATCTTCTTAAATTGAATAATATATTTTGTACATATCTTAAACCAAAATGTAAATAGAAAATTATAAAACCAACAAAACCATAAAATAAAATAAAAAATAGAAAATACCAAAAATAAGTTTTCAAGGCTGTCTTCTGGTATCGATAACATTTACGGTCCTAGAAATGTCATTCAATAATGACATGGATCTTTAAATGAAGTTCGAGCAGAAGTTCAAAAAGTTTTCAAAACATACCTAAATGGCTTGCAGTTATTTCAGACTGTAACCCGCGCTTAAACTAAAAGGCTTGCTATCACTTTAGATATGCAACCCGTTTTTCAAAATGACTAAAGCATGTCGCCAAAAAGACTGCTGTTCATAAACAAATATTTTTCCGTCTATGATTCTTCAGGAGAGTATTTGTGTCACATGATGGTAACGTGTTGTTTGAAAATCAATCAAACTTAAGTTTTTCATAAAATTTGTCACTCAATCAATGACTACAACTCTTTTAATAGAAAATGGGTCATCGATTGAGGGGGAGAGTGATTTCAAATTTTATATCATCAAAATATCATCAAAAAGGTCTCTTTGTACATTATAAGTAGTGAATGAATATTCAAATGTTATGTGTCAGTATATGAATTTTTCATGAGTTTCTTGTTAAACTCCAAATCATTTAAAAACTCATCATGCCTGACACTAACATTCTCCCTCATAGATTGAGGGGGCATTGTAATGTTCCATTATCAGTATATATTGAATCAGACCACATTTTCTCCCAAATTTTCTAACTTATTTAAATCAATTGAGATTCCAAATCTTAAAAGGTTTGAAATTTTTGATCGAGGGAGAGAATGTGATTTAAATATTAAATCCAATAAAAATGTGATTGTTTGAGACTCAACCAGGCACTCCTCCCTCCATGTACTAAACAATTTCAAATACTAATGCACATGTTGAGGGGGAGCATTTTTGAAAGATCGAAAACAATTGAGGTACAAATGCTTTGATATCAAATATCACAAATACCTTGATTGATTTTCAATTGATTTTAATGCGGAGAGAACAATATCACATGACCGACCTTGCATTTACTTATTGGAGTTATAAGGATGGTAAGGTTAGGTATTCATTCCCGATCCGCCCGATTGCCAAAGGGATCTACCTAGGGACAATCCACTAGTTAGTGTAGAAGTCCTTAGGTATAATTAAAAAAGGAGAAAAGTGAGAATAAGGGAAGAGTGCCAACTGAGATGGAGCTAGTATTGGAACAAACCCATCAAGGTACTAGTGATGAAGTCTCGGTAAGTGCTGAAGGGGTTAAAGAATGAAAAAGAAATATAAAGAGAAAGGGTGAAAAGAAATAGCCCTCCAAATATTCAACCTTAGGGCAGAAACCTGGTTCAATTCATATGCTACTGGTGGTTACCAAGGTAACGCCGGTATTGAAGACAAAACGTCATAGATCCAGTGACGCACTGCACTAAACCTTCTAGCCACTCAAGTTCTCTTAAAAGGACTTGTTTCATTCTCACGGGGAACCGGTGTAAGCTATCAAACTTTCTCTTAGAGATTGGTAGATATTGAAGCAGGAGACCCCTTTCTAGTCTCTACACAGGAAAACCAAAGCGCACTATTGAGTCTAGAGCCAAGAGATCATCTATAAATCTCATTAGGACACACTTCCAATGTGCTTGCTATTTCATACACCTTGAAAAGCAAGAAAAATATACATTAAGAGTCCTACGCATTATCCTTGTGGTATTGCCAGAACATCCGAGTGATACGTAAAGTATTCACAATGAAGATGGAAATCCTTCTAGAGCTAACATCAAACAAGCTCTTGGTTGGTGACATGTGAGATCCTTCATGGATCAAACTTGTGACAACTGGGAAACAACGATGGGGCGATTCACATTTGAATCAACCTTGCTCCAGTAAATGAATTGACGGATAATTTTAGAAAACCTTTCGGTGTGCTCAACAATTGTTTTTAAGCACATCGACTGCGCATAAATTCTCAAACAAAAGTATTTGTGATTGAAACTTGACTTTGCTCATAAAACTTTCGTCGTATTGCAAAAACTCTGTATTCAACAATACGCGACTGTTTTTCAAATTAATTTCTCATTAATCAGTGAATCCCAATTCGCTGGTTCACTCACTCTGTGTTTTCTACTTTGAGACGCTCCGGTTTGAGAATGGCTAGTACAGCTGTGAAAGCGTGTCAAGGAGATTCTTTGGAATTCTACCTGATCACAGGTAGTATTTATAATAATCAACGGGGAACCGTGGTTCTTGCAACCTTATTTATCGAAAGTGAACAAAGACACTTTCATTTGTTTATTGCTAACTGTTGATTGCATGAATTTCTAACGGTTGCAGCTGATGGCGAATGAAGAGTCAATTCATAACCACATGCTCACACTTCACGCTCACAATCAAAGATATCATGATAATTGAAAACACATACAACACTGCTTCCACAACTCTGATGCAAAATATCATGATCCAAAAAAGTGTGCATGTCGGTCCGAAAGTCACAACATCACCTAGAGGTTATACTACAAAGGATGAGTTGGAGATTTACGGTGGCTGATGATCTCGATGAAAGCTCAAAGATCACCCAAGCCAAAGGAACATTCATCAAAAGATCACTACTGGAAGTACAAAGATTGCGGACTTTGAAGAATCAAAGACTACGAGCTAGGAAATTAAATTCATATAATAGAATGCTAGAATTCAAATTGTAATTTCCGGGGTGACCTCCCTTAGGGGGAGATTTTTAGGAATATAAAAATTCATGTGAAAGACTCGGTCACCCCGAGTATCATCTAGCATTAGTTAGGTCGTAGCCTTAATAGTAAACATCTAGTTAAAGTATCACCATGGAGTCGGGTCGGGCCTTTACCCACTGTGTGCCCGTTCCATAGCCCGTAGGGGGCATTTTTGTAACCACTATATAAGCCCTTTCCCACTATGGGGAAGGGTTGGAGCTTCATTTGCTTTCAAGTTAATACACATTACTTTCTCTCTCTAGAAGTGAACTCCCATTCTTTCTCTCTCTAAAGATTTGGCCGAATCACAAGGGTTTAAAGGTGTTATGATTTTTAGTTTTCTAGAGGGTCGATCCAGTTACGTGAGAGCCATGATTGATATTTGTGCCAACATAGAGTTGAAAGATACGCTTGTTGTGGTTGTGCCTAAAATTGAAGGTGACGGATATATATTATAAACTATTTATGTTGAGTACGAGTGAAAACCAATAAGATGTCCAACTTGTAAGTTATTTGGTCATTGAATCAATGTCCTAAGAAATTTGTATCTGATTCGAACGTGAAGACTCCAAAGAAAACCGATTCTAACGTGTTGAAGAATGTGAAGACTCAAACACAAATTGTACGTATAACTCATATTGATTTGAAGTCTCACATGGTCTATAAACCAATTCAACTTAATAAGAAGACATAGAAGACACAAGGGCAAACAAAGGGAGCGATCACTAAAAGAGGTACTAATATTACTACATAGAATTCTTTTGAAGCTTTAGGCAATATAGTAAACATGGACGACGGAGGGGTGTTGACCGAAATAAAACTCCCTCAAGCGATTTATTGTATATGAAAATGGGAAAAAGGATAAACATACGACCGCAAATACTATTTGGTCGTGTTATCAGCAATTGAACATTGAAAAGAGGATGAATTTAGAATCTAAAATTGTGGCTAGTACTTAAATAGGAGATCAAGAAGGTAATTCACATAGCGAAGTTGAGGAGGTAAATGATGAAACGGCTCGATTCATAGCTTCCTTAGTAAATCGAGTTGGTGGTGGTGGCGCAAACGATGCATGCTTTCTTGAGGATAAAGATTAAGATATTTGTGATGGTTACTATAATGATGCTTTTGGATTAACATAACAATAATTGGCATTCTGTAATGCGTTTGATGTCACTCTTCGAGGTCAAGTTAAACAATATGGTTATTTTTTTGCCATTGTAAGTCCAATGTAATCTTGTCATTAGTGGTCGTTTTACAGTAGGTTCATAAGTCTGGATGTCATTCTTATGATAGGTATGGTTTAAGATGTGAGATTTCACCTACATCCTATGTACTTAAACACTTTTATGTGATAATACATGTATCGCGGAAACCCTTTAAATATATACATATGTCTCGAAATCTTGGTAACTTTGACATGAAAAGCAAGGTGTATATAAAAAGGAAAGACGGAAAATTAGCGATAACTCAAAATAAAAAGTAAGAATAATTAACATTTAATTAGTAATAACCAACTAAAGTATTCATGGAATTGGAGCTTTGTCTCACAAATATTGAATGGCATTTATTTTTGTATGATCGCGTGATGCGCAAGAAAGTAGAAAATTGAGAAGAAAAAAAGGCCCGGGCTAATTTGATATCAAAATAATTTATCAAATTAAAAATCTATGCTCACTTAGGTAATTAATAAGAACTATAAACATTAGGGTAACTGAATATTGATTAAAATAATCCAAACTAAAGAATTCACCGCAAAGGATTTTGTTACACTCTCTCAAGTGGCGTTTAGCATTCAAAATTTTAAGGGTCGGACTATATATGTATTTTTTTCTTAATATGTATTTTATCATAAAATGGTACTCGCTCGTATTCAAAATTATTGTTATCAGAAGAAAAAACCACACAGTTTAAGAAAAAAGTTTATTACACTCTTCAACCAATCGAATATCATCCATGCCCATTAAAGCATTTTTTTTAATTGGCTGAAACAAGAAAAGAACTATTATTTTGAGACATTTAAAAATGAAAACGAAAACTACAATTTTGAGACGAATGAATTAGTAAAAAGTGAAACTTTTAGGAGGGCAAAACTCCCTTTAGCCACTTATATGTTCCATCTTTGATAAAATAAAAAACAAACACAAACGTTCAAACTCACTAGAGGGAGAAAGTTGAATGCGTATTAATACAATTATACGTTATATAGTTTGTCTTTTATGTACTTAATATATTTATCTCATATAAATATATATGTTTCGGTTAATTACTATTATACCCTCTATGAGAATATTTCATATTCTCATCATTTCCATTATTTTCGTATCTCTTTCTCATTCCAACTTGCTTGTCTATTTGGTGTGCAACGGTGTAACTTATCAACATTTTTATGAGTACCATTTGTTAAAGCTATTATTTTCATGCTTACAAATCCAACAATTATATATTTCATTTAATTCCATGTCACTCTAGACTTGTTGTTTATACTTTAATAAGCAAGGAAGGGAGAAAATTGTCCTTAGTTTCATTATCAACAAACTCGGAGTGAAAAGTCGATAGATTATTCGTTAACTCCATGAGAATGAAAAAGAACTTGTTAAAAAGAACTTGAGTGGTTAAGACGGATTGTGCATTGGCATCATGTCTCCATGATATCTTACTTCAATACTAGAAATCAACGTATTAAATCCGATAAATTATGTATTGACTATGTGTCTATATTGGGGTGAGAATGGTTTTCATTTCTTTTAACCTTTTCATATACTATTTTATTTTTTCCTTTTGGCCTCTCATATTTTTCAACTCCTGATGTTTTTTTCTTTATGTTCACTCTTTTTTATTTATTTTATTCATTTCTTTTCACTTTATTTCTTCTTTTTTTTCTTTGGCAATTGATAAATAATGATCTGCACCCTAAACTCAGTCACTTAGACCTAACTTTTCTAAATTGGAAACAAGATTCAGTTTAATATATCTTGCTCTAAAAAGATCATAAAAGTATTTGTATTAACTATATCACTTTGTGCAAATTAATCAACATATGTGATTCAAAATAATTAAAAATCGTCTAAAGTGTTCGAATGTATCAAAATACTTTAACACTTTGATCTTTTGATTTAGTTTTCAAAATACTACCTCTAAACATATGTATAAAATTTTCAAATAAATTTGAATATGTGATGGGGACAAGAATTGGGGCCAAGAGCTTAAGGGATTTTACAAGAAACAAAAACATGCCGAGAACAGACGGAAAACCCAGGATGCGTCGATGCGAATAAGCAAAGGCCAAACCCTCTGTTGACCAAATGCACCGCATCATCTCCTGATGCACCGCATTTTGCGGTGTTCGATTTTTATATTTTTTGTTTTTTTAAGAAAGTGCAAGAGTGTGTTTAGGACGTTTTTAAATTTTATTAGGTTTCTTTTCCTCCTAGCCAGCTACACTTGTAAATATGGGGCTTGTTTTCTTTGTTTAGGATTCTTGATTATTAATAAAATCTGTAATAAAAGTTTTATCTCTTTATTAGGGTTTCACCTAGAGGTTGTATCCTCATTTGTCAACCCTTGGATTGGTGTTTAACAAAATTCACTCGCATGTCCTGTGTCAGTTGGTATCAGAGCTTGATAGTATCTTAGATGGTGAGTGGTGTAGAAGATTTAAAAACCCGTACTGTTTGTGGGGTATGGTCTTGAGAACACATAGATCGTGATTTTATCGATATCATATCCAAATTCGATAAGAATTCCACTATCGATCAAATAATATGTGTCGTGTTTGTATTTGGATGTAACAACCATGAAAATCACGATGTTTGTAAATACGGAGGTTCACGAATTCATCCAACTATAGGCGGATCTGTTGGCAACCATAGATGCAACCATTCCCCCTTCAACAATAGAGGAATTAAAGAATTGAAGAAGAGAAAGATGGATAATCACTCATCCAGGAACAAAAAATTTAATCCTAGGTGCTTAATCAAAGGTAAATTTTGAGCTTTAATTTATAACTATTATAGGAAAAATTTAGTTTCAAGAAAGTTAGTTGACCACATTAAATTTATAAACAGAGCCTTATTCGAATGGAAGAAAGCTAATATGCAGGATTTACATTGTTAATGTAAATCTTAAAAAGAAGAGGTGATTTGTGATGTGTTTGACTTGGATGTTGGTCATGTATTGTTAGGATAATTGTGGCATAAAGAGGTTACGTCAACTTATTATTTTCAACGTGACCTTTACATATTCACATGGACGGGAAAGAAATGCAATGCTTCCCAACAAAGAAATTCCACAAGCTGTAAAGTTTGAACATAAAATTGAAAAAAAGTTTTTAAAACTCGATATCATTGTTAAAGTTGAAAATCAACATGATCTTGAAGTTGATAGGATTAGAGTAGAAGCATCGACTGAAGTACTGGAGAAGGCAACAGATTCTAGGGTTTTGAAAAATCTTGAAGTTGAAGCTACTCAGTCTGAAAATTGTTATATTCATCTCACAATCGTGGCATTTATGTATAGTTAAAAAGGGGAGAATTTCACTAGTACAACATTTTTTACAAGGTAATTACTAATATTAAAAGATATGGGCAATCATTCCATATTTATTCATAATATTCCTTTAATTATTTTTGCTATGCCTTTCTGCTTATTTAAACAGAGTTACGATCGAATAAGAATACATCTTAAAATGAAAAGAATGAGAAATAACTATAACCATAAATTAGATACGCATCAACTTGAATTAGTTTAATACCTAGTCTTTTAGATGTATCACAATATATTCTCTAGCTTTTAATTATTTGAGTTTTGTACTTTTTTCCTACAATACCTTTTTATTATCAAATGCCAATGAACACCTAATAACCTTTTTTGAGATTGTTCCGCTTCAAAAGGGTATTGAATCTAATACAAATTTATATAATAGAAGTTTATGATGGATGACGTCAAATATGTCGTGGCAAAAATAAATGACGCGGCAAGCCAACATGAAAATCATGGATATGTTGAATGTGGACATAATTTGAAAAAAATGTTTATTTGCCTTCATAAAATAGCTCATAAGTTTTTGAATTCACACCCTTTAATTGACACAAACATGTATAAAACATATACTAATTTGTATTTTTAATTTGCAAAATTACATTCATTATATTCATCTTTCCTTCACGATTAATACGAATATACATACATATTTTTTTACATAATTAAAATATTCATTATTTATGTAAAACCAGAGGTGTAATAATTTTAATAAATTTTCAACTTTTAATTTGCACCCGTGCTTATTACAAATATATTCATAATGTGATTAAAATGAGTTACTCAACATGACAAATAATATACGTATTCTTAAATAACTAGATAAACATTAAGATTATATTTAAATATCTAGTGTTTTTGTTTTAAAATCAAATCAAATATTATTTATATTATATGTATTGTATGAAATTGCCGTACCTAATTGTTAAGTATTATATTTTATATTAGCAAAAATTTACGTTGGTATGAGACTTTATCTTTGTATACTTTTATATGTTAGTACGATAATATATGTTACATTTTAAAAACTTTAATATTTGTGTGAAAATAGTTTAAAATTGATCTTAGTATAACTTAGATTACTAATTCATGTTCTCCTATCTTTGGAATGCGTGAATAAAACGTTTTTAATTATTGTGTAATGTTACATGTATCCAACTTGTCAAAATTGAAATTAATATAATATAAGTTTTAACATATCATCTTCATTCTATATGTCTTCAATACGTTTAATTTCATGTTGATTACAAGACAATTTACTTAGCTTTAAACAATAAAGTGTTATGACACATAATACTATATAACATTCATTGAAGTGAAACGTAGAGCCGGTATTGTTCCGAAGCCGTCGGGTGAGAGGTCGGCTCCAGGGAGGAGGATGGCACGGGTGCATTGTGGAGCCACAACTCGGTCCGACATTGTTCACACGCCAACCGAGTCGATCCATCGGCTAAAAGGGATTAAAAAAGAATTAGCGGGCTTTTGCACTTACCTAGCACTTGATTTTTGGTGTACGCTGCATGTTGTACACATGTTTTTCATTAGAACAAACATCGGTTTTATATGGTTCACTGCATGTTGTACACTTGTTTTCCATTATCAATGCTAGAACTATTTACACAAGCATTGCCATTTCATTTGGTTAGTCCCTTATTTCTCTCTCTAAACACACATACAAGTTGTTTTATTAAGTTGGGTTACATCTTATAGAGTGGTGATTGTTTGGCGTTTAGGTGTTTCAAGAATCGATAGCGAGGTTTCATTGTCGTCTGATTCGTTAATGTAGGGTATTTCATTATTTTTTAGTTTGTGGATTTGTGGATATGTGTTTATGTTTGTGTTTGTTTGAGCTTTGTCAAAAGTCTGATGTTTGATCAAAAGGGCTGATTTTATATTGTTGGCTACGAGTGGTGTTTTATTTGGTTGTTATGATCATTTGATACTATTAGTAGATTCCTGTATATGTATCTGCTTTGTTTAAGCTTTGTATATGTGTGGTATCTGGTTATAATTTTTTTGCTGATTTCTAGTTTGTTAGTTCATTAGGTGTGTTATGTTCATGCAATTAATGTTTGATGTTTTTGGATGTTTCTGATCTGAAAGTTAAATGCATGGTTGTTTCAGAATTTGGGTTTGTCGAAGTGCCGTTGCCAATCGTACTTTTGGTGTGGCGAAAGTCGTATGGCATAAAATGTGACAATATTTTGTAGCCAACTTCATATTTGAGCCAGGGTAATATGTTTTTTTATTTCAATGACTGCCATGAAACAGGTTGTGTAAAAAATTAATTGAGATATTAGGATCATGAGACGTTGGTTAGGTCACTTGATATGTCACCTATATCTGTTATTAGTAGAAATAGCAGGTATGAGTGTCATACCAAGTGGTCTAACCAACGTCTCATAGCTTTTTAGGCAACTCAATTTAGGTATTCGGGTTTTGGTTTTGTTTTAATGCATTTTATATTTAATCACATTTGTTAAATTCAGTTTCTTGGTTTCGCGTTTAGGTTTAGGTTTAAAATTTTTATCAATAGTACACGTTTGAAATTGCGTTATCTGATTTAATTGTGAGTGGTTGTGTTGATTTCTTCAATATCATTACGGGTTCTATGATCCATACATCTCACAAAACACGTCCACAGATTTTGTAATGCATTTTTAGAATCACTTTATATTTCATCGTGAGCAACTGCACGAACATTGTGAAAAAGGGAAAGGGCGGCTGTCTGTTCACTTTCCAGAAATGACGAAAATCTAGTCTAGTGCCGCGAAGGCAATAATGTCTCACGATCTAGAGATCTCCGCGGAGACGGATACGGAAACCCCCCACATATGGATAGAGAATATAAGGGGGTCCCTTATCTACTAAAACCAATCATTAGGGAATACCGACCAAATGAGTCGGTCGACCGCTAGATTTACAAATCTGTTATTCCTGGCTGGCATAGAAGTCTTTTGCACGGGTGAAGGAGATGCATTTCAGGTACTGGTGGTATTTGGACAAGAAAAAAAGGAATAATTTCTTTCTTCTTTCTGCCTTTCTTTCACATGACGACTATGTACTTTCTATGGGAGCCGTTTTTGCTTTATTTGCAGGATTTCACTATTGGGTAGGTAAAATCTTTGGTCGAACATATCCTGAAACTTTAGGTCAAATCCTTTTTTGGATCACTTTTTTGGGGTTAATCCGACCTTCTTTCCCATGCATTTCTAAGGGCATTCGGGTATGCCACGTCGCATTCCATATTATCCAGATGCTTACGCTGGATGGAATGCCCTTAGTAGTTCCGCTCATATATATATATATAAATATATATATATATATATATATATATATATATATATATATATATATATATATATATATATATATATATAGTTAGGATTTGTCATTTTTTCATGGTCGTAGCAATCACTTCAAGCAGTGGAAACAACAAAATATGCGCTCCAAGTCCTTGCGTTGTTGAACGAAATCCAACCACACCGGAATGGATGGTACAAACTTCTCCAGCTTTTCATACTTTTGTAGAAATTCTAGCTATCAAGGAGATGAAAAGCTCTATGAATTAAAAGAAAAAAAGGGTCGCCGATTGCTACTAAGAACCTAACAGAACTTACCACTTTCCAACAGATAAGAAACTCTCAGTAAGCAGGATCCGTTGATTGAGAGTTGAAGGGCACGTAGTCGCTAAATCGACAGGAAAACGATGGAAAAGAAGATTTAAGATGAGATTTCGCTGATAAGACGCCAGAGTACATAAAATGAAGTCGAAGCGCAAGAGACATCTGCGCAGTGCCCAGGCGCCGGGATTGGAAGCCCCCACCAAATGTCTGAAGCAACGGGAGAAATGGTCGATCACCTTTACTTAAGAAGATTTTGCTATCATCCAAGGCACCAGAATTTCATTTTATATATATAATTTCCTGATTTTTTTGGGGTTTCAATGCTATGTCCGGTTTCATTTTTCTATAAACTATGTATGCGGGAGAGAAATTCCTAATCTTTAAATCACACCCTTTTGTACATGCTTCCGCTCAAAATAGTTTTACGTTATTTTTTAGGTTTGCAGATTCTGTGATTCTTGGTCATAGGTGCTGGTTTTATATGGTATGTATAAGTTTTGGTTATACTTGCTGATTTTATATATACTATTAATTAAAAATATATATGATTGTTTTTGTACCTAAATTTGTCTTTTCATGTTGGCATTACTGTTGTTATCATAGGAATTATGTGCATGGGACAACAAAAAGTTGCTAAGAGAAAGAATGAGCTGACATAGGTACAAAGTGTTTTTGTTTATGCATATACTTGTGAAAGTGGTCATTTGATTTAGGTTCATAAGCAGCCCTTGTTGTGTATCACGTATTTGACCTTCGCTTACATTATTATATATTGATTTATTTTGTATTTAGGTTATACAAGAAATGTAGTTGCATATAAGAATGTTCATTGAGGAGGATGGGTGAAATTGATATAATGGTTATTTATAATGGTCGAATGTACATTTTCGCCACCAAACACTCGGGCTTTGTTGGTTTGACTATATAGATTTGTTGAGGTGAGATATTTACTGATTTCATATATGTTAAATTTTGTTTTTGGATTTCATTTAAGATTATCGTGCTTTTAGTGGTTTTTAGTGTATATCTAATTTGGATAATAATTGTTTGGCTACGACGATTCAAACACCCTATGCGACTTAATTTTGGTTTACAACCAATAAAATATTTGAGCGGGAGTATAAATATCCTAATTCAAGTTACTAATTCATTGTTCATTTTTTTATTCATGCTATCCAATGTACGCCAAATCGACATACCAAGGTTAGGGTTAGGAGATTTGGATAAATGATGTCAAGGTTTTCTAGGACGCTTGCAAGGAGAAGTTATGTAATGAAAAAAAAAGTTACACAGACTTTTTTTTATTGAATCTCTCCTTGCTTGCTTCCTAGAAAACTTTTACCATATCTTTTATCCCTTAGCCCAATATTAGTATGCCCATTTTACAAAGCATGCATAGTCTAAATAGAAAATGAACATTGTCTTAGGTAACAAGTCTCGTGGTTTGGGCGAGGATTGTCCGTCATAGCCTTGGTTTGTTTTCTAGTTTGGTACACCAGCTCATTTTATCATGTTTTGTGATATAATTAGAACTGTCGATTGGTACTTGAGTGTATTACTCAGTATCATTCATAAAATATTAAATGTTTGCGACACATTTATTATTATGTTGCGACCTGTGATACATGGATATTATGAAGGTGACATGAAAAAAATAGTTATACGACCGGAAAACGTGTTTTACATGCAGCATTGGAAACACATCGTTTAATGATATTTTTGGGTGTATTGGATTTGCTTAGAAATCGAATGAACAACAAATTTGGCAGATAACACTGGAGAGATGATATCAGATATTATATGATAGCGTTATTGGCAGCTCAAGTTTAGCAGATGAAAAAGGTTTGAGGCAGGGTTAAGGTTTTGTTTGTCGCAATTTCATAACACTTACCTGCTATTAATATGCGTAAAAGGTTGTGGGTTTGATTGGTTAATGGCCACCCTATATTGTTGTGCAACACATTTTTTCTGTAAAAGTTTTTACTAATAAGTCCATTCTAAAATTAAATCATTTAAGAGTAGTATGATCTTTGAAAATGTTGGACGAATTACTAGAAAATGTTTTTTTTCTGAAAAAAGAAGTGTTGCACCATTCGTGTGATTAAGTTAGGATTTCAGTCGGAATTTCCTCCTATTATTAAAATGGATTTCTTGCTGCTTTTGCTTCACTCTTACCATGGAAAGTTGTTTTGTTTAAACGGAATTGTTGAGGTATATCATTTATTTCTTTTGTGGAAAATTTATTTTCGGTTACATTTTACGTTAGAATGATTATGCTCTGAATCATTAGATATTTGATATAGTTTTAAACAATGTTAATTTTACTAGGAATTCTGTAAATATATTTCATGAATCATTAGCTTAAGATGTTACAATTTCCCATATAGATCATAGGCTTGTTTTTCGTATATCTAATATGGATCATAGTTTTCTGGCCATGATGGTTCGGTGAGCCATTTCGTTTTGATTTTTGGCACGACAAAAGCTGGAGGGCATAAAATGAAACCTTGTATTGCAGCCAATACGAATTTAGAACCACAGGATAAAAACTCTAATTCCAATTACTAAGGCATTGTTTATTTTTTTTTTATGATATCCAAGATATTCCAAAAGATCATACTAATGTTAGGGTGGGGAGAATGGGAGAATGGTATAAGGATTCCTATGGCGCTTACCAAAGATAAGTTTTGTGATGAGAAAAACATTAATTGGAATTTTTACAACTAAATTTTTTCCTTGCACTCTTCCAAGAAGACCTCTATATCGAATTTACCATCTTCCTCAACACAATGTTAGTGTGGCCATTTTAGATATCGTGCATTTTCTAAATACAAATAATGTCTTTAGGTAACACGCTGAGTACGGTAGATTTTGTATGGAAAAAAACTCTTGTCCGAAGGGGAATAAAACTAGAATGGCTTTGGTATGTTTTCACCGTTGCACCCGACCGAGGTACTCCGCATTTTTCCTTTCGATTCGTATTGTCAAATTTCAAAAAGGAAATTCTTTAATCACCTAGGTGATATCTCCAAAATGCTATATGTTTGTGACATAAAAAGATAGTTGGGTAGAAAGTGGAAGACCAGTTCTAACGAATTGCACCTGATGTGCTTACACACATGAGACGGTTGGCTAATACTGAAGTTGCATCCAAGTATATACGTCGAGCATCCCTTCCGAAAGACAATTTTTTTTTGCTAAATGTTTGTTTTGGTTGTTTCAACTCTTTGATTCGTATTCTCAATTCCATCCATCTCTTTCGTTTGTTTGCTTTTGGTTCATCGTTCGAATTATTTATCGGACATTTAGACTAAAATCACATTACTATTTAACTGACAGAGAACATATATCTCTTTCAACTCCAGCATTTGAAGAAAAAAAATCCAAACTTTCACAAATCACAACGATAAACAATTATGATACTATGGACGACGACAACAACCGCCATAGGTATCCATCTAACAACTTGCCTCGGTGTTGTTTTTGAATTCTTTAAATGTTTCGTCAGATTTATGTATCATTTATTGTGTCATCCACGTTAGCTTATTGGATTGGTAATTTGTGTTATCTTGCTTCAGGTCCATTTATTTCTTGAAAGTAGAAACATTTCAATAGTTTGAGGTTTAATTTATGCATAAACGTACTAAATGATGGTTGTTTAAACTAAAATTTTATTAGTTTCTGTTTATCACAAGAAACAGGAGGCCTCCTCCATCTCAAGGGTTTTTGAAACAAGGGATGCCTATATGCGACAATGGTTTTCTAGTCATTGATTATTAAGTCAAAGCATGGGAACGGAGAATGTGGCATGTATAAGTTTTGGAAAGTTCCACAGATCATTGAGATAAATGATTAGGATGTTTTCGGTGCTGCCAAGGACCACGTCGATCGTGATTTGATGAGAACTAAAATATCTTCATAAAAAAGTAAACGAGTTTTAGAACAAGTTAAAGAGGTAATACGATGACAATGGTGGTAAATGTATCTTAATAGTGACAATAAAGGATTATATACACGCTCTTCCTTTTTAGTAAACAAATTCGTGAAATTTTCCTCTCCATATGGTTCTTAGATCTATTCTACTTATATTTATATAGACCCAAAAAAATTATATGAAATAGCAAGCTTCATATATATATATATAAATACTCCCTCCGTCTCAAAATTAATGTCAAGGAGAAAAAAATCACACAATTTAATAAAAGTGAGACCACAATAAATCTCAACCAATATGTATATATATATATATATACATACATATATATATATATATATATATATATATATATATATATATGTATATATATATATATATATGTATATATATATATATATATATATATATATACATATATATATATATATATATATATATATATATATATATATATATATATATATATATATATATATACATTGGGGTTAAAATGAAAGTTTCTTATAATGAAAAGGCATGTGGGTGACATGTGTCACTTTTTGCATCACTTGAATGTCATGCCATGTGACATGTACCACCCCCACCCTTAAAAAAAATTTTTCCCGCCAAAAAAATTTTTTTGGGCAAAAAATTCCTTAAAATTTATTACTCCATCACGGTTATAAAAATACGCATCACAATTATAATTGTGATGCAGTAACTATAATCTTAATGCACTAAAATCATGATTATGATCACGTAACTTTATACCGAAGTAATCGTTAACTTATAACCTTAAGGCACTAATAAGTTTTGGTGCATCTTTATATAAGTTACTGCATCATAGTTAATAGTTAAGTGCATCAATTATGATGCACTAAAATCAAGGTTATAACCTTAATGCACTAAAATAATGATTGTGATGTAGTAACTTTATAACTGTGATGCAGTAATTTATAACCTTAATGCACTAAAATCATAATTGTGATGCAGTAACTTATAACCTTAATGCACTAATAAGTTTTGGTGCATCTTTATTATAAGTTACAACATCATAGTTAATAGTTAAGTGCATCAACTATGATGCACTAAAATTAAGGTTATAACCTTAATGCACTAAAATCATGAATGTGATGCAGTAACTTTATAACTGTGATGCAGTAATTTATAACCTTAATGCACTCAAATCATGATTGTGATGCAATAACTTTTTAAATGTGATGATAAAAAAAATTTGGCGGAAAAAAATTTTTGTCCAAAAAAATTTTTTTGCGGGAAAAAATTCAGGGGGGGTATGATGATGTGGCAAAGGTGACACATGTCACCTCACATGACTTCTTCTCTTCGTTATAAGAAACTTTTTTATAATAACAAACATATGTATGTGTGTATATATATATATATATATCTTTACATATATATGAGGCTAAGTACAAGTTGTACTTGAAGCTTGAAAGCATGTACAATGACATGGAAATGCCACCTCAATGCCACTTGGCACATGAAATGCCACCTAAGCTGCTATGTCGTGTGGTTTTTGTTAAAAAAATTATGGCACTATGGAGATTCAACCACTGTCACTTGGAACATGTTACCAACACTCCTACCACTAAAGCAGCTTGGTTTTTGTGAGTACACTTTGAAAAACAAAATTGATAACAAGACGTGGAGTGTCGGATACAAATTGAAGGTTACTCAAAAACCATTCAAATCCTCCCCTAAATCTTAGCTATTCTTTGTAACCGAATCAATGCTCCTCCAATTCTCTCCCAATTTTTGTAATCATTTTGAATCTCAGTCAACTTTTCATATCTCAATCAATATGTTCCAAATTCAAATTGTGCTCCATATCACACAAATCACGGATGAAATTGATTTTGAAAATATTTTTTACATATTTCTCAATGCCACATTCAAAACCCTAATTTGTATCTATAAATATTTACAAAATCATCTAACACCACATCACTAAATCCACATATATTGTACATATCAAAAAGGGAGTTATGAATAAGGGTTTTAGAAAGAGTGGTAACATGGGATACCAAAAAACTCCAACCGTGCCAAGAAGCAGTTTGCGAAAAACTGGAGGCTTCTGGCAATTCTGGAGGATCAGGAGGTTATACATTTATTTTTGTTCTATTGTTTATAATTTGGTACTAATCATATTTTGTATTTACATGAAATATACTTAATTGGTGTTTTGTTACGATGTTTATTTGTTTGATATTCTTATTTACCATCTGTTGGTTGTAAATACTTTTTTAAATTGTGTTTTTCCTATTTATTATGTATTTTCTTTATTTGAATGTATGTGCATTATGTTTATTTTTGTATGATGTTTTTAGATATGATGTGTATTAAGTTTATGTGCAGCTTATTTGATTATGTTAAACATTGTTTTAATATGTTTTTTGTGTGAAAAGCATATTTAGTTTTTTTCTAAAACCATTAGATTTTTAGATTCATTAACACGCGTTCATCTGTGTTACTATATGTCAGGTAATGGCGAGGATAGGAAAATAACACCTATCAAAGATGTTAATCCTATGAATGATGACATATCTTAAGGAAGATATATATCAATTTGGCATTCTCACAAAATGAATCTTTGCCAGATCCATATAGCCTTGATTTGGTTCTGCAAGACAAAGATGTATGTACACTATCCTCTTTTCTATGTATACAATATATTACTAATAGTTTATGATGCTTTTATTAACCATATTTTATTTGTAATTCAGAACACAAGGATCCAGGTGTATATCAAGAAGGAGTTTATGTTTAAATTGAGCCGTTGTTGAAGGGGAAAATGTTACATCATTTCCAATTTTGGGATAGCTGAAAATGGTGGGAAACTTCTTTTGTTACCACATCATTTTCAAAATAAGTTTCTCAGGGACAACCATTGTCACCGTCGGAACCTTTTGACACCAACACATATGGTTTTATTTTTGAACCATATAGTCATTTCTTGGATCACGAACATCACGAATACTACGACAATGATGATGTTGGTACGCACTTGATCCATTATGAATAATATCAATTTTATTTTCCCTGATTAAAATTGATACTTTTATTGTTTGCTAATTTTATTCATGGATTATTTAAATAGATATCATTGGTTCCGTAATTGGTATCGAGGAGAGTGTCCCTGTTATGTCTGCTGCGGTAAAAGTTTAAGTAGAACTGTTGGATTGAGGATCTGAGTAAGTATACATTTTCCAATTATATTTCATTTTTGAAACAATTTGATGTTAATGATTTCTTTTTGTATCTATTTAAGTAGCCTATATTTTACATAAATTACAGGGCCAACCGTTTGAACTTGACTTTCTGGGACCAATGGGCGAGAATGTGGGATCCATATTCAAGTAAGCGTGCGTGAATTGATCATTTGGTAGTTATACTTCACTTGGGAAAAGTGAAGTATTGGGACGGTATGTGCATTGTTCTTCATTTCAAATGTTGAATATAGTCACTTTATTAATTCAGTTTTAAGTATATGTCTTCAATTTCCACATAGCAGGCACTGCCGCTATTAACAATGCTCTATTTGGTTCGAAGATATATATCAATCGTGATATACCAGAGATCGTTTCTTTCAAAACAAGGTTATTACCTGTTTGTTAATTCTGTTAGTTCAACGATCAAATATTTTATTGTCAGTAACAAAAATATTATTTTCGCTTTTTGTAATGTTATTTAGGGTTCAACAGTAGAGGGGTTTCGGCTGATCGGTTGAAGATTGCGGTGTTCTCACCAGAGGTAAAGGTTCAAACCATATCGAGTTTTTTCATGGTACGTGTGAAAAGATTGTTGGATCGATTCGTGAATGTGAACCGGTATGTTAGTGATTTAGATTATTAAATATTAACAAACTATATTTAACGTGTTTGCAGTTATTAAATATACTAAATTTGGACTATAAAATGCATGATTCACATTGTATTGTTTTGGCAACAATACAGGGATCCACAAAGAGCATGGTTGGGCCTACACTGCATGCAAAGAGTGTAACAAAAGAGTTCATGTTGAACAGGGAAGGAATCGCAAAACTGCTTTTTATTTTGCGAGGACCATGGATCTGTCAGTCGCATCTAGGTAATAACCATTAACAAAGCCTATCCATTGTTTTTAATTTATGAATCTTATGTTTTGTTATTTTTCTTATCAAGGTTTAAGGTCATTGTAAGGTGATTGATGAGTGGATCTGCCCCTGTTGTTTTTAACAATGTCTACTCTTATAAAGGGTAACAATGTCGATGCAAGTTTAAGCCGTGTGTTGGATTTGCGGTCCCTACTTGACATAGTGATGCATCTGGGAGTGGATCAACTTCCGGTTCAAAAAGGCGTCGCGATTGATTTGCAGTCAACTTCTTCAACGGGTGAATCATCGAGGCGTGCTGAAAAGAAGCAACGTGTGTTTGTTGATTTGGAAGAGATTGATAGTGAACCCGATGGTGAAGAAGGAATACAGACTACCCAAGATTTGGTTCAAGTCAAGATTGAACCAGAAGATTAGATCCAGCCCAACCACTCCATGGTTCCTATCATTTTGTTTCTTTATTTGGCATGATGCATTTTGCAAGAACAATTTTTTTTGAATAATTTGTTTCAAACAATATGTTTGCTTTCTTATGAAAGCAATTGTTATTTTATAAGTATCATGGAGATGAAATTTGTTAATCAATTTTGCCACTTTTTGGCATTTTAATGATGTTTATTTGTAGTTACCATTTGATTCATTGCTCTTTGGATATTTTACAACATTTAATTACACATTTAGGAAAAGTATGTTGAACAAAAACATAAATGTTATTATGGTCATGACAATACCAATTCAGTATTTACATATGCAATACCATCCTAATATTCTTGCAAACATGGTTAACATTGATGATAATTTTTGAAAAAAAAAACTTCATCTCTTAGATGTTATGTTTGAAACTCTTAAATTAAAAACAAACAAACTCAAATCATTTGACACTTTAGGGGCATATTGGAATATTTTGACTCAAATGAATCAAGTATAATAGAATTTTGTTGCACATGTAACAGTAGCATTGATATTATTTGACACTTTAGTGGTGAATATGATTTTGGCAATTATCTTATAAAAGCACAATGCTTTTAATGGTTATGTGGGAACCAAAGCCCAGTGAAGTATAACAAACACTCTAAAAAGGTACTAAACCCAAGACTATCATCCAGTTTCAAATGGGAAGTAACCCAAGTAAACTTCTTACTACAAAATGAAGTAAGCTCTTTAAACAACAACAAACACTCCTAAAGGGAATTAAGCTAATTATGATGACTACAAATACATCAACCATGAATTTGCAGTAGTTTAAAGTAGTTGATTAAACAACATTAGCAATAAGAACTAATTGTTAACATACGAAACATGTCGATAGCATATGGATAACACCTTAAACAACTTAGGATAATAGACGGATGTCATTATCATGTATCCAGACATTATTAAACTTAACACATAACCAAACTAGAAAAGTCTTGATACTAAACATAAATTGAAAAGACACAAACCACTGAAGCCTTAAAACAAAAGACGAGTCCTCGCTTCAATACCCTTCATTCAACACATATCAAAGATTGGAACAAGCACAAGAAACTCAGGATCAACTGTCTCTACCAAATCACGTCATCCGTCAACGGTGGGCGTATCATTTGTCTTTCCCGAAATGGCATTGCTTGTTGATATGTTTCCATTTGTCCTTGCAATCATGGTCGGATGGTTCTTTCTCACCTTCCGCTTGAGGTCTTTTTGTGCCTTATAGTGATCGGGTCCAGGAAACTCCATCCCACCGTGGCGAACAATTGTGTTGTCAAACGTCTTGATTCACTCTTCTCAACATACTTGGCAGGTACAGTCTATAGTCAAATATAAAACCTCAACAAGCTCTTATTTTTAAGATAACTTAACCAAAACTTAAATATAGAAACACTGACATGCACTAACAATTATAGCTACTTACAAAAAGGTTTCTATCTATGACATAGGCCACATTGGTGTGTAAAACATGCATCTTCATTCCTGTGCTGATCATGGCCTTCCCAATCGCATATGTGAAACATCCTTGGATCTATATTGCAATTTATTAACACGAAATATTAGAATTATGTAATTTTATATATAATAAGGTACCATAAATAATGATAAAGTTGCTAACAATAGCGGAACATACCTTTGTCCAAGGGACCTCGACAGATAGGAAAAGCATCATGCAATTCTGTTCTCGGGATGTCTTCATAGCCTAAACCAAGTCAATCCCTTCCAAAAGTAATCATATTAATGACAACACCACCAAGTTTGTGAAAACCATTGGTTTCCAGTACAGTGTTGACTCTCAACAACGATTATACGGTGAGTATATATTCCTTAGGTGTTGACTCTCATCCCTTCCAAAACTAAGACTACTTTCTTTTTTGTAAACTTTCGACTATATGATTTCACCCAATAATCATAGCATACATACCATCTAACAAAATAATGGAGGTGATCTTGTCTTATTGTCTTAACTAACTTTTAAACAGAACATACACCATGGATCATATAGTCAACATATATTAGCTAAATGAGTGATTTAGTAACAACAATCAAAAAAATATCGGACTCTATGCATACACCATAGATCATTAATCTTTACTTATATGCTTGAAGACACCATAGATCATTAATCAACATATATGCTTGAAGACTTTTATCCATATCTAATAGAGTTTATACAAACTACAAAACAAAAAATCTTTCAAGTTAAGTATTTTTTAACAAATAAGAAACCGTATCGGCAACTAACTATGTATCAACATACTATAAATCACTACAATCGTAAAGCATAAGAATCAACCTAAACCCTAAACCGTTGTTGTTGACTATATTATAGTTGTCATTCTTACTTACATGGATATCAAAAGAAAATTAACAATAAAATTATTAGTTTTTTAGATGCGTACACCTTCTTGGTACTAACGCAACGGTGCTTGCTTCTCAATAAATGAGGGTGGTGTGAGATTTCATCTACCACCGTTTCATTTATCAAGGCAAAGTTGATATTTTAAATATGTAACAATCATTACCTTTGAAAATACACGCAATATAAATACCATTTTTGTAAGTATCTTTGTTATCTTTGTATACAAGTGAAAAACCATTGACCCAATGTTAGACCATTGTATATCAATAAATCATAAAATAGGCAACCCAATGTATAACATTTTGCAAACAAATTTCGTGTTACTTAAACAAACATACTTGCCTAACCGTGTACAATAGTCTTATTAACACAAGAGTATTTCAATGTAATATTTTGTTTCTAACTATATTTAAGCATGTAGAATAGTCTTCTTAACTATTATAATTACAACTTCTTACAAGATCAATCTAGATACATAATATGGATACAAATTAGTTGATAATATAGATCATCCAGATACATAATATTATGTCTGTGGCAATTTCAAACCATACTAAAATATTCGTCCCCAAACATACGACATTAACTTATAACATTACGGCCTTGGTTAATCAAAAACACTATTGTCAACTTCACAAGCACCCATAAATTATACATAAAGCGACAAATAAAACAAGTCATTAAAGATGTTCCAACCCTTCATCATAACAGGTTTAAATTTGAGGCATTGCAAAATACATCAAATACCCAAAGACTGCCACTTTTATATGGAACAATGGAATCATCCGGGTTTACGTGCAAATCAACCGTTTGAGCATCATCTTTGACCATCCTCATAAGTTTGAACCTTCCGTTTGTATTTCTCCCACTCACACCTCTTCTCAATGGTCTTCCAATTAGTCTTTATGGTGACATGATTTTTGCTATTTGGCCTGTCGGAATGTTTTTCCCAATCCACGGTCACATAGAAAGATTCATCATGGTGTATGATAACGCTCAGATTGTGCATGTTTTTAGTAGCGTTATGTGTGCTTTTATATATGTTATTTGGTTATATTTGCGTAATTATAGTGCTTAAACGCATCGAAAGATGTTTGCCTAGTGTTTATAACCAAGTGCAGGGAAATGGAAGGAAAGTAAAGAAATGTTCAGCAAATTAAAGATTCCCGTTTCAGTGAAGCTAAATCAAGATATCTCAAGGACCTTTGAAGACCATAGTGATTGAAGAACCAAGTTCTACAAGATAAAGAAGTCGAGTCAAGTTTAGTAACTCGGAAATCCAACCGGATCGGTTACAGGTGTAACGGATCGGTTGAAATGACCAGAAACACCAAATGACCATCACCAACCGTTCGGTGCGCCCATGGCGGAACGGTTGGCGTTCCCCAATAGAAGACCAACGGATCGGTTGGTCATATAACCCGATCGGTTATAGAAGCTGTAGCGCAAATCTTCATCACTAAGCTTCCCTTTGCATCCAGCGATTCTAGGTCCTTCTCTTGGTGTATTCTAGTCCCTTCCTTACTCCTTGGAGGCTAAGTTCAGCAATTAATACCCTAGGCTTTGGAACTAGTATAAATAGAGGCCATTTGTGAGCATATGAGACACACACTTCAAATATAAATCTCTCTACTCACCAAACAAAGCTTTAAGCTCTCAATTTCGTCCTTAGAAGTCCAGGGAAGTTTGGAGTTCCGGAAGTTCCACATTTGGAGGCCAAATCACCAAGAAGTCTACCCTAATACTTTGGGAATCATTACCTCACCATTTGTAATCTTGTTCCAAGCATTGTAAGACTTTTAATCATGTTTTATAATGTTCAAAGTTCTGAGTTTATATTCATGTTTGCTATGAGTGGCTAGTTTCTTTATACACTTGCTTAAATGATGTTGATTATCATATGATTAGTTAGTGATTGTGTTAACATGTTTTAATTCAATTTCAAGTTGATTCTAAGATCCAATTGTGCTAAAGTTTATTAGTCACATTTGTTAATCAAGTTTGGCTAATTGATAGTAATCGTTGAGGTCGAAAGAACTTATTGTTATTCAACTAGTCATAATCATTTTGTCTATGGATGATTGTGTTTACCCATTATTCTTGATTATACAAAGGAACTAAGGTGTGGTTGTAATAGAAACGCTTTTGATTATCAAATTGGATTGGTTGGAAACATCTAAAAGGTCGTAAGATTAGTTGTTGAGAATCAATTGTAGCCTTTTGTCTATGTCGGTTTTTGTATTGACCATTTCATAAGCAATTTGATGAAACAAGTGGATGTTTTTGTGTTTAAGTTTATGTATGTAGACTTATGAAACTTGAATTGATCTTGAATTGATTGGTTAAACGTAATGCTTGTTTTTATGAACTAAAATCTTGACGAAGGTTTAACTTGTAAGAACAATAGATTAGTCCACCAACTAATTATCATAACCAACATGTTAAGAGGTTAACACAATCACATTAATCTATGATATGAAACTAGTTTAAGCAAGTGTAGTTTTAATCATCTGAATTTCATTATATCTATTTGCTTTGTTATATGTTTTGGATAGACTCTGTTTATTCAAACTTGTGCTTAGATTCACTCAAATCCTGAATGATGATCCCGACTTACATTCATAATCTTGCTATAACGGACGAGTATACTTGCTCGTATGTGTTATTAGTAATATTGGTAATTCACCTTTTATAAATTTAAAACTTGTACACACCCATACATCAAGTTTTTGGCCGCTGCTGGGGATTTGATTGTGTTTCAGCAAGTTTTTGAATTTCCCTCAGTCGATTCAACCAAAATTTTTCTCTCGAGAAACAACGGATCCGGTTGTCCTTAACCAGAATCGGTTCGCGATTTTATTACCCAATTGGTCTTACCGAGGTCGATCGCAAACCCATAGCGATCCGGTTATAATCGACCAAAATGTTTTCGTTGTTTGTCGGTGTGTTTAGATATTTCACGGATTCTCTAGGACATTGTATGAACACTCGGCGTAGGAATAGAACCAATTTTACCTCTTACCAACCCCGAACGTTTGATTCGAAGAAGAAGAAGAACACTTTTCATACCAATGGAAAATCATGTACCAAGAGTACCATACCCACCATTTGATAACCTCGTAGAAGCCAAAGTTGTTTACAATCCTTTCACCAATTTACCTTTTCCCATGGCGGACAATCAACCCACGTGGAACCAAGCTGTAGCACCAACTCCCGGAAGTGCTATTGTTGCTATCAATCTTGGTGACAACTTCACCGTGAAGGGACATCACCTTTCTATGATCAAAGACCGTCAATTCGATGGCGTCGCGTAACGATCCGCACAAACACATTGCGAATTCATCAAAATTTGCTGCATGTTTCGTTATGGCGACACCGATGTCAATGCCATCAAACTCAAACTTTCCCATCATCACGCTAGAGATGCTAAAGTATGGTACAATGAATTAACCGGGAATCATCAACACTTGGGAAGAGATGAGGCAAGCTTTTGTAAGCCGATTCTTTCCACCTGCCATGTTTGATCGATTAATGGGAAAACTTCGTGCTTTCACCCAAAACCCAAACGAATCACTTGTCGAAGCGTTTGCCGTGGTTGTCATGGACATGGACTATCCAAAGGAACCATTATCCAAATCTTTTACCATGGACTAGATGAAATCTCTCAAGGCATCCTTGATCTTTGGAGGAATTTTCTCTATAAGACTCCCAACGATGCACATCAATTGCTCGAAGATCGACTACTTCTCAAACTTGATTGGTCCAAAGATTCCAAAACTAAACCTCTCCGAAAAGCTGTAGCTTTTGTGAAAACACCGATGCTTCAAAACTCATGGAGAGATGGAAGCGTTAACCTCAAAATCGACTTCAAATACAAAGATATCAAAGATGAAATTAAGGAAATGAGGCGGATGCAACAATTGTAGAAATTCATCCATCGTCCGAGTGCGACGATAAACCTATGGGTGGACAAAGGAAGGAGAAGCGAGTTACGCTCAGGAGGATACGTGGAGGGAGGATATCGTAGTAATTATTATGGTCGAAATTCGGAAATGGCAAGATCGCCGACCAAGGGATGACAACCGTGATTCTCAACCCGAACGGCGATCCACCACCACAAAACCCAGACAAAAAGATGGAAGAAACCGAATTCAATAAAACCATGAGAGAATTCGGTGGCTGCTCAAAAAATCTTCAAATGATTTTATCAAAATCAATTTTCAATCTCAAAGCCAAAGTCGAGCAAGGACGAGAAAAATCATCAAGCATCTATCCAGATCTTGAAAACAAGTTTGGCGGACTTTCGACCAACATTCCTCTAGACCATCGGTTCATTGCCAAGTAATACCCAATCCACCCAAAACCATCAAATGATAAGGCGTGCCGTCCACCACAAACAAGAAATGAGCATATCAATGCGTCTTCATAAGAAGTGGTCTCGTGCGATCACCAACAAACCTAATGAAAACACCCACTTGCATTGATAGTGAGGATGAAGCAGGGACCAAACACAATCAAACCACCAAAAGAAAAACATTCCATCCGTCAAGTATACACCAAAGATTCCTTATCGCGCTGAAGAAAGAAAAGATGGAAGAAGCGTTATAAAAGTTTATTGAAATAATCAGGAGGTTAGACTCAATGTTCCTCTCGTTGATGTCATAGCCGGAATGCCCAATTACGGAAATTTTTTAAAGAACTTCTTAATAACAAAAGCAAGCTTGAGCAAATATCGACTACTTTCCTTAACGAATAATGCTTTCGGCTATTGTCCAAAACAAGATCCCACCAAACTTCGGAGATCACAGGGCTTTCTTATTCCATGTACTTTCGAGAATAATGTTAAATGTGATGCTTTAGCTGATCTTGGCGCAAGTATCAATTTGATGCCTTATTCGTTGTATTCCAAGTTGTGCAACAACGACACGAAACCAACAAAGATGAGCATCCGATTAGCAAATCATTCCTATCAATATCCTATGGGTATTGCCGAGAATATGCTCGTTCAAGTCGGTAAATTCATTTTTCCAGTGGACTTTGTGATCTTGGAAATGGAAGAAGATAGTAAAGTTCCACTCATCTTAGGAAGACCTTTCCTAAATACCGCAGATGCAATCATCAAAGTGAAAGGAAAAGAACTCAACCTTGGAGTTGGAGAAGATCGAATCACTTTTCTAATCGATAAAGCGATCGCGCTACCCACATTCGGTGATGACACTTGTTTTAACATCGATATTATTGATGAAGTCAGCGATGAAGAATTGGGCCATTACTTAGCGAATCCGACCCATTCATGACTACTTAGAAAAAAAAAGCAATGAAACGAGACTTTGACAAAGAGTTTGATGATTTCATGAAAATAGAATTGAAGGAGATAACTTCGAGAAGAGGAAGAGGAAGAAAATTTTGAAGAAATAACTTTCAATGACGAGATGCGAATTAGATCCTCTATCGAAGAACCACCCACAGATCTCGAACTCAAACCTCTCCCGGATCATCTTGAATATGCTTACTTGGAGGAAAACTCACTTCTTCCAGTAGTCATATCTTCATTCCTCGAGGATAGTGAGAAAGAAAGTTTAGTTTCTATCCTCAAGAATCACAAACAAGCTTTCGCTTGGAAAACATCCGACATCCCAGGAATTAGTCCCAATTTCGGCAAACACAAAATCAATTTTGAAGAAGGGATTAAACCTGTGGTAGAACGTCAATGTCGACTCAATCCCAACATGAAAGAAGTTAAAAAGGAAATCATAAAACTTCGATCTTTGGAATCATTTACCCAATGAGGATAGCCCTTGGGTAAGTCCCGTTCCTTTGTGTTCCCAAGAAAGGAGGAATGACGGTTGTGACTAATGAGCGAAATGAGCTAGTTCCAACTAGGTATCCTTTGGTTGGGCGTTTGTATTGACTATCGTAAGTTAAACAAAGCCACCGGAAAGATCACTTTCCACTCCGTTCATGGATCAAATTCTTGAAAGAATGGCGGGAAATAAATTCTTTTGTTTCCTCGGCCAATTTTCGGGGATATTTCCAAATTCCAATCGATCCTAACGATCAAGCAAAGACCACTTTCACTTGTCCTTTTGGAACCTACGCGTATCGGCATATGCCTTTTGGTCTTTGCAATGCACCTGCGACTTTTCAAAGGTGTATGATGCCATATTCAAAACATGCTAGAAACCTCCATGGAAGTTTTCATGGATGACTTTTGATCTTCGGAGACTCATTTGAAGCTTGTCTTTCTAATCTCGATAAAATGCTCGAAAGATCTTGAAGCTGCACATCTTGTTCTTAAGCGGGAAAAATGTCACTTTATGGTAACCAAAGGAATTGTGCTTGGCCACAAAATCTCGGTAGGGAATGGAAGTAGACAAAGCAAAGGTCGATGTTATCTCGAAACTTCCACCACTAACTAACGTCAAAGTCGTTAGAAGTTTTTTAGGACATCTTTGGTTTTCTGGCGATTTATCAAAGATTTTTCAAAAATATCGTTCGATGTGAAACTTCTTGAGAAAGAATCTATCTTTGACTTCAACATTGATTGCATAAAATCTTTTGAAACACTGAAATCTCAACTTACTAGTGCTCCGATCATGGTTTCACCTAATTTTCTACCCTTCTAACTTCATGTGCGATGCAATGATTTTCTTTGTTGGAGCCGTCTTAGGAGCGTGAAGGAAAACACCGGCCTATATATTTTTGCTAGCAAGACACGAATAGTGCTTAGCGAGAATTACACCGTCACCGAAGAATTATCGGCCGTCGTTTTGCATTCGACAAATTCCGATCCTACCTCGTGCTTTCAAAACAGTCGTTTTCTACGATCATTCAGCTCAAGTATCGTTCACCAAGCAAGATGCTAAACACGTCTTATTCGATGGATTTTGCTACTCCAAGAATTTGACATCGAAATCAAAGATAAGAAAGGAGCAAAAATCTTCTTTGTGATCACTTATCTCGTCCTGAAAATCGATCTTGAGGAATTAAAGAAGAGAAATCGATGACTATTTCCCGATGAAACTCATGACCATCGATGGAACTACGATCCTTGGTTTCTGACTTTGCGAATTACCTCGCAAGAGAATTCTCAAAAAAGGTCTAACTCATGCTCGAAGCAAATTCTTTTTGGAACTCAAATACTACTTTTGGGAAGAGCCATATCTTTTCAAAATGTGTCTGACGGAATGATCCAAGATGTGTTTCGGTTCCGAAACCCGCAAAATTCTTGACGAATGTCATCGCCCAATGGCAGGGGACATTATGGTCCTTCCACCACTGACTAAAAAAGTTTTGATCTTTGGATTCTATTGGCCAAAATATTCAAGAAGCACATACACTTGTTCAAAATTGTGACGCTTTCCAAAGAACCACCAATCTCTCTCGAAGAGATGAAATGCCATTAACAAGCATTCAAGTTGTGAAATATTAGATATTTGGGGAATAGATTTCATGGGACCTTTCTAAATCCACAAATGAATACATTCTCGTGCTATAGATTATGTGTCCAAATGGGGAGAAGCTTTACCAACAAGCGATGCTCGTTAATGTCGTTAATTTCTGAAAAAGCTTTTCACTCGTTATGGAATTCCCAAGGCATTGATAAGCGATCGAGGAACCCATTTTACGTAACCATAAATGGAAAACAATGAAAAGATATGGAGTTCATCACAGTTAGCGACGCCTATCATCCAACCGATGGTCAAGTTGAAAATACCAACGAGCTCTCAAAAGAATACTAGAAAGCGATTGAAGGACAATCCTTTATATGGGCAAAGAAACTTGACGATGCTTTGTGGGCATTTCGTACGGCTTATAAAACTCCAATTGGCACAATTCCTTACAGACTCTTTATGAAAAGACTTGTCATTTGCCGTTCGAAGTTGAACATCGTTATTATGGGCTCTCGGTAACACCGATCTCAAAATAGTTAGAAAAGAGATTCCGCAATTACGAACTTCGATGAATTAAGACTCCAAGCTTATGAAAATTCCAAACTGTATAAAGCTTGAACAAAAGCTTATCACGATAAAAAGCTACGAGTTCGAAAATTCAAAGCCGGGAGATAAAGTTCGCTTTTCAACATGAAATTCAAATTAAAAGCTCCTAAATTACAACCAAAATGGTTTGGACCATATATCGTTAAACATGGATATCCATCCGGGTATGTCGAACTTTATGACAAACAGGGTGGAAGTTTCATTGTTAATGGGCACCGAATCAAGTTATATTATGACAAGGAGCAAGCGAATGAAGTTTAGGTTGCCACAGTTTCTCGAAAATGAATTGAAACTATCACCTTTGTAGCACCATTTCGGAAGAATCCCACAAATTGTTCCTTGAAACCATCTGCTGAATTCGATGCAGGATATTGAAGCTACGGTAAAATTCATGTACATCCCCGAACTTTTCAAAATGTTCAAGGCTGCTCTTGTGGCCAAGTGAATTCGGGAAGATTGAGTGGTGATGACTCGGTAATAAAACAAGCTTCTCGAGGCAACCCGGTGTATTCAGTTGATTTTCGTGGTCACTCCCAAAGTTTAACCTTTGGTTGAACTTAAGTGTGGGGGGGTGCCACCCTTTTAATAAAACCTTTTGTTTGTTTATAAGATTGTGTGCAGGTGATGATTTCTCCATTGGGCCGGGGAATGAAGGAAGATTTTAAGCTGATCAACTCATTGACATATCTGGTTTCATCTCTATTTTCCCTATTTCTATGCTTTGAAGTTCGTTTTCATAGGATAATGTCTAACTTAAGTGTGGAGGGGGTGAATAGGAAAAATTAGAGTTTTCATGCTTAAATTTTAGATTTTGTTTGCCCTTGTGATCTAGTTGTTTTCACGCTTTTAGGATTATATATTAGAATAAGCGGATCAATCCAGGTAAACGGTAATATTTGAAACATTGAGATGTGTTCAGATTACTATTGCAATCCATTCTGGGATCGATAAACATTTGCTAGCACATATTATACCCTTTTTCACAAATTGTGAGGATTGAAGCCTATTCTATAAAAGCATTTTATGCTTGAATATTTTGCTATGATTGTGCCGGTGATTTTATTTATTCTAGAACTTGTGCTTGTAAATCATTACCGAGCCGCAGATGAGATCATTAGATGCGATATAAGTGAACTCGTGTGATAAAGAGGCACCTTAGGATTTAACCCAAATGGCCTTCCATTTTTCATATCATGATATATTAGCTATCCGCATTGGTTAGTTAACCACCCACATTGACCCATTTGTAGTGCTCATTTTTAGCACTAGATACCCCTAGTTACACCTTCTGAGCCTTCCTTTTCATTTTTGCTTCACCCATAAAATACAAAAAGATTTTACACTTTAAACCTTAGCCTACCCCGTATCAATGTCTAAATGATTATGAGTACCATATCTCATGAGATTGATTGAGCCATGCATTATGTTATATTCAAAAAAAAAAGTGTGTTGAAAGTATGAAAATAATAGCCAATGTGCTATGATCAAAGAACAATTGTCATGGCAAAGCAGGCGGAAAGAAAGAAATTGAAGCTATAATCATTTATTTGGTTCGTGGAATGTTTGGTAGCTAGCAACACGGATATTAGACTTGATTTCATTTTTATTTTAACACCAATTTCATATACATTTCCATGCCTTATCCATACCTTAACCCAGCCTATCATTATAACCCGAATAAAGTCCTCTTTAGATGTTTTTACTTGGTACTCACGCTTGTCGGTGGAGTTTTGTTTCTTGTACAAGCTTATGGTAATAATTTAATCATGGTGAGCAATGAGTGAGATTTATCTTGTTACTTCACTAAAAATGAGTGATTGAGTGAATTATATTTCGTTCCTTTTAGTGAGGAGTTTTGAAATGTTAATCATGCAAGAAAATCATTGGATATTGTCAAACATCTTGATGTTTCACCTTTATAAAGCATAATTGATGAATCCTCTCGTATTTATACGTGGTTGATTTGCATCACATTTTTCATAATCACAATCTTGTACGGTGGATGTTTTCCTAGATTTTCTTGAGGGCAAGGAAAGTTTAAGTGTGGGGAATTTGATAACATTTCAGTTGTGCATGTTTTTAGTAGCGTTATGTGTGCTTTATATATGTTATTTGGTTATATTTGCGTAATTATAGTGCTTAAACGCATCGAAAGATGTTTGCCTAGAGTTTATAACCAAGTGCAGGGAAACGGAAGGAAAGTAAAGAAATGTTGACAAAGTAAAAGATTCCCGTTTCAGTTAAGCTAAATCAGTATCTCAAGGACCTTTGAAGACCATAGTGATTGAAGAACCAAGTTCTACAAGATAAAGAGAAGTCAGGTCAAGTTTCCGTAACTTTCGGAAAATCAACGGATCGGTTACAGGTATGCGGATCGGTTGAAATTGACGAAACACCTAAATGACCATCACCAACCGTTCGATGCGCCACCCATAACCGGAGCGGTTGGCCGTTTTTAGAAGACCAACCGGATCGGTTGGTCATATACCGATCCGGTTAGAGGCTGCACGCCAAATCTTCATCATTATGTTTCCCCTTTGCATCCAAACGATTCTAGGTCCTTCTCTTGGTGTATTCTAGTCCCTTCCTTACTCCTTGGAGGCCAAGTTCAGCAATTAATACCCTAGGCTTTGGAACTAGTATAAATAGAGACCATTTGTGAGCATATGAGACACACACTTCAAATATAAATCTCTCTACTCATCAAACAAAGCTTTAAGCTCTCAATTTCGTCCTTAGAAGTCCAGGGAAGTTTGGAGTTCCAGAAGTTCCACATTTGGAGGCCAAATCACCAAGAAGTCTACCCAATACTTTGGGAATCATTACCTCACCATTTGTAATCTTGTTCCAAGCATTGTAAGACTTTTAATCATGTTTTATAATGTTCAAAGTTCTGAGTTTATATTCATGTTTGCTATGAGTGGCTAGTTTCTTTATACACTTGCTTAAATGATGTTGATTATCATATGATTAGTTAGTGATTGTGTTAACATGTTTTAATTCAATTTCAAGTTGATTCTAAGATCCAATTGTGCTAAAGTTTCGAGTAGTCACATTTGTTAATCAAGTTTGGCTAATTGATAGTAATCGTTGAGGTCGAAAGAACTTATTGTTATTCAACTAGTCATAATCATTTTGTCTATGGATGATTGTTTTACCCATTATTCTTGATTATACAAAGGAACTAAGGTGTGGTTGTAATAGAAACGCTTTTGATTATCAAATTGGATTGGTTGGAAACATCTAAAAGGTCGTAAGATTAGTTGTTGAGAATCAATTGTAGCCTTTTGTCTATGATCGGTTACCTTTTGTGACAATTTCTTAAGCAATTTGATGAAACAAGTGGATGTTTTTGTGTTTAAGTTTATGTATGTAGACTTATGAAACTTGAATTGATTGGTTAAACGTAATGCTTGTTTTTATGAACTAAAATCTTGACGAAGGTTTAACTTGTAAGAGATTAGTCCACCAATTAATTATCATAACCAACATGTTAAGAGGTTAACACAATCACATTAATCTATGATATGAAACTAGTTTAAGCAAGTGTAGTTTTTAATCATCTGAATTTCATTATATCTATTTGCTGTGTTATATGTTTTGGATAGACTCTGTTGATTCAAACTTGTGCTTAGATTCACTCAAATCCTCTTGACGATCCGACTTACCCATAATCTTGCTATAACGGACGGTATACTTCATTATGTGTTATTGAATATTGGTAATTCACCTTTTATAAATTTAAAACTTATACACACCCAACACATCGATTAATATCGAAGCTATTGTGGTACTTATACATTTCATAAGGTATAAAATGATGTGGTATGGTGCGCATTCAACAAATGAATGTCGAATAGGCAATATAAGTAAAGCATCTACTATTCACAAAAGATGATACTATAAATGAATATGAAACATTGTTGCATGAAAAATCGATACTCTTACAGTAGACTACCTCTTCCAGTTCGTAATCGAACATCTTGATAAAAGAAATCTTTCTCATCATCATGGTGAGAGTGATTAAACCCGTCACATTTATGTTTCATTCGAGGATCTACAATTTGAATATTCCAATGACATTATAAGATGCAACTATATTATTTAAAATCTTTAAAAATGATGAAACACATGTTGTTAAGAATTAAAATGTCTATTGGGCTACTTTTGAACGGAGTATCATCGTTCAAGATTACACGCGGTAGGTTCTCCAAATGCATTCCTAAGCCATCATCAGAAAATGAGATCATCGAGCGGTAGCTTCCTCATTTCAGTGAACACCATAAGATCCACAGGGCCTTCCAAAAAAACATTAAATCCCATCCCGTTCCACTAAAAACATGGTCGTCCGTGTTACCAGGCGGTCAAGCTTATTGTGTCACGGCGGTCGCGATCGATGAGCCACCCACCATAACTCTAACTCTGTTAATTTGTGGCGAAATTGATGAGGAAGGGCGCATAACGAGTAAATATAATGTTGTTATTTGTTAGTATCTATTACTTGAGTTTATACAATTTTCATTAAACTATGACCATCAATATATGACTAATGAAGTACACATCATTTGACGGTCAGGTTTTGAACTTCAAGCATCTTCTTTGACTTTTTCGTATATCGAGTTCAAATATCCACCATTCAGCCTGTGACATTGTCATAAGCGGTGACATAGTACATGTCTTCGCCTTGGCGAATGAAATGTAGTATTGCCACGTTAAAATTGTGGCGTCATCAACAAATTGCTTCCATTCATTGATTCTTGAGGGCATAGCGGTTATCGGTTACTTTCTTGAGCCATACTTTGTGCATTGTACATCTGTTGTTAATTAAGTATAACCATCGCTACATTGTGCGACTCATCCAGTAAACACACTTGGTAGGATGCATTCAAAAGCACGTTTACGTAAATTTATTTTCAGGTTTAGTGATATCCATATTTGTAAATTTAGTATGATATCTATTATAAGTAACAATGGTAACAAATTACTGCGGTGTTGAAGTTTCGTGTGTTATACTCCACAATAAATTGAGTGGTCATTCTATTTAATAAAAAAGCGTGTATTACAAGGAAGTTACATATTTTTCAAAAAACTTAGCAAAGCTACATGTTTGTTTCAATAACCCATCTTAACCTACAATGTTATTTCCGAATATTTCCCTTTTAATCTAAATAACCGTTTTTGTATTCAATAACAAAGATTTATTAACACAAGTATTATTAGGTCATATTGAAAGTATGTTATTTTAGTTTTCATGAAATATAAGTTTCAAACCGTTATCATAGTGCAACATGCTTTTCTGAAATCTATATCCGACATGGTATGATACTTTATCTATCTTCCTTTCATCGTATTAACGTATAAACTTACTGCCTTTTACTTTATCAATAACTATATGAAAGCTTATCCTAAGTTATGTCATCTAATGACTTAATCAAGCTCATTTAAAGAAAACCTAACTAACAATACAAATTATTTTTACTTCACAATACCATATGACACATCTAACACCATTAGCATAATCCTTAACTCATGAAACATGTATCATTAACTGATCATACTAATAAGAAATTTAATTTAAGCCACTAATTGATCATCATTCAAAAGATCTTTTGTTTGAACTAAAATTATATCTTTCAATAAACAAGTTGTTCTAAACAAATCATAATATCAACCAAAACATCATTACTCATATTAATAAATTGACCATACATTTATATTTAAGCGAATATCTTAACTTATCAATTGATCGTGCCTATTATTTCTAAAAACCCTGTTTTTGAATATCGTGGTACGCAATATCATAAGTAACTTCTTTAACTTTACAAGTCTACTACACATGCATCTTGAATGGCACATTATTTGGTCAGTTTCAAGATCATCTAGATCTTTATTCTAACAATGAGATAATCATTCAAATATTGAAATACCAATACTTGATGTTACCAACAACAACAAAAAATTAAAAAATAACTTACCAAGAGGTACCTAACATTCTTGAGATAGTGTGCTCGAGAAGGAACTAGATGTGATGTGTAGTAAACGAAAAGTCTTTAGTCATAATTGAAACTTAAATCATAGCAGATATTTGTATACACGAATATCAACTAATTTTTGCAATGATGATATGCATTAATAGAAGCAATATATTTTCTTTTGGGTATTATGTACCATTGTTTTAAAACATACACTAATAACACTAATACATCTTTTAAAATGTATTTGTAACTTACAAAATGATGGGTAATCTACAAATAGAATACAAATTCCATAATCCATTCATAAAATATTGTGAACGTCAAAGTTATAAGTTTCATTATCATCACATTATGGTGATCATTGAAGTAGTTATGTTTAAACGAATATGAAAATGAGATAAAAAGAAAAGCGAGAAAACAAACATGTTCCATTCATATACCGACTAAACAATGAGATAATACATGAGTTATCACGACATGTGTTTATGTTTAGTATGTGATTATGTTCTTTGATAGAAGTTTATGTTGAGATAAAATCTCAATGTTGGCTAAATGTGTTTTTTTGGACGAATGAAGTGCCAAAATGTATAAAAAAAGTTTCGTCAACGTTGCCACTATCTTTAGTACTCCTACTAATTTAGTGACGTGAATAGTAAAACAATATATATCTGGTACACTATATATTACCTTTATACTATTGAGCTTATTTAAACTCAACATATTTGTTTAAGCGTTGATACTTAAACTAAAAAAAATAAAAAACTAACATATATAAACTATATTGTTTTAAGTCTCCGATAAATACGTTTATAAACAAGTCACAAAATCCTTTTTCTACAATATATTTTGAACTTCGAACAAAAAAAAAAAAATTGTTTTCTAAACAAGTTAAAACCTTAAAATTAACTCCATATGAAGTTTTAGTTAACATTAGTTTACTAACATACTTGTTACATAGTTATACTACGTGTTCTTATGTGAAATATGTGATTATGTTAGTGTATAGAAGTTTATGTTGAGAAAAGAGCATCTCCAATTTTGGCACTAAAAGTGTTTTTTGGAGGAATGAAGTGCCAAAATATTAAAATAAAAATGTATTCAACGTTGGCACTATCTTTATTACTCCTACTAATTTAGTGATGTGAATAGTAAACGATTATATATACGCTACACTATATTTTACACTTATACTTTTCAACTTATTCAAACTCAACATATTTGTTAAACGTTGATACTTAAACTATAAAAACAAAAACTAACATATATAAACTATATTGTTTTAAGTCTCCGATCAATACGTTTATAATCAAGTCACAAAACCCTTTTTCTACACTATATTTAGTTTACTAACATATTTAAACTATATACCGCTACATTAGTTTACTAACATATCATTATATAATCTTGTTCATTGCCATCTAAGGCCGCTAACTACGGCGATTCAAAACACCCAAAAGATTATTCAAACATGCATAACAGGATTGTTTATGAGAAATGAAACGGGAATCTGATCCTCCTCTTCTCCATCCAATCAGTTGCAGATACATGTATTTGAAGCATATCATCTTATCATACCAAATCGACATTCCTCGACAAACTCACTCCATGCACCGAATACGTTGATATGATTTGTCCTTTCTGGGTCCTCCTTGTGAAACTCCATCTTGACATCATTCCGTATTCAACATTTTGGTTTCTCATCAAGGCATGAGTGTATGTGTGCATGGATGGTTCACCAAAAGTCTATAGGTATTGTGCAATGTATTAAGAATAACATATAATACTAAATACTTATTTAAAGGCATAATCGTAAAAGTAAATATATAAAATACTACTTACCAATGGTTGCATATGAATATATAAGAACCTCTTATAGAATACATCCGGAATTCACCAAAATGGTCAGGTATGAGCAGGCCGGCCGACACAGTGATACATTCGTCGTCATCTACATAAAAGGTTAACATATTTAGGATCAATAACTGATTTGTATGTCAATACAAGATATTCAATGATTATCATAACAAAACCGTAGGATATGTTATTGGTAAACACCACATCACTCAAACCAATTTCTTAATAATCACTAATACCTTTTTGCATATAAATGTTTGCTCAAGCATGTACAGATGATACTACGTCAAATATGGTTAAATTAGTTTTTCCCATATCATTAAATGTAATATTATAACTAAGTATAGCATCACAAGTTATAACGTAAACAATTAAGTTTATATAAATATATGAAATAGATATCGCACCTCTGTCTTGAGGAGGTATTGGAGGTTGGTTCATATTGGTCGTGTTGCTCCAAAGAAATGCACCTCAGTATGTTCACTCCCATGTTATTAAAGCCATCATCCAAAATTCGATTATTCACATATTTTGTGAAAACGAGATGCATTCAGGGTTGCAAATGCAAAAGTTGTTTGAATTTCATCCCAAGATTGTGCACGTAGCAGTTCATAGTCGTTACCACCAGATTCCATTTCAGAAAAGACTGCGGGAACTATAAACACATGACCTTCAACATTAATAGCAATATTCCTGTTTGGCCTAGCCCGTTAAGAAATCTCCTAGCAATTTCTGAAAACCAAGGTTACATTTGTTAAAATTCGAAATAGTTACTATATATCCAAAGATCAAAATGCTAATTAATACATTAGTATAATAAAAAAGTAATGATATTTTAATTTAACTACAAAATATAATACCGAGCCTAAATGATGATGCCCAATGTTGGGAATTATGAAGTATGAATTATGTTGTTGTTTTACTGAATGGATTACTGAAGTGTATGGATTACTGCGAAGACATAGTTCTGCTAAAGTTATATAGTTATTAGTTTGTTTCTGCGGATATAGTTATTCCGTATTTTCTATTGTTTGTTAGGATATACATGAGCTTTATTAGGAAGTGATTGTGTATATCTTATTTAGTTTTACGTTTCTTAGAAAAGAAGTTAGGGTTCCTTGTCTATAAAAGGAACACAATAGAATGCATTATGTAATTAGACGTTTACAAATTATTAATATAACGATCCATAGAGGATCAAAGAGTTCTTAGTTATCAGTGTTTTATACTTGTGTTTATATTCCGCTAAAGAATACAAGTTGTAGAGATTTTCTTTTAGTTTGTTTGTGATTACATAAGCAATACTAACGATCTCCGAAGCTCAAGATCTATCAAGGTCTACTAGTTTTCAACAAGTGGTATCAAAGCCAGGTGAGAGTCTCTACGATACTAGAAACAGGTTTTCTAAACACCAATACAACCAAAACAAAACTCACCATGCGGATCAGGGCGTTGATGTTGAAATCACCAACAACAAACCACCCATACGCAACACCTAAGTCTCTCTACAGCAATGCTAAGTTTCCTTACCTAAAAGGGAGGATATGATCTTTGGGCGATGAAGATGCAGAACTAGATCTCCAATATTGATTGGAATCTATGGGAGATAGTCTTGAAGGAAACAGTTTGAAGAAAACTACCGTAGATCTTTGGCGGTAAGATGACTTATGTTCCTCCCAAGCGAAGAAGATTCTTGGCGATTGAGAGAAACCAAGGTTAAAACCATTCTTCTTCAAGCTATTACTGAGGATCACTTGAGTGATTTTCACTTCATGCAAGATGCTAAGGACATATGGTTAGCAATTAAGGCAAAGTTCGGTGGGAATGAGGAGTCTAGAGATGAGAAAGTCCATGCTTGAGACAACAGTTTCAAGATTTTCAAATCTCACGAAGAGGAAGAATTCATAAGGGCTATGACAAGTTTCACAAGATTTTAAGTCAGTTAATCAGTACTGCAGGCAAAGCCAGGTAATGATGATTGTAATTCTAAGTTCTTGAGGTCTTTACCTCCATCCTGGCTACAAGTGAGCATTGCTTTAAAAGAAAAAGGTGGTTTGGATATGCTTACTTTTGATGAGTTGTACAACAAACTTAAAGCTCTTGAACATGATGTAAGAAGACCTTTTAGATCATCATCTACTACAAGTCACACAGCATTCGTTGGAGCCTCTACCCCTAAGATGAGTCATGGTCCAAGTCCAACTTACTCATCATCATCTTACTACCACTCCATCAGTTCTCAATCGGAGGTATAATGGAAGATGTACTTGGATCCTTCTTTCTTGCGATTATGATCCTCAGCAGAACTTGCCTTTGAGGATTTTGATCAGTGGATCCACTGAGATGGAAGAGATGAAGCTGAAGTGGCAGGTGGCTATGCTGTCCATGGATATCAAGAGGTTTGGCAAAGCTGGCGGTAGGTTTGGATTCTTAGGAAGAGATCCGAGGTTTGACAAAGGAAGGTCAAATGCTTCACATGTCAACAGATGGGTCACTTTTCCGAGAGTGCAAAGATAGGAAAAGCGGTGATGAGACGAGATACTCTACTTATCAGCAAAATCGAGGAGGAGCTGGAACTTCAAAGGGATCAGCAGCTTTGGTCACTCTTGACACCAATGTGAATTGGAAGCAACATGGCAGGGAAAATGATGGTCTGTTATTGATAATGTTGGTTTGATTGCAAGCTGTACTTCAGAGGATAGTCATGATCAGATTGCCTTGATGGGCATCTCTCGGTACAAACTGTTTGTTTGGTTGCAGTGAACGTTATAATGAACTCAAAGAAGCTTATGATATTTTGAAACCTAAATATAATGAATACTTTGTAGAAGTTGAAGCTTATAAACAGGCTTTAAAAACACTAGAAAGACAAAAGGTTTGGTTTCAGAAGAATCAAATAGCTTATGATGAGAAAATAAGTGTGTTAGAAAGGGATCTTGAATGTGCTAAGAATGAGTTAAAAGATAGAGTTGAGAGCGGATGTAGTGTCGAGAAAATCTAGAGCTAAAAGAAAAACTAGATGAAGAAATTGCTAGGCATAAAGAATGGTTGTTAAATGGAAATAAGTTAGCTAGTCATATCTATGCTAGTCAAACTCTAAATACTTCTATAGGATTAGGCTTTAAGAAGTATGTAGGGTTAGAAGCTAGGGATGACACAAGCAAATCTACACCAGCAGGCCTAGCTAATTTTGTGAAAAAAGGTGCCCTACATGTTGTACGTGGACCTATTAGAGGTGAGCACATGCCCATTGACCTTTCCATTACTGTTGACTTTGATGGATCACATCATCTCTATGGCAAAAGTCAAATGACTTGCAGGACTCGATACTTCTTCTAATGACTTTGTCTCTTGTGTTATGGTGACAAGTCCTCCGAGCAAGGGTCTCAGAGTGTGATTCAAATGACAAGTCGACCTTCCCAAGTCTTCACCCCCTTTTGCACCCAAGACTACCAATAAGCATGTCGATTCTTTGCCAAGGAATCCTCTTCCAAGACAGTTGCCTCTGATGACTTGCCTTTTAATTCTTTGCATAATATCTTACGTTAAAAACAATTCTTTTCATAGTTTTGGTTTGAATACTTCTGCTTGTAATAGAACATATTTTGGTTTGAATAAATCTTCTAAACAGAAGACATGTTTTGTGTGTGGAAGTAAATTTCATTTAATTAAGGATTGTGATTATCATAAGCAAAGGATGGGTAGGTGTGGTGATTCTAGGACATCTAGACCAATGTGGACCAATGTTAATGCAATACCACCTTATGTTCCACAAGCAACTTATACTAATTCTCCTTTCCTTGGAAGACGGTTAAGACCATATGTACCACCAACAAGTTCATATTTTAAGAATGGTCATTGGCTTGGATATGTTGACTCAATGACTGATGGGAAAGGATGCTGGGATACTGGCTTCAAAGTCCTGAGTTGTTCTTGGAATAAAAAAGGATCTAAATTTCAATGGAAACCCAAGAACAATAGTGGATCTTATACATCTGCATGGCATAACTCATATGATCTACAAAGGTTTCAAGTCAGCAATGACTTGAGCCTCCATAGTGTACTAATATTTTGTATATTGTTTTGTTGTTGTAGAATCATCCTCTTAAGCATAAAGATGTTGGCATTGTTGATAGTGGTTGTTCAAGAAGTATGTCGAGAAACAGGATATGATGCATAACTTTGTATCAATTGGGAGGAGAGCAATGTAACCTTTGGAGGAAGTGATGGAAAATTGGGAAAGGGACCATCAGGACACCTCAACTGGACTTTGAGAATGTATACTATGTCAAGGAACTCAAACACTTCAATTTGTTCTCGGTCTTTGTAAAAATCTGTGACACCAAGAACAAAGTACTCTTCACAGAGGATGAATGTCTTGTGCTATCTAAAGACTTCAAACTCCCAGAAAGAAACTTCAATTCGCTAAAAGTTCCTCGAAATCACAATCTTTATACATTCAACTTAGTATTAAACCAGAAGGTGATTTAACTTGTTTGGTGGCTAAAGCATCCTTGGATGAGTCTACCAAATGGCATAGGAGGATGGCCCATGTCAACTTCAAGACCATAAACAAGCTCTCTAAACTGGGTCTTGTTGAAGGTCTTCCTTCCAAAGTCTTCACAAATGATCATAACTGTGTTGCACGCAACAAGGAAAGCAACACGAGCCTCATACAAAGTTGTGACTGCTGTGAGCATTAGTTCTGAACCTCTTCAGTTGCTTCATATGGATCTGTTGGTCCAACTCAAGTTAGAAGCATTGATCAAAAGTATTTTTGTCTAGTTATCACTGATGGTTATAGCATATTTTGTTGGGTATTCTTTCTAAGGACCAAAGATGAAACATCTCCAGTACTGAAAGACTTCATTACCCTTATTGAGAATCAGTTGAACAAAAGGTTAAAGGAATGATTGTGATAATGGGAAGAGTTCAAGAATGCTATACTTATAGAACTCGTAGGTCAAAGGGATAAAAAGGGACTATAGCACTCCAAGATCCCACAACAAAATGGGGTGGCGAGAAAGAAAAATAGGACCTTAATAGAGGCTGCAAGATCAATCTTTGGCGGACTCTAAATACCCACCATGTTTTGGTGAAAGCTGTTGGCACAGACTTGTTATGTCTTGAATAGAGTGTCCATTACTCGACCACACTTCAAAATACCATATGAACTTCTCTATGGGAAAGTTCCTACTATTCATTACCTTAAACCTTTTGGTTGTCAAGTGACTATTCTGAATACAAGTGATCCATTGGGCAAATTTGATGAAAAGGCGATGATGGTTACATTGTGGGATATTCACTCATAGTAAGGCGTCACGAGTTTACAATTTATCTCCTAAGAAGATTGAGGAGACATTGAACTGGGGTTTCTAGAACAAAGCCTAATGTTCAAGGCGGGGTCATGTTTGGTCATTTGACCTTGATTACTTAACTGATTATTTGGGTTATTCTAGACATATGGCTAATCAAAATGCAAGTACTCAAGAGTCTCCAACTAACAGTGAGATACCTGAATGGGATTCGACAGTGAGTTTGAAGATGATGAACAACCCATTGTAGTGCCTTCTTTCCCCCAACAATTTTCAGGTGACACTTAAAATTATCTTGATGAGAGTGAAGATGATTCACACTATGCTGAAGACCTTGCTAGGCTGAAGAAACAAGAGTATGCAGCTAATCTAGATCTGAGAAGAATGCTATGGAGAGTGCCGAGTGAAGCAATTAGTGGAAACATCAATCTGCTGAAGTGATCTGTTTCTCCCAACATCACCAATCTGGCGAAGACATGTTCATACCTATTTCCAATAGAGTGTCACGGACTTTGGAGAACCTTATACACGTTTTCCAAAACCCGGATCTTGGTCATCATCAACCTAAAGTGGAATCTTCACCTCACTTCTTATGACACGATTTTGAACCTACTTTGTGACTAATCTTGATTCTTCCATTGAAGTAAACACCACACTACTGAAAAGGATTCACAATACTCATCCAGATCAAATATTATTGGTGATCCTAATGCACTGTTAGAATAAAGTCTTTGTGGCAAGTTCTAAATATGGTCAAGTAGCTTTTATCTCTTATGTCTCAAATCAGCAAAGAGATAATCACACAGACTATGAACATTGTCTGTTTGCTTGTTTTCTCTCACAAGTGGAACCAACGGTGTTACTCGGGCTCTTGAAGATTCAAGTTGGCTTGAGGCAATGCGGAGGAAGAGCAACAATTTCAAAATCACAAGTTTGGATATTGGTACCACTACGATGGAAGTATGCAATTGGTACTAAATGGATTACGGAATAAGAGATGCAAGAGGTGTTGTCATTTAAAACAAAGCAAGATTGGTTGCTCAGGGTTATAGACAAGAGGAGGGGATTGATTATGATGAAGTGTTTGCACACATGGCAAGAGTTGAGGCCATCTGGATATTCTTGGCTTATGCATCCTACATGGGATTTATGGTGTATCAAATGGATGTTAAAGAGCCTTCTGTATGGTGAAATAGAAGAGGAGGTTTATGTCATTCAACCTAAAGGATTTGAAGATCCAGATCATACTCATCATGTTTACAAGGTTGTCAAAGCTCTCTATGGACTACATGGGGCAGGCTTGGTATGCTAGGATTTCAACATTTCTGCTGAAGCATGGTTATCGAAGAGGTGCAATTGATAAGACTCTTTTCCTTAACAAGAATTCCACAGACATTATTCTTGTGCAAGTGTATGTGGATGACATTATTTTTGGATCCACAAAGGAAACTTAGTGGAGTTTGAGGAGCTTATGAAGGGAGAGTTTGGATGAGTGCCATGGGAGAAATGACTTTCTTTTTGGGTCTTCAAGTTGTGAAACGATGGTATCTTTATAAGTCGGACAAATATGTGAGGACATCTTGAAGAAGTTTGGAATGGAGAGTGTAGGGACTGCCACTACACCTTATGAAGCTCAAAGTCAAAGACCAACAGAAGTAGATCCACGGTGAATGTACATCTATCAGATCTATGATTGGTTCTTTGATGTATTTACAGACTTCACGACACGATATTACTTTTCTTGTGAGTGTTTGTTCGACATCAAGTTACTCCACACTTCCCATCTCAATGTTATTAAGAAGATCTTTAAGTACCTCAAAGGCCAACCTCATTTAGGTCTTTGGTACCCAAAAGAATCTCCATTTAAGCTGGAAGCATATAGTGATAGTGACTATACTGGTGCAAATCTGGATAGGAGGTCCACCATTGGAGGTTGCCAATTCCTTGGAAAGAGATTGATTTCTTGGAAATGCAGAAACGAGACTATTGTGGCTACCTCATCTCTTGGCAGATACGTTCTTCTTTTCAAATTGTTGTGGACATGTTCTTTGGATTCAAAATCAATTGTTGGATTATGGGTATAACTTCATGAACACAACAATTTTTATTGATAATCAAAGTACAATATGCATTGTAAAAAATCTAGTTTTCACATCGAACAAAACATATCGAAATCAGGCACCACTTTATAAGAGATGCATATGACAAACATTTGATAAAAGTGGTTAAAATTCACTTGATAATAATGTGGCAGATTCGTTAACTAAGGCTTTTGATGGACCAAGGTTTCAACACCTTGTGGTCCATATTGGTATGCTTAACCCTTAACTGCAAAGTTTAAGGGGAGGCATAGGCCTCAGGGGAGGATTTATGTACACTTTGCATGCTTTTATGTAAATTTGTTTGATTTTTGTGTATACTTTTTGATTCTGTTTTTCTAACACTAACCAGCTAATGTAATGATAGTTTGTTTGTCTTTGTTTGGTTTGTGTGTTGCTCTGTTTATTTTGTTTTGCAGTTTGCCTTATAAAGTTGTAATTCATCATGATTGGTCAAATGAAAAAAGGGTCAAGTAAGCTGTGAAGCTTGTTTCTTCTGCAATCAAAGTACTGAAGTGAACAAATTGTTTGCACTGAAGAGAAAGTACTGAAGTTAAAGTGTTCATTCAAGAGAAGTACTTAAAGTCATTGGTCATTCATTAGAGAAACAGTTTACTGACTTCGATTACACAGTGGTCAACTTCAAATGGAAATACAAGGACTACTAGACCTATTCTAAACACTAGCTCATATCATCTATTCCTACAGCTGTTGGATATGCATGATCGCTCACATCTTCTACACTAGTTGTTGGATATGCATTCGTGATGTCTTGCATAACCATCAATTCATTCTATCTTGATAGCTGGATATGCATGACCGGTACGATGAAGATGCTAAGGATCAAAATGGGAAGGATGGATTGATGAAAACGATGATGATGAAGATGACCACATATGTCCTTTGTGCTTCATCTGCTCATTTCACCAAAAAGAAATCCTTCCACCTTCCTTAACTCCTTCCTTTATACGATATGTGATGATGCACCATGATATGGCGCAGGAAGTGCTAGCACCACCTCGAAGTTGGCACAAGGCCTTTGTTGAAGTTGAGGTGCTGGAGGTTGGGAGTAAGATGTTTTCTTCTTAGTGGACCCATCGAGTCATCGTTAGACTCACTTGGATTCACAACATTATCATCTTCGAGCAAGATTACCTAAGTTGCACCTATTGACAAAGTTGGAAAAGTTGAGTTGTCAATTTGAAATCTGACAGCTAAAGCTAAAAAGGCGAGGCATTAGGCGAGAAGACATGTCTTACGTGGTGTTTGTTCCATGCAGGGATGATTCATTTCTTCCACACATACTAAAGACGTTCTTGAAGAACCTATACCATCTTCAGACATTTATTTACGGTAGGAGGAAGAAAAGAATGGCTAAAAATGATCCGGTTCTTTCACGAGATCCAGAAATCCGTTGAGACACATACATCTAAGGTTACGGAATCTTCAAGGGTTAGTTCTTTGGATCTCAAAAGCTGCTTTGAATCAATATTTATTAAAGAAGGATCTTACGATGTTTTTCTGAAGGATCTCATGATTTTTGGTTAATTGGTCATTCAAAAGGATGAACTTAATGTGATTCACGTTTGGATCAAACCACCATGCAATTTTAACTTTTTGAAGGAGATCTTGCATCGGTGGACGAGGAAGAGACCGATTACGTTGTATAACCTTGTCAATATTATTACCATTTTAATGCACCACAGGTTCGGGTTATATTTATTGGGTGATCTTCATGTTTTGTTTGATTCAATATCTCCAAATAGTAAAGGATACTTTATTTGGCGAGAACTCCACTTGTGGCAGGTTACGTCTTGGAATTTTATCCCTGCCTCGTGTGCATGTAGTTGAGACAAAGGGTGGTAATGTCATGCATGTTTCTTTGAGAGAACTTATCCATTATCTGTGAAGCTTATGGAAAGAATGCTTATCCAGAAGTTGGAAGTTCCTCCGGATCCTGTTGGCAATGATAATTTTCATCTTTGAACAATGTGTTGGCGTTATTAAGAATCAGCTTTTGGCACATAGAAGTTCATCTTGATTATGGTACTTTGTATGGTTTGTATTTTTTGTTTCTTTGTTTTATTATTAAAAAAAATGTATATTCTTTGTTTATCTAACTTTTATTGCAGGTTTGTTGTATATTCATGCTGGTTATTAACTCACCAGATATACCTTGTGTATGTCAAAGAGTTGGCTAGTCTAAAGGGTACAACTTTGGTAAAGACACCTCCAATCTGTTGATAGCTGTAATGGTTTGCTCAAAATCATAGGGTTTGCAACCACCAATGCTTAATTGCTTAGTGTTGTATGGTCATCAATTCACCATGGTTTATTCCTTTTTGGAATCCAAATTACTAGCCCATGTATGAGAAGCGTGGTAAAGGCAGTGGAATACCATATTTGGTAATCGGTTCATCAATTTTAAGAATTGACTAGTCCCGAACAAACGGCTTTCAGGTAAAGACATTTCAAATCCGTTCATGGTTCTTTGATTTGCTAATAAATCAGATGGTTATCAGTGTACCATGGTTTTCGAACTTAAACATTTGGCTACTCCGGTAGTGATGGCTATTGGTAAAGAGACATCAAATCAATCCATTATTTTAAATAATTCACCTCTCCTGAGTTAACACACACGGATGTGATGAGAATAGTTTGAAACTAATATGTTTTGATGTACATGTTGTCATTGTTCTTTACTCAAAGATATGGAGTTGAGTTTCTTCATCAAAGAGATGATTTTGTTTTGATTTTTTCTTGATGATGTTTGACTACAATCCTCTAGTCTTGCAGGTTAATGATTATCCAGCTGGAACTTAACAAGTCAAATTCCGTTTAGGGGATTGTTAGGAATTACGTGAAGTATGAATTATGTTGTTTTTCATTTGAATGGATTTATCTTGAAATTAGCCATGGATTACAGAAGACATAGTTCTCGCGAGAGTTATATAGTTATTAGTTTGTTTCTTGGGGATATAGTTATTAAAATATTTTCTATAGTTTGTTAGGATATACATGAGCTTTATTAGGAAGTGATTGTGTATATTTTATTTAGTTTTACGTGTTTTATAGAAGAAGTTAGGGTTCCTTGTCTATAAAAGGAACACAATAGAATGAATTATGTAATTAGACGCTACAAATTATTAATATAACGATCCATGAGAGGATCAAAGAGTTCTTAGTTATCTTGTTTTATACTTGTGTTTATATTCGCTAAAGAATACAAGTTGTAGAGATTTTCTTTTTTAGTTTGTTTATGATTACATAAATATCTAACGATCTATATTTCAAGATCTATCAAGGTCTACTAGTTTTCAACACCCAAACATGACTATGGAACCGTTTATAACGTCCCTCTATCCCTTCGTATCCTCCGAATTCCTCCCCATGACCATCATACCATGTCACATAGTATGTATCATCTCCTTCCTGTATAAAGTGCAACAACCTAACACCTTTGTCGATATTATCTCTTGCAAAATCCCGGTCATTTGTTCCCTTCAGTTAGTAAATGGCAGTGTGTCCTTTCAACATCTTACACTTTCACGATCCTGGTTGCTTATCAAGTACACATGTTTGTTCCATTATATCCATCCTCCCAGATTTCGGTAGATCTGAAACGATTTATTCATTTTATATCATTTTAACTAGATTAAAATTGTAAAATTAGATATGTCATTCTCAAGAATTACCTGTGATTTCGAAAATGTTCTACGGTCAAGCCAAACAAAAATTCAAATGGCATCACTACAAAAGAACGAGGAAACATGTTTATATACCAAATCGGTAAAAAAAATGTCCATATAGGTAACTACAAAACACTTTCTTAATAAACAAATGTAAAACACGTGTATTTTGAAAGCACCTAACATATACTTTTTTAGTATGATCGTTATGTACTTAATCAATATCATATGGAACCTTAGTACAAAAGAATGAAGGAAACATGTTATTAGAGCAAATAAATAAACAAACAATGGGCAGTCGATATCGCATATTAGTTTTCGTTATAAAAAGATGTAAACACAATTTTTGTATAATCACATAACATATACTATTTTTAGTATCATGATTATCTATCTAATGAATATCAAATGCCTCTTTACTACAAAAACAATGATACTGTTATTAGACCAAAATAAACATACGATGCTCAAACCATTTACTACAAATCTGTTTGGTATAAATAGATGTAAACACTTCATTTGAAATCACTCACAAATTAGTTATTTTCAGCATGATGTTTTTGTACTTATGCCATATTGTTGGGTTTAGTAAATACCCAAACCCCTTAATCTAGGATTTGAATAGAAAATAGGCCAAGTGTTTAGTCCGTTAAAACACTAACAGTCACTGAGTGCATAGTCTCTCAGTGATTCATTGTCGAGATACTCGGTTATGAAGAGAAGAAGTCTCAACTCGAAGGCGGAACTTAAAGGGTGAAACCGGAGTCAAGAAAGATGATGGTTCAATTAGTGATGACAATAACTCGAATCCCTAAGACTCCTCTCCAACTGCTTACACTAAGACAAATCTGAGTAGAAGACTAAAGGATGTAAAGCGAAGAATGAGCGGAGACAAGGGATAAGTTTGAATCGAGATAAGATGAAGTCCTTATCAACCAAGTCAACTTTCCCTGAATGGCAAAAGATCGGAGCTCGGTGTCATCAACGACCTTAGGAGAGTAGTCTTGTCTCTTTACCTAAAATAGTTTTAGATGCTTGAGACAAAATACATCATTATTTTGTCTTCTATAAGAATGTCAGGTTTGTCACTTAGGAAAGAGTTAAATCTCATACATGTATAAATAGCATAAGTGATGGAGTGAAAAGGTTAAGCACTTGGTGTAAAAACACACATACCGCTAAGCCATCTTTTCACTCCTCAAATACAACAATCCTGAGATAGCTCAGTGGGTTCTAAGAGTTGTGCTCAGACTTATCACGAGCTTAGAGAGGAGTCACAAACCTTTGTCATTTCAATCCCAGTACTATTCGCAGTACTTAGGTAATGTATTCTTTGCGATTCATTTCTAATAAGAATATGATGTTGAAAATTATCTAGTGTGTTTTACTTACGTTAATTTCAGTCATTGTTCACTATTAACTTGTTTTATATTTTTAAACTGCTTTTTAACGATAGTGAGCGGGGAACAACAAGTGGTATGAAAGCAGTCTAATTATAAAACTCTTTTTAGGCGCTCCTAAAAGTTTTAAATTAGATCTAAATGGCTGATTTTGATGTACCCCAACTAGTCGACAAAAGGGTGGAGCTTATCTGACTAATGCCCCTCGACTCGAAGTTGGCAAATTCAACAAATGGAAAAAGTGAATGCTTTGCTATTTGATTGGAATGGAACCTTACAACATAAAATATTATTGTGAGGTCCATTCGTCCTAAAATAGCTAAAGGTTTGCTAAACACAAGCTCATGGACTCATGATGAAAGAAGAGTGGTCAACGGGACCAAAGACTCAAGAGTATCATCATATCTTGTCTCCTTGATGATACCATGGAGTGCGGTTATAAGCTATGAATACTGACTAAGCAAACACAGGAAGACCGGTCCATAGTCATGAAGGTCCATCGATACCAAGGAAAACAGGATAATGGACCGAAACTTGAGTATAATACCTTCGGGCTAAGGACTCGAGAAACTCTATCTCAAACTTACACCCGGTACAAAACTTTGTTAAATGAACTTTCAAATGATGGTGTAAAATTGTCCAAACATGAAATCAATGTTGGTTTTGTAAACAGTCTCCCTAAGAAATGGTTGAATTTATCTCAGGGACTAAGGAATGCTAACCACATTCAGAATCTTGAGCTTCTTGAAATTTATGGGAAATTTTTCTATGAGGAAAAACTCATCAACAGACGATACCCTGACTTGAAAAAGTCTCAGGAAGTCAAGAAGTCCCTGACAACCATTTCCAATCAAAGGTCAACCGCTTTTTATTCTAACAATGTGATTCAAGATTTTCGGAAAACTCAGATGATGAGGAGATGAGAGGACAAGCGAGAGTACTGAATGATTTAAATATTGAGTTTCGAAAGAGCACTCCACGCTAACTCCAAAGGTTTATTGAAGAAACAAAAGTTTTTCAAATGCTAAAGCTACTAAAGACACTGAATGTTTTAAGTCAACAAAAGGTCATTTTGCAAAAGACATTTTCAAAACAATTTCTGAACCCTCTTACAAACCATTAGGGTCAAACCAGTCTTCAGGCTTTAGCAAATTTCAACCAAAAATCTTTCAGTCTCATCAAAATTTTCAAAGAAAAACTGATCATAATAAAGCCGTTGATTATGAAACCAAGTATAAGAAAGAAAAAGCTAAGCTTGCATTGTTTGGGATCCACAGAAACAACAACCATGTTAAATACGTCTTTGGGTAAAACAAAGGCCTCATTGCTGAAAACCTTATTTGGGATGAAGAGCCGGTATCATCGACAATGAAATGGTGCATGTCAGTGCAGCTTGATGGCTCGAAGAGGACAAGCTAGCATTTGGGAAGAATCATGCCGAACGGGGAATGAGTCAACATCACAATGAAGAAGGTAAACATCTTACTTTCTATGGATGTGACTCGATTGGATCTTATATGAATTATCTTAATGTTGACCTTAAGTTTGTAGAAGAGCGACGATTAAATCTTTTCTCAAAATACAACAACCTAAGTTTTGAATTAAACAAGTCGAGATGAACTGCTTATTTTAAAACAAGCTGAGCTTGAGGTACGTCACTGCAAATTCAAAACCACGAACTAGTTAAGAATCAAGCTCTTCAATATGAACTTAAAAGGTACAAGATATTCTTGATAGTTGGACTGCTAAGTCGGGGCTTTGATCTTTGGAGCCCCAAGAGCAAAAGAGATTCATAGGTGAAGATCTCTCGACTCTCACAACAAAGACCAAAGTTCAAACCCATTTGTGTCCGGTGGCATGATTACCAATATGTCGACAACTCCAAATTCCAAGTGATTGGATTGAATGGGTTAATCCCGAGTAAGCTTCCAAATTTCGATTCGGAAGGATTCTTGAGCGAGAGCCAAGCTCTTAAGAGCATGCTAGGAATCCCGATGTGCCCGATGGTACTGAACACATCTTTGAGTCTGAAGCGAATCTCAAACACCGCTTCCACCCCGAAACCTCTTCCGGTCAAAGCTCTAAGCTTACTCCTCTAAAATCCAATCCTCACTCACCAAAAGAAAGGTCTGGACTTGGTAGAACCATCATGCAAAACCAACAAACAAATCCAACAAGAGTCTACTCCTCTGCGACACTTCAACATCCTCGTCCCCACCGAAGGCTGACCAAATTCAGAACTTAGAGAGCTTGTGAAAAGATGGAATCCATCGAAAAAGCCCCTAATTCAATCAAGGAAACTAAGTCAGCCTCATCTAGCTCATCAAAATCAAAATCCACCAACAAACCAGCGAGAGTGTGGTCGTGTCATTACACCAGTCCATACCATGACAACTCGCTATAGAATCCTTTATTGCATGATCCGCAAAAGGATGATCACATAACACATATCACTTACAAGTATGTAAGCTCAGTGCTGAAGTAAACTATACCAAAGTTGGTCATCGGTATGCTTCATCCTCCAAAAACTCACAAGAATAGAGCAAAACCTTTTCCTTTTTGCTCATGCGGGTTTAATGATCATCATCAGGATGATTGTCTCATGAACACATGCTGTGATATATGTGGAAATCCAGCTCATGAGACATCCCAACATGACAGTGTCATTCATGCAAGGAGAAGTGCAAAACAACCCAAAATCACTGAGTCATCCTCAGTCTCTAAATGCAAAACATGTGGTAGCACAATGCCTCAACCACGACCATGAGTCGATTGCCAAATTCATAGAGACCTTGAGACCCAAGCCCACTAGTAAGTGTGTCACTAAGAGAAACTAATTCATTTACTACTTGTGCGTAGACACGCCAGAAGCCTATGGCATCTAGACAGGTGGATGCTCAAGAAGCATGACTGGTGTGAAGGAGTATCTGCACAAGTATGTAAAGGAACCTGGAACCAAGGTAGTATTTGGTGATAACTCATCATGTCCCACTGAAGGTTATGGTTCAATAAACTGCAATGTAATAGTTTTCTCTAGAATAGCTTATGTCAATGGTCTAAAATACAATCTCATTAGTGTCAGTCAGCTATGTGATGCCAAGTACATTGTGCAATTCAATGACAAACAAGGCACCATTTTCAATGCCAACAAAGAAGTTGTTTTGATAGCTCCTAGAAGAGATGATGTTTATGTCTTAGACATGTCAACTATCTCTCAAGATGGAACTTGTCTCTTTGCTAAAGCCACTGAAACTGTCAACTGGCTGTGGCACAAGAGACTCTCTCACTTAACTTTCAAAAACCTCAATAACTTGGAAAAACAAAACAAGGTCCTTGGCTTACCATCACTGGTTTTTGCAAAAGACAAACCATGCTCTGCACAGGAAAAGTAAACACCACGAGCATCTTTCAAAACCAAACAAAATTTCTCCATCAAAGTTTCCTTCACCTCCCGCATATGGATCTCTTTGGACACACTGGTCAGATCAATCCAAAGAGGAATACACTTGTCATTGTTGATGAGTTTTCAAGATATACTTGGTATACTTTCTTTCTAAAAGAGTCGGTGATACAATAATGTCATTCATCGAAAAAATTGAAAACCGAATGACATTCTTGTTAAACTTTCATCAAGGGAACTAATAATAATACTGAGGTTCAAAAATCAAGAGCTTGAAAGCATGATGAAAAAGGAATTTCTCAAAATTTCTCATGCCTTATACCCACGAACAAAATGGGATTGTAGGGAGGAAAACCATAACTCTCC
>OU343222.1:119452730-119485480 GCA_910596185.1 Chrysanthemum makinoi | reverse complement strand
TCTTCCTAGAAGACCTCTATATCGAATTTACCATCTTCCTCAACACAATGTTAGTGTGGCCATTTTAGATATCGTGCATTTTCTAAATACAAATAATGTCTTTAGGTAACACGCCCGTCTGGTAGATTTTGTATGGAAAAAAAACTCTTGTCTGAGAAGGGGAATAAAACTCGGAATGGCTTTGGTATGTTTTTTCACCCGTTGCACCAGCTCGAGGTACCCCGTGCATTTTTTCCTTTCAGTTACGTATTGTCAAATTTCAAAAAGGAAATTCTTTAATCACCTAGGTGATATCTCCAAAATGCTATATGTTTGTGACATAAAAAGATAGTTGGGTAGAAAGTGGAAGACCAGTTCTAACGAATTGCACCTGATGTGCTTACACACATGAGACGGTTGGCTAATACTGAAGTTGCATCCAAGTATATACGTCGAGCATCCCTTCCGAAAGACAATTTTTTTTTGCTAAATGTTTGTTTTGGTTGTTTCAACTCTTTGATTCGTATTCTCAATTCCATCCATCTCTTTCGTTTGTTTGCTTTTGGTTCATCGTTCGAATTATTTATCGGACATTTAGACTAAAATCACATTACTATTTAACTGTGACAGAGAACAATATATCTCTTTCAACTCCAGCATTTGAAGAAAAAAAATCCAAACTTTCACAAATCACAACGATAAACAATTATGATACTATGGACGACGACAACAACCGCCATAGGTATCCATCTAACAACTTGCCTCGGTGTTGTTTTTGAATTCTTTAAATGTTTCGTCAGATTTATGTATCATTTATTGCGTCATCCACGTTAGCTTATTGGATTGGTAATTTGTGTTATCTTGCTTCAGGTCCATTTATTTCTTGAAAGTAGAAACATTTCAATAGTTTGAGGTTTAATTTATGCATAAACGTACTAAATGATGGTTGTTTAAACTAAAATTTTATTAGTTTCGTTTATCAAAAAACAGGAGGCCTCCTCCATCTCAAGGGTTTTTGAAACAAGGGATGCCTATATGCGACAATGGTTTTCTAGTCATTGATTATTAAGTCAAAGCATGGGAACGGAGAATGTGGCATGTATAAGTTTTGGAAAGTTCCACCGATCATTGAGATAAATGATTAGGATGTTTTCGGTGCTGCCAAGGACCACGTCGATCGTGATTTGATGAGAACTAAAATATCTTCATAAAAAAGTAAACGAGTTTTAGAACAAGTTAAAAGAGGTAATAACGATGACAATGGTGGTAAATGTATCTTAATAGTGACAATAAAGGATTATATACACGCTCTTCCTTTTTAGTAAACAAATTCGTGAAATTTTCCTCTCCATATGGTTCTTAGATCTATTCTACTTATATTTATATAGACCCAAAAAAATTATATGAAATAGCAAGCTTCATATATATATATATAAATACTCCCTCCGTCTCAAAATTAATGTCAAGGAGAAAAAAATCACACAATTTAATAAAAGTGAGACCACAATAAATCTCAACCAATATGTATATATATATATATATATATATATATATATATATATATATGTATATATATATATATGTATATATATATATATGTATATATATATATATATATATATATATATATACATATATATATATATATATATATATATATATATATATATATATATATATATATATATATATACGGTAGGGTTAAAATGAAAAGTTTCTTATAATGAAAGGCATGTGGAGGTGACATGTGTCACCTTTGCACATCACCATGTCATGCCATGTGACATGTGTCACCCCCACCCACCCCCCGCAAAAAAAATTTTTTCCCGCCAAAAAAAATTTTTTTTGGGCAAAAAAAAAATTTCCCGCCAAAATTTATTACTGCATCACAGTTATAAAAATACTGCATCACAATTATAATTGTGATGCAGTAACTTATAATCTTAATGCACTAAAATCATGATTATGATGCAGTAACTTTATAACCGTAATGCAAAGAACTTATAACCTTAATAAACTAATAAGTTTTGGTGCATCTTTATTATAAGTTACTGCATCATAGTTAATAGTTAAGTGCATCAATTATGATGCACTAAAATCAAGGTTATAACCTTAATGCACTAAAATAATGATTGTGATGTAGTAACTTTATAACTGTGATGCAGTAATTTATAACCTTAATGCACTAAAATCATAATTGTGATGCAGTAACTTATAACCTTAATGCACTAATAAGTTTTGGTGCATCTTTATTATAAGTTACAACATCATAGTTAATAGTTAAGTGCATCAACTATGATGCACTAAAATTAAGGTTATAACCTTAATGCACTAAAATCATGAATGTGATGCAGTAACTTTATAACTGTGATGCAGTAATTTATAACCTTAATGCACTCAAATCATGATTGTGATGCAATAACTTTTTAAATGTGATGCAAGAAAAAATTTGGCGGGAAAAAAAAATTTTGTCCCAAAAAAAATTTTTTTTGGCGGGAAAAAAAATTCAGGGTATGATGATGTGGCAAAGGTGACACATGTCACCTCCACATGACTTCTCATTCTTTTCGTTATAAGAAACTTTTTTATAATAACCCAAACCTATATGTATGTGTGTATATATATATATATATATCTTTACATATATATGAGGCTAAGTACAAGTTGTACTTGAAGCTTGAAAGCATGTACAATGACATGGAAATGCCACCTCAATGCCACTTGGCACATGAAATGCCACCTAAGCTGCTATGTCGTGTGGTTTTTGTTAAAAAAATTATGGCACTATGGAGATTCAAACCCTGGTCACTTGGAACATGTTACCAACACTCCTACCACTAAAGCAGCTTGGTTTTTGTGAGTACACTTTGAAAAACAAAATTGATAACAAGACGTGGAGTGTCGGATACAAATTGAAGGTTACTCAAAAACCATTCAAATCCTCCCCTAAATCTTAGCTATTCTTTGTAACCGAATCAATGCACTCCTCAATTCTCTCCCAATTTTGGAAATCATTTTGAATCTCAGTCAACTTTTCATATCTCAATCAATATGTTCCAAATTCAAATTGTGCTCCATATCACACAAATCACGGATGAAATTGATTTTGAAAATATTTTTTACATATTTCTCAATGCCACATTCAAAACCCTAATTTGTATCTATAAATATTTACAAAATCATCTAACACCACATCACTAAATCCACATATATTGTACATATCAAAAAGGGAGTTATGAATAAGGGTTTTAGAAAGAGTGGTAACATGGGATACCAAAAAACTCCAACCGTGCCAAGAAGCGCTGAGTTCATAAAACTGGAGGCTTCCGCAATTCGGAGGATCAGGAGGTTATACATTTATTTTTGTTCTATTGTTTATAATTTGGTACTAATCATATTTTGTATTTACATGAAATATACTTAATTGGTGTTTTGTTACGATGTTTATTTGTTTGATATTCTTATTTACCATCTGTTGGTTGTAAATACTTTTTTAAATTGTGTTTTTCCTATTTATTATGTATTTTCTTTATTTGAATGTATGTGCATTATGTTTATTTTTGTATGATGTTTTTAGATATGATGTGTATTAAGTTTATGTGCAGCTTATTTGATTATGTTAAACATTGTTTTAATATGTTTTTTGTGTGAAAAGCATATTTAGTTTTTTTCTAAAACCATTAGATTTTTAGATTCATTAACACGCTCATCGTGTTTACTATATGTCGAGGTAATGGCGAGGATAGGAAAATAACACCTATCAAAGATGCTAATCCTATGAATGATGACATATCTGCAGTAAGGAAGATATATATCAATTTGGCATTCTCACAAAATGAATGCTTTGCCCGATCCATATAGCCTTGATTTGGTTCTCAAAGACAAAGATGTATGTACACTATCCTCTTTTCTATGTATACAATATATTACTAATAGTTTATGATGCTTTTATTAACCATATTTTATTTGTAATTCAGAACACAAGGATCCAGGTGTATATCAAGAAGGAGTTTATGTTTAAATTCGAGCCGTTGTTCGAAGAGGGAAAATGTTACATCATTTCCAATTTTGGGATAGGCGAAAATGGTGGAAACTTCTTTGTTACCACATCATTTCAAAATAAGTTTCTACAGGGACAACCATTGTCACACGCATCGGAACCTTTTGACACCAACACATATGGTTTTATTTTTGAACCATATAGTCATTTATGGATCCGAACATCACGAATACTACGACAATGATGATGTTGGTACGCACTTGATCCATTATGAATAATATCAATTTTATTTTCCCTGATTAAAATTGATACTTTTATTGTTTGCTAATTTTATTCATGGATTATTTAAATAGATATCATTGGTTCCGTAATTGGTATCGAGGAGAGTGTCCCTGTTATGTCTGCTACTGTTTGTAAAAAGTTTAAGAGAACTGTTGTCGTTGAGGATGCTGAGTAAGTATACATTTTCCAATTATATTTCATTTTTGAAACAATTTGATGTTAATGATTTCTTTTTGTATCTATTTAAGTAGCCTATATTTTACATAAATTCAGGCCAACCGTTTGAACTTGACTTTCTGGGACCAATGGGCGAGAATGTGGGATCCATATTCAAGTAAGCGTGCGTGAATTGATCATTTGGTAGTTATACTTCAGCTTGGGAAAGTGAAGTATTGGGACGGTATGTGCATTGTTCTTCATTTCAAATGTTGAATATAGTCACTTTATTAATTCAGTTTTAAGTATATGTCTTCAATTTCCACATAGCAGACCTTGCCGCTATTAACAATGCTCTATTTGGTTCGAAGATATATATCAATCGTGATATACCAGAGATCGTTTCTTTCAAAACAAGGTTATTACATGTTTGTTAATTCGTTAGTTCAACGATCAAATATTTTATTGTCGCGAACAAAAAATATTATTTTCGCTTTTGTAATGTTATTTAGGGTTCAACAGTGAGGGGTTTTGTTGTCGAGCAGTTGAAGATTGCGGTGTTCTCACCAGAGGTAAAGGTTCAAACCATATCGAGTTTTTTCGCTGTGGTGAAAAAGATTGTTGGATCGATTCGTGAATGTGAACCAGTATGTTAGTGATTTAGATTATTAAATATTAACAAACTATATTTAACGTGTTTGCGCTATTAAATATACTAAATTTGGACTATAAAATGCATGATTCACATTGTATTGTTTTGGCAACAACAATACAGGATCCACAAAGAGCATGGTTGAGCCTACACCGCATGCAAAGAGTGTAACAAAAGAGTTCATGTTGAACAGGGAAGGAATCGCAAACCTGCTTTTATTTGCGAGGACCATGGATCTGTCCAGGCCGCATCTAGGTAATAACCATTAACAAAGCCTATCCATTGTTTTTTAATTTATGAATCTTATGTTTTTTTGTTATTTTCTTATCAAAGGTTTAAGGTCATTGTAAGGCTGATTGATGAGTCGGGATCTGCCCTTGTTCTTTTTTTTAACAATGTCTACTCTTATAAAGAAGGTAACAATGTCTGATGCAAGTTTAAGCCGTGTGTTGGATTTGCAGTCACCTACTTGACATAGTGATGCATCTGGAGTGGATCAACTTCGGTTCAAAAAGGCCCGTCTGATTGATTTGCATCAACTTCTTCAACAGTGAATCATCAGGCATCTTGAAAAGAAGCAACGTGTGTTTGTTGATTTGGAAGAGATTGACAGTGAACCCGATGGTGAAGAAGGAATACAGACTACCCAAGATTTGGTTCAAGTCAAGATTGAACCGTAAGATTAGATCCATGAACCACTCCATGGTTCTTATCATTTTGTTTCTTTATTTGGCATGATGCATTTTGCAAGAACAATTTTTATTTTTGAATAATTTGTTTCAAACAATATGTTTGCTTTCTTATGAAAGCAATTGTTATTTTATAAGTATCATGGAGATGAAATTTGTTAATCAATTTTGCCACTTTTTGGCATTTTAATGATGTTTATTTGTAGTTACCATTTGATTCATTGCTCTTTGGATATTTTACAACATTTAATTACACATTTAGGAAAAGTATGTTGAACAAAAACATAAATGTTATTATGGTCATGACAATACCAATTCAGTATTTACATATGCAATACCATCCTAATATTCTTGCAAACATGGTTAACATTGATGAGAATTTTTGAAAAACAAAACTTCATCTCTTAGATGTTATGTTTGAAACTCTTAAATTAAAAACAAACAAACTCAAATCATTTGACACTTTAGGGGCATATTGGAATATTTTGACTCAAATGAATCAAGTATAATAGAATTTTGTTGCACATGTAACATAGAGCATTGATATTATTTGACACTTTAGTGGTGAATATGATTTTGGCAATTATCTTATAAAAGCACAATGCTTTTAATGGTTATGTGGGAACCAAAGCCCAGTGAAGTATAACAAACACTCTAAAAAGGTACTAAACCCAAGACTATCATCCAGTTTCAAATGGGAAGTAACCCAAGTAAACTTCTTACTACAAAATGAAGTAAGCTCTTTAAACAACAACAAACACTCCTAAAGGGAATTAAGCTAATTAACAGATGACTACAAATATTACATCAACCATGAATTTGCAGTAGTTTAAAGTAGTTGATTAAACAACATTAGCAATAAGAACTGATTGTTAACATACGAAACATGTCGATAGCATATGGATAACACCTTAAACAACTTAGGATAATAGACGGATGTCATTATCATGTATCCAGACATTATTAAACTTAACACATAACCAAACTAGAAAAGTCTTGATATTAAACATAAATTGAAAAGACACAAACCACTGAAGCCTTAAAACAAAAGACGAGTCCTCGCTTCAATACCCTTCATTCAACACATATCAAAGATTGGAACAAGCACAAGAAACTCAGGATCAACTGTCTCTACCAAATCTGTCATGCGTCCAACCACCGGAAGCGTATCATTTTGTCTTTCCTGAAATGGCATTGCCTGTTGATATGTTTCCATTTGTCCTTTGCAATCATGGTCAGATGGTTCTTTCTCACCTTCCGCCGGGTCTTTTTGTGCCTTATAGTGATCAGTCCACGGAAACTCCATCCCACCGTGGCGAACAATTGTGTTGTCAAACGTGTACAGTTCACTCTTCTCAACATACTTGGCTGCAGTACAGTCTATAGTCAAATATAAAACCTCAACAAGCTCTTATTTTTAAGATAACTTAACCAAAACTTAAATATAGAAACACACGACATGCACTAACAATTATAGCTACTTACAAAAAGGTTTCTATCTATGACATAGGCCAGCATTGGTGTGTAAAAACATGCATCTTCATTCCTGTGCTGATCATGGCCTTCCCAATCGCATATGTGAAACATCCTTGGATCTATATTGCAATTTATTAACACGAAATATTAGAATTATGTAATTTTATATATAATAAGGTACCATAAATAATGATAAAGTTGCTAACAATAGCGGAACATACCTTTGTCCAAGGGACCTCGACAGATAGGAAAAGCATCATGCAATTCTGTTCTCGGGATGTCTTCATAGCCTAAACCAAGTCAATCCCTTCCAAAAGTAATCATATTAATGACTGCACCACCAAGTTTTGTGAAAACCATTGGTTTCCCAGGTACCAGGTGTTGACTCTCAACAACAGTATACCAGGTGAGTATATATTCCTTAAGTGTTGACTCTCAATCCCTTCCAAAACTAAGACTACACTTTCTTTTTTTGTAAACTTTCGACTATATGATTTCACCCAATAATCATAGCATACATACCATCTAACAAAATAATGGAGGCGATACTGTCTTATTGTCTTAACTAACTTTTAAACAGAACATACACCATGGATCATATAGTCAACATATATTAGCTAAATGAGTGATTTAGTAACAACAATCAAAAAAAAATATAAGCAATCAGACTCTATGCATACACCATAGATCATTAATCTTTACTTATATGCTTGAAGACACCATAGATCATTAATCAACATATATGCTTGAAGAATTTTATCCATATCTAATAGAGTTTATACAAACTACAAAACAAAAAATCTTTCAAGTTAAGTATTTTTTAACAAATAAGAAACCGCATATCCCAAGCAACTAACTATGTATCAACATACTATAAATCACTACAATCGTAAAGCATAAGAATCAACCTAAACCCTAAACCGTTGTTGTTGACTATATTATAGTTGTCATTCTTACTTACATGCATATCAAAAGAAAATTAACAATAAAATTATTAGTTTTTTTTTAGATCGTTACCTGTTCTTGGTACTAACTTTGCAACAGTGCTTGCTTCTCAATAAATGAGGTGGGTGTGAGATTTCATCTACCACCGTTTCATTTATCAAGGCAAAGTTGATATTTTAAATATGCGACAATCATTACCTTTGAAAAATACACGCTTAATATAAATACCATTTTTGTAAGTATCTTTGTTATCTTTGTATACAAGTGAAAAACCATTGACCCAATGTTAGACCATTGTATATCAATAAATCATAAAATAGGCAACCCAATGTATAACATTTTGCAAACAAATTTCGTGTTACTTAAACAAACATACTTGCCTAACCATGTACAATAGTCTTATTAACACAAGAGTATTTCAATGTAATATTTTGTTTCTAACTATATTTAAGCATGTAGAATAGTCTTCTTAACTATTATAATTACAACTTCTTACAAGATCAATCTAGATACATAATATGGATACAAATTAGTTGATAATATAGATCATCCAGATACATAATATTATGTCTGTGGCAATTTCAAACCATACTAAAATATTACGTCCCAAACATACGACACATTAACTTATAAACCTTTACGGCAACGGTTAATCAAAACACTATTGTCAACTTCACAAGCACCCATAAATTATACATAAGCAAAAATAAAACAAGTCATTAAAGATGTTCCAACCCTTCATCATAACAGTTTCGGTGAGACAAGCACCAAAATACATCAAATACCCAAAGCGCCTTCTTCTAACACATATGGAACAATGGAATCATCATCGGTTTACGTGCATCAACCGTTTGAGCATCATCTTTGACCATCCTCATAAGTTTGAACCTTACCGTTTTGTCTTTCTCCCACTCACACCTCTTCTCAATGGTCTTCCAATTAGTCTTTATGGTGACATGATTTTTGCTATTTGGCCTGTCGGAATGTTTTTCCCAATCCACGGTCACATAGAAAGATTCATCATGGTGTATGATAACGCTCAGATTGTGCATGTTTTTAGTAGCGTTATGTGTGCTTTTATATATGTTATTTGGTTATATTTTATGTAATTATAGTGCTTAAATGCATCGAAAGATGTTTGCCTAGTGTTTATAACCAAGTGCAGGGAAATGGAAGGAAAGTAAAGAAATGTTCAAGAAATTAAAGATTCCCGTTTGAAGCTAAATCAAGATCTCAAGGACCTTTGAAGACCATAGTGATTGAAGAACCAAGTTCTACAAGATAAAGAGAAGTCGTCAAGTTTCGTAACTCAGAAATCCAACCGATCGGCATCTGAGGTGTAACCGGATCGGTTGGAAATTGACCAAAACACCAAATGACCATCACCAACCGTTGGTCGCCACCCATGCAACCGAACGGTTGGTCGCTTTTTGTAAGACCAACCGATCGGTTGGTCATATAACCGATCCTTATAGAAGCTTAGCTGCCAAATCTTCATCACTAAGCTTCTCCTTTGCATCCAAACGATTCTAGGTCCTTCTCTTGGTGTATTCTAGTCCCTTCCTTACTCCTTGGAGGCTAAGTTCAGCAATTAATACCTTAGGCTTTGGAACTAGTATAAATAGAGGCCATTTGTGAGCATATGAGACACACACTTCAAATATAAATCTCTCTACTCACCAAACAAAGCTTTAAGCTCTCAATTTCGTCCTTAGAAGTCCAGGAAGTTTGGAGTTCCAGAAGTTCCACATTTGGAGGCCAAATCACCAAGAAGTCTACCCTAATACTTTGGGAATCATTACCTCACCATTTGTAATCTTGTTCCAAGCATTGTAAGACTTTTAATCATGTTTTATAATGTTCAAAGTTCTGAGTTTATATTCATGTTTGCTATGAGTGGCTAGTTTCTTTATACACTTGCTTAAATGATGTTGATTATCATATGATTAGTTAGTGATTGTGTTAACATGTTTTAATTCAATTTCAAGTTGATTCTAAGATCCAATTGTGCTAAAGTTTCGTAGTGACATTTGTTAATCAAGTTTGGCTAATTGATAGTAATCGTTGAGGTCGAAAGAACTTATTGTTATTCAACTAGTCATAATCATTTTGTCTATGGATGATTGTGTTTACCCATTATTCTTGATTATACAAAGGAACTAAGGTGTGGTTGTAATAGAAACGCTTTTTGATTATCAAATTGGATTGGTTGGAAACATCTAAAAGGTCGTAAGATAAGTTGTTGAGAATCAATTGTAGCCTTTTGTCTATGATCGGTTACCTTTTATTGATGACCATTTCTTAAGAAATTTGATGAAACAAGTGGATGTTTTTGTGTTTAAGTTTATGTATGTAGACTTATGAAACTTGAATTGATCTTGAATTGATTGGTTAAACGTAATGCTTGTTTTTATGAACTAAAATCTTGACGAAGGTTTAACTTGTAAGAACAATAGATTAGTCCACCAACTAATTATCATAACCAACATGTTAAGAGGTTAACACAATCACATTAATCTATGATATGAAACTAGTTTAAGCAAGTGTAGTTTTAATCATCCAATTTCATTATATCTATTTGCTTTGTTATATGTTTTGGATAGACTCTGTTTATTCAAACTTGTGCTTAGATTCACTCAAATCCCTGCGAATGATCCCGACTTACCTTCATAATCTTGCTATAACGGACGAGTATACTTGCTCGTATGTGTTATTGGTAATATTGGTAATTCAACTTTTATAAATTTAAAACTTGTACACACCCAATACATCAAGTTTTTGGCGTTGCCGACGGATTTGATTGTGTTTCAGCAAGTTTTTGAATTTCCCTCATCGATTCAACCAAAATTTTTCTCTGAAACCTTAACCGGATCCGTTGTCCTTAAACCGAATCATTACGATTTTACCTATTACCCACTGGTCTTACCGATCGGTCGCAACCATAACCGATCCGGTTACATCTAATCGACCCGAACTGTTTTTCGTTGTTTGTCAGGTGTGTTTAGATATTGCCTTGATTCTCTAGGACATTGTATGAACACTCGAGCAGCGGGAATAGAACCAATTACACCTCTTACCAACCCCGAACGTTTGATTCGAAGAAGAAGAAGAACACTTTTCATACCAATGGAAAATCATGTACCAAGAGTACCATACCCACCATTTGATAACCTCGTAGAAGCCAAAGTTGTTTACAATCCTTTCACCAATTTACCTTTTCCCATGGCGGACAATCAACCCACGTGGGGAACCAACCGAGCTGTAGCACCAACTCCCGGAAGTGCTATTGTTGCTATCAATCTTGGTGACAACTTCACCGTGAAGGGACATCACCTTTCTATGATCAAAGACCGTCAATTCGATGGTCGTGGCGCTGGATCCGCATCAAGCACATTGCGAATTCATCAAAATTTGCGGCATGTTCCGTTATGGCGACACCGATGTCAATGCCATCAAACTCAAACTTTTCCCATCATCACTCGCTAGAGATGCTAAAGTATGGTACAATGAATTAACCCCTGTGAATCATCAACACTTGGGAGGAGATGAGGCAAGCTTTTAAGTCGATTCTTTCCACTGCCATGTTTGATCGATAATGGGAAAACTTCGTGCTTCACCCAAACCCAAACGAATCACTTGTCGAAGCTTGGATTTGCTTCGTAGTTGTCATGGACATGGACTATCCAAAGGAACCATTATCCAAATCTTTTACCATGGACTAGATGAAATCTCTCAAGGCATCCTTGATGTTTGGAGGAATTTTCTCTATAAGACTCCCAACGATGCACATCAATTGCTCGAAGATCGACTACTTCTCAAACTTGATTGGTCCAAAGATTCCAAAACTAAACCTCTCAAAAGCTGTAGCTTTTGTCGAAAACACCGATGCTTCAAAACTCATGGAGAAGATGGAAGCGTTAACCTCAAAAATCGACTCACAATACAAAGATATCAAAGATGAAATTAAGGAAATGCGAGACGGATGCAACAATTGTAGAGGAATTCATCCATCGTCCGAGTGCGACGATAAACCTATGGGAGGACCAAAGGAAGGAGAAGCGAGTTACGCTCAAGGAGGATACCGTGGAGGAGGATATCGTAGTAATTATTATGGTCGAAATTCGGGAAATTGGCAAGATCGCCGACCAAGGGATGACAACCGTGATTCTCAACCACGGTGACGATCCACAAAACCCGACAAAAGATGGAAGAAACCGAATTCAATAAAACCATGAGAGAATTCGTGGCTGCTCAAAAATCTTCAAATGATTTTATCAAAAATCAATTTTTCAATCTCAAAGCCAAAGTCGAGCAAGGACAGAAAAATCATCAAGCATCTATCCAAGATCTTGAAAACAAGTTTGGTGACTTTCGACCAACATTCCTCTAGACCATCCGGTTCATTGCCAAGTAATACCCAATCCAACCCAAAACCATCAAATGATAAGACGTACCGCCCACCACAAACAAGAAATGAGCATATCAATCTTTGTCTTCATAAGAAGTGGTCTCTCGTACGATCCTCCAACAAACCCTAATGAAAACACCCCTGTCACCATTGATAGTGAGGATGAAACCGAGGACCCAAACACAATTCAAACCACCAAAAAGAAAAACATTCCATCCGTCAAGGCGTATACACCAAAGATTCCTTATCCTCAACGCCTGAAGAAAGAAAAGATGGAAGAGCGTTATAAGAAGTTTATTGAAATAATCAAGGAGGTTAGACTCAATGTTCCTCTCGTTGATGTCATAGCCGGAATGCCCAATTACGGGAAATTTTTTAAAGAACTTCTTCATAACAAAAGCAAGCTTGAGCAAATATCGCCTACTTTCCTTAACGAATAATGCTCTACTATTGTCCAAAACAAGATCCCACCAAAGCTTCGAGATCCGGGAGCTTTCTTATTCCATGTACTTTCAGGAATAATGTTAAATGTGATGCTTTAGCCGATCTTGGCGCAAGTATCAATTTGATGCCTTATTCGTTGTATTCCAAGTTGTGCAACAACATCCTGAAACCAACAAAGATGAGCATCCGATTAGCAAATCATTCCTATCAATATCCTATGGGTATTGCCGAGAATATGCTCGTTCAAGTCGGTAAATTCATTTTTCCCGTGGACTTTGTGATCTTGGAAATGGAAGAAGATAGTAAAGTTCCACTCATCTTAGGAGACCTTTCCAAATACCGATGCAATCATCAAAGTGAAAGGAAAGAACTCAACCTTGAGTTGGAGAAGATCGAATCACTTTTCTAATCGATAAAGCGTCGCTACCCACATTCCGTGATGACACTTGTTTTAACATCGATATTATTGATGAAGTCAGCGATGAAGAATTGGACGCATTACTTAACGAATCCGACCCATTCATGACTACTTCTGAAAAAAGCAATGAAACAGACTTTGACAAAGAGTTTGATGATTTCATGAAAATAGAATTGAAGGAGATAACTTCGGAAGAGGAGAGGAAGAAAATTTTGAAGAAATAACTTTCAATGACGAGATGCAATTAGATCCTCTATCAAGAACCACCCACGATCTCGAACTCAAACCTCTCCTGGATCATCTTGAATATGCTTACGGAGGAAACTCACTTCTTCCAAGAGTCATATCTTCATTCCTCGAGGATAGTGAGAAAGAAAGTTTAGTTTCTATCCTCAAGAATCACAAACAAGCTTTCGCTTGGAAAACATCCGACATCCGGTGAATTAGTCCCAATTTCTGCAAACACAAAATCAATTTTGAAGAAGGATTAAACTCGGTAGAACGTCAATGTCGACTCAATCCCAACATGAAAGAACTTGTTAAAAAGGAAATCATAAAACTTCTCGATCTTGGGAATCATTTACCCAATTGAGGATAGCCCTTGGGTAAGTCCCGCTAATGTGTTCCCAAGAAAGGAGGAATGACGGTTGTAACTAATGAGCAAAATGAGCTAGTTCCAACTAGAAGCATCCTCGGTTGGCGTTTGTATTGACTGTCGTAAGTTAAACAAAGCCACCAGAAAAGATCACTTTCCACTCCCGTTCATGGATCAAATTCTTGAAAGAATGGCAGGAAATAAATTCTTTTGTTTCCTCGGCGAATTTTCGAGGATATTTCCAAATTACTATCGATCCTAACGATCAAGAAAAGACCACTTTCACTTGTCCTTTTGGAACCTACGCGTATCGGGCATGCCTTTGGTCTTTGCAATGCACCTGCGACTTTTCAAAGGTGTATGATCGCCATATTCAAAGACATGCTAGAAACCTCCATGGAAGTTTTCATGGATGACTTTCGATCTTCGGAGACTCATTTGAAGCTTGTCTTTCTAATCTCGATAAAATGCTCGAAAGATGCTAAGCCGCACATCTTGTTCTTAACGGGAAAATGTCACTTTATGGTAACCAAAGGAATTGTGCTTGGCCACAAAATCTCCAGCAAGAGGAATGGAAGTAGACAAAGCAAAGGTCGATGTTATCTCGAAACTTCCACCACTAACTAACGTCAAAGTCGTTAGAAGTTTTTAGGACATGCTTTGGTTTTTACCGCTTGATTTATCAAAGATTTTTCAAAAATATCTCGTTCGATGACGAAACTTCTTGAGAAAGAATCTATCTTTGACTTCAACGCTGATTGCATAAAATCTTTCAAACATTGAAATCTCAACTTACTAGTGTCTCGATCATGGTTTCACCTAATTGGTTACTACCCTTCTAACTCATGTGCGATGCAAGCGATTTTGCTGTTGGAGCCGTCTTAGGCCAACGTGAAGGAAAACACTTTCGCCCTATATATTTTGCTAGCAAGACATCGAATAGTGCTTAGCGTAATTACACCGCCACCGAAAAGGAATTATCGGCCGTCGTTTTCGCATTCGACAAATTCCGATCCTACTCGTGCTTTCAAAAACAGTCGCTTTTACCGATCATTCAGCTCAAGTATCGTTCACCAAGCAAGATACTAAACCACGTCTTATTCGATGGATTTTGCTACTCCAAGAATTTGACATCGAAATCAAAGATAAGAAAGGAGCAAAAATCTTGTCAGCGATCACTTATCTCGCCTAGAAAATCCCGATCTTGAGGAATTAAAAGAAGAGGAAATCATGACTATTTCCCGATGAAACTCTCATGACCATCGATGGAACTGCGATCCTTGGTTTGTGACTTTGCGAATTACCTCAAGAGGAATTCTCAGAAAAGGTCTAACTCATGCTCAAAGAAGCAAATTCTTTTCAGAACTTAAATACTATTTTTGGGAAGAACCATATCTTTTCAAAATGTGCCTCGACGGAATGATCCAAAGATGTGTTTCGGTTTCGAAACCCGCAAAATTCTTGACGAATGTCATCATAGCCCAACTGGGGGACATTATGGTCCTTCCACCACAGCTAAAAAGTTTTGATGCTGGATTCTATTGGCCAACAATATTCAAAGAAGCACATACACTTGTTCAAAATTGTGACGCTTTCCAAAGAACCACATCTCTCTCAAGAGATGAAATGCCATTAACAAGCATTCAAGTGTGAAATATTCGATATTTGGGGAATAGATTTCATGGGACCTTTCCCTAAATCCCACAAATTCGAATACATTCGTTGCTATAGATTATGTGTCCAAATGGGCAGAAGCTGAAGCTTTACCAACAAACGATGCTCGTCGTCGTTAATTTCTGAAAAGTTTTCGCTCGCTTATGGAATTCCCAAGGCATTGATAAGCGATCGAGGAACCCATTTCTGTAACCAATAAATGGAGAAAACAATGAAAAGATATGGAGTTCATCACAGATTCGCGATTTGCCTATCATCCACAAACTAGTGGTCAAGTTGAAAATACCAACAGAGCTCTCAAAAGAATACTAGAGAAAACAGTGAAGGACAATCCTTTATTATGGGCAAAGAAACTTGACGATGCTCTGTGGGCATTTCGTACGGCTTATAAAACTCCAATTGGCACAATTCCTTACAGACTCTTTATGAAAAGACTTGTCATTTGCCGTTCGAAGTTCAACATCGTGCTTATTGGGCTCTCAGAAACTGTAACACCGATCTCAAAATAGTTAGAGAAAAGAGATTCCTGCAATTGCACGAACTCGATGAATTAAGACTCCAAGCTTATGAAAATTCCAAACTGTATAAAGCTTGAACAAAAGCTTATCACGATAAAAAGCTACGAGTTCGAAAAGAATTCAAAGCCGGAGATAAAGTTCTGCTTTTCAACATGAAATTCAAATTAAAAGCTCCTAAATTACAACCAAAATGGTTTGGACCATATATCGTTAAACATGGATATCCATCCTGTATGTCAACTTTATGATAAACAGGTGGAAGTTTCATTGTTAATGGGCACTGAATCAAGTTATATTACGACAAGGAGCAAACGAATGAAGTTTCGGTTGCCACATTCCCCGAAAATGAATTAAACTATCACCTTTGTAGCACCATTTCCAGGAAGAATCCCACAAATTGTTCCTTGGAAACCATCTACTGAGTTCATCTGGGACGATATTGAAGCTACTGGTGAAGAATTCATGTACATCCCCAAACTTTTCAAAATGTTCAAGGTCGCTCTTGTGGCCAAGTGAATTGGGAAGATTCGAGTCAGTGATGACTCGGTAATAAAACAAGCGCCGGGAGGCAACCCGTGTATTTCGATTTGATTTCTGTGGTCACTCCCAAAGTTTTAACCTTTGGTTGAACAAGTTTGTGGGGGTGCTACCTTTTTAATAAAACCTTTTGTTTGTTTATAAGATTTTGTGCAGGTAATGATTTCTCCAGTGGACGCCAGGAATGAAGGAAGATTTTAAGTCGATCAACTCATTGACATATCTGGTTTCATCTCTATTTTCCCTATTTCTATGCTTTGAAGTTCGTTTTTCATTGAGGACAATGTCTAACTTAAGTGTGGGGGGTGAATAGGAAAAATTAGAGTTTTCATGCTTAAATTTTAGATTTTGTTTGCCCTTGTGATCTAGTTGTTTTCACGCTTTTAGGATTATATTAGAATAACTGGATCAATCCACTGGTAAAACTGGTAATATTTGAAACATTTGAGTAGTGTTCCGATTACTATTGCAATCCATTCTGGGATCGATAAACATTTTCTAGCACATATTATACCCTTTTTCACAAATTGTGAGGATTGAAGCCTGTTCTATAAAAGCATACATCTTTTATGCTTGAATCTTTTGCTATGAGTGTGCCGGTGATTTTATTTATTCTAGAACTTGTGCTTGTAAATCATTACTGATCCGCAGTGAGATCGCACTTGTGCGATATAAGTGAATTCGTGTGATAAAGAGGCACCTTAGGATTTAACCCAAATGGCCTTCCATTTTTCATATCATGATATATTAGCTATCCGCATTGGTTAGTTAACCACCCACATTGACCCATTTGTAGTGCTCATTTTTAGCACTAGATACCCCTAGTTACACCTTCTGAGCCTTCCTTTTCATTTTTGCTTCACCCATAAAATACAAAAAGATTTTACACTTTAAACCTTAGCCTACCCCGTATCAATGTCTAAATGATTATGAGTACCATATCTCATGAGATTGATTGAGCCATGCATTATGTTATATTCAAAAAAAAAAAAAAAAAAAAAAGGTATGTTGAAAGTATGAAAATAATAGCCAATGTGCTATGATCAAAGAACAATTGTCATGGCAAAGCAAAAAGCTGTGGAAAGCGGAAAAGAAGAAATTGAAGCTATAATCATTTATTTGGTTCGTGGAATGTTTGGTAGCTAGCAACACGGATATTAGACTTGATTTCATTTTTATTTTAACACCAATTTCATATACATTTCCATGCCTTATCCATACCCTTAACCCTTAGCCTATCATTATAACCCGAATAAAAGTCCTCTTTAGATGTTTTTACTTGGTACTCACGCAACGTCGGTGGAGTTTTGTTTCTTGTACAAGCTTATCGTAATAATTTAATCATGACTGAGCAATGAGTGAGATTTATCTTGTTACTTCACTAAAAATGAGTGATTGAGTGAATTATATTTCGTTCCTTTTTCGTGAGGAGTTTTGAAATATTAATCATGAAAGAAAATCATTGGATATTGTCAAACATCTTGATGTTTCACCTTTATAAAGCATAATTGATGAATCCTCTCTCGTATTTATACTTGGTTGATTTGCATCACATTTTTCATAATCACAATCTTGTACCAATGGATGTTTTTCCTAGATTTTCTTGAGGGCAAGGAAAGTTTAAGTGTGGGGAATTTGATACGCTTTCGATTGTGCATGTTTTTAGTAGCTTATGTGTGCTTTTTATATATGTTATTTGGTTATATTTATGTAATTATAGTGCTTAAACGATCGAAAGATGTTTGCCTAGAGTTTATAACCAAGTGCGAGAAACGGAAGGAAAGTAAAGAAATGTTGACAAAGTAAAGATTCCCGTTTCAGTGAAGCTAAATCAGTATCTCAAGGACCTTTGAAGACCATAGTGATTGAAGAACCAAGTTCTACAAGATAAAGAGAAGTCGCCAAGCTCAAGTTTCCGTAACTCGTGAAATCCAACCGGATACAGTGTAACCGGATCGGTTGGAAATTGACCGAACACCTAAATGACCATCACCAACCGTCGGTCGCCACCAACCTAACGGTTGGCCGCTTTTAATGAAGACCAACCGATCGGTTGGTCATATGACCGATCCGGTTAGAGAAGCTGCAGCTGCCAAATCTTCATCACTAAGCTTCCCCTTTGCATCCAAACGATTCTAGGTCCTTCTCTTGGTGTATTCTAGTCCCTTCCTTACTCCTTGGAGGCCAAGTTCAGCAATTAATACCCTAGGCTTTGGAACTAGTATAAATAGAGGCCATTTGTGAGCATATGAGACACACACTTCAAATATAAATCTCTCTACTCACCAAACAAAGCTTTAAGCTCTCAATTTCGTCCTTAGAAGTCCAGGGAAGTTTGGAGTTCCAGAAGTTCCACATTTGGAGGCCAAATCACCAAGATGTCTACCCTAATACTTTGGGAATCATTACCTCACCATTTGTAATCTTGTTCCAAGCATTGTAAGACTTTTAATCATGTTTTATAATGTTCAAAGTTCTGAGTTTATATTCATGTTTGCTATGAGTGGCTAGTTTCTTTATACACTTGCTTAAATGATGTTGATTATCATATGATTAGTTAGTGATTGTGTTAACATGTTTTAATTCAATTTCAAGTTGATTCTAAGATCCAATTGTGCTAAAGTTTCAGAGTGACATTTGTTAATCAAGTTTGGCTAATTGATAGTAATCGTTGAGGTCGAAAGAACTTATTGTTATTCAACTAGTCATAATCATTTTGTCTATGGATGATTGTTTTACCCATTATTCTTGATTATACAAAGGAACTAAGGTGTGGTTGTAATAGAAACGCTTTTGATTATCAAATTGGATTGGTTGGAAACATCTAAAAGGTCGTAAGATTAGTTGTTGAGAATCAATTGTAGCCTTTGTCTGATAGGTTACCTTTTGTATTGACAATTTCTTAAATTTGAATGATGAAACAAGTGGATGTTTTTGTGTTTAAGTTTATGTATGTAGACTTATGAAACTTGAATTGATTGGTTAAACGTAATGCTTGTTTTTATGAACTAAAATCTTGACGAAGGTTTAACTTGTAAGAACAATAGATTAGTCCACCAACTAATTATCATAACCAACATGTTAAGAGGTTAACACAATCACATTAATCTATGATATGAAACTAGTTTAAGCAAGTGTAGTTTTTAATCATCTGAATTTCATTATATCTATTTGCTTCGTTATATGTTTTGGATAGACTCTGTTGATTCAAACTTGTGCTTAGATTCACTCAAATCCCTGCGAACGATCCCGACTTACCTTCATAATCTTGCTATAACGGACGAGTATACTCGCTCGTATGTGTTATTGGTAATATTGGTAATTCACCTTTTATAAATTTAAAACTTATACACACACAACACATCAGTGTATCCGAACTGCGTTGTGGTACTTATACATTTCATAAGGCCCCGCAAAATGATGTGGTATGGTCTGCATTCAACAAATGAATGTCGAATAGGCAATATAAGTAAAGGCATCTACTATTCACAAAAAGATGATACTATAAATGAATATCGAAACATTGTTGCATGAAAAATGATACTCTTACCAATGACCTCTTCCAGTTCGTAATCGAACATCTTGATAAAGAAATCTTTCTCACATCATCATGGTGGAGTGATTAAACCAGTCACATTTATGTTTCATTCGAGGATCTACAATTTGAATATTCCAATGACATTATAAGATGCAACTATATTATTTAAAATCTTTAAAAATGATGAAACACATGTTGTTAAGAATTAAAATGTCTATTGGGCTACTTTTGAACGGAGTATCATCGTTCAAGATTACACGCGGTAGGTTCTCCAAATGCATTCCTAAGCCATCATCAGAAAATGAGATCATCGAGACAGTAGCTTCCTCAATTTCAGTGAACACCATACGCGATCCACCTTCAGCCTTCCAAAAAACAATTAAATCCCATCCCGTTCCACTAAAAACATGGTCGTCCGTGTTACCAGGCAGAATCAACTGACGTGCGGCGGTCCTTGATCGATGAGCCACCCACCATAACTCTACTCTGTTAATTTGTGGCGAAATGATGAGGAAGGAGCTGCATAACGAGTAAATATAATGTTGTTATTTGTTAGTATCTATTAAACAGAGTTTATACAATTTTCATTAAACTATGACCATCAATATATGACTAATGAAGTACTTACATCTGACTGGTCAAGGTTTCCCAAACTTCCAAAGCATCTTCTTTGACTTTTTCGTATATCAGGATTCAAATATCCACCAATTTCAGCACCAGCATTGTCATAGGCAGTGACATAGTACATGTCTTCGCCTTGACGAATGAAATGTAGTATTGCCACGTTCCGGTAATGGCTGTCATCAACAAATTGCTTCCATTCATTCGATTGCAGGGCATAACGGTTATCGGTTACTTTCTTGAGCCATACTTTGTGCATTGTACATCTGTTGTTAATTAAGTATAACCATCTGCTACATTGTACACTCATCCGTAAACACACTTGGTAGAATCTGCATTCAAAAACGTATTACGTAAATTTATTTTCAGTTTATGATATCCATATTTGTAAATTTAGTATGATATCTATTATAAGTAACAATGGTAACAAATTACCTGCAGTGTTCGAAAGTTTCGTGTGTTCGCCTCCACAATAAATTGAGTGGTCATTCTATTTAATAAAAAAGCGTGTATTACAAGGAAGTTACATATTTTCAAAAACTTAGCAAAGCTACATGTTTGTTTCAATAACCCATCTTAACCTACAATGTTATTTCCGAATATTTCCCTTTTAATCTAAATAACCGTTTTTGTATTCAATAACAAAGCAGGCTATTAACACAAGTATTATTCGGTCATATTGAAAGTATGTTATTTTTAGTTTTCTGCATGAAATATAAGTTTCAAACCGTTATCATAGTGCAACATGCTTTCTGAAATCTATATCCGACATCGTATGATACTTTATCTATCTTCCTTTCATCGTATTAACGTATAAACTTACTGCCTTTTACTTTATCAATAACTATATGAAAGCTTATCCTAAGTTATGTCATCTAATGACTTAATCAAGCTCATTTAAAGAAAACCTAACTAACAATACAAATTATTTTTACTTCACAATACCATATGACACATCTAACACCATTAGCATAATCCTTAACTCATGAAACATGTATCATTAACTGATCATACTAATAAGAAATTTAATTTCGCCACTAATTGATCATCATTCAAAAGATCTTTTGTTTGAACTAAAATTATATCTTTCAATAAACAAGTTGTTCTAAACAAATCATAATATCAACCAAAACATCATTACTCATATTAATAAATTGACCATACATTTATATTTAACCGAATATCTTAACTTATCAATTGATCGTGCCTATTATTTCTAAAAACCCTGTTTTTGAATATCGTAGGCTGCAATATCATAAGTAACTTCTTTAACTTTACAAGTCTACTACACATGCATACTGAATCGGCACATTATTTGGTGGTTTCAAGATCATCTAGATCTTTATTCTAACAATGAGATAATCATTCAAATATTGAAATACCAAGTAACAGTGTTACCAACAACAACAAAAAAAATTAAAAAAAAATAACATAAGAGGTACCTAACCTGTTCTTGAGATAGTGTGCTCGAGAAGGAACTAGATGTGATGTGTAGTAAACGAAAAGTCTTTAGTCATAATTGAAACTTAAATCATAGCAGATATTTGTATACACGAATATCAACTAATTTTTGCAATGATGATATGCATTAATAGAAGCAATATATTTTCTTTTGGGTATTATGTACCATTGTTTTAAAACATACACTAATAACACTAATACATCTTTTAAAATGTATTTGTAACTTACAAAATGATGGGTAATCTACAAATAGAATACAAATTCCATAATCCATTCATAAAATATTGTGAACGTCAAAGTTATAAGTTTCGTATCATCACATTATGGTGATCATTGAAGTAGTTATGTTTAAACGAATATGAAAATGAGATAAAAAGAAAAAAAGCGAGAAAGCAAACATGTTCCATTCATATACCACTAAACAATGAGATAATACATGAGTTATCGACATGTGTTTATGTTTAGTATGTGATTATGTTCTTGGATAGAAGTTTATGTTGAGATAAGAGCATCTCCAATGTTGGCGCTAAATGTGTTTTTTTGGACGAATGAAGTGCCAAAATGTAAAAAAAAAGTTTCGTCAACGTTGCCACTATCTTTAGTACTCTTACTAATTTAGTGACGTGAATAGTAAAACAATATATATACAGGTACACTATATAGTACCTTTATACTATTGAGCTTATTTAAACTCAACATATTTGTTAAACGTTGATACTTAAACTAAAAAAAATAAAAAACTAACATATATAAACTATATTGTTTTAAGTCTCCGATAAATACGTTTATAAACAAGTCACAAAATCCTTTTTCTACAATATATTTTTGAACTCTGAACAAAATTGTTTTTCTAAACAAGTCTGAAAACCTTAAAATTAACTCCATAACGAAGTTTTAGTTAACATTAGTTTACTAACATACTGTTACATGAGTTATACTACGTGTGTTTATGTGAAATATGTGATTATGTTAGTGTATAGAAGTTTATGTTGAGAAAAGAGCATCTCCAATTTTGGCACTAAAAGTGTTTTTTGGAGGAATGAAGTGCCAAAATATTAAAATAAAAATGTATTCAACGTTGGCACTATCTTTATTACTCCTACTAATTTAGTGATGTGAATAGTAAAACAGTATATATACCGCTACACTATATTTTACACTTATACTTTTCAACTTATTCAAACTCAACATATTTGTTAAACGTTGATACTTAAACTATAAAAACAAAAACTAACATATATAAACTATATTGTTTTAAGTCTCCGATCAATACGTTTATAATCAAGTCACAAAACCCTTTTTCTACACTATATTTAGTTTACTAACATATTTAAACTATATACCGCTACATTAGTTTACTAACATACTGTTATATAATCTTGTTCATTGCCATCTAAGGCCAGCCTAACTACGGCAGTACAAAACACCCAAAAGATTATTCAAACATGCATAACACAGGATTGTTTAACAGAAATGAAACACGGGGAATCTGATCCTCCTCTTCTCCATCCAAATCTGTTAGCAGATACATGTATTTGAAGCATATCATCTTATCATACCCAAATCGACATTCCTCAGCAAACTCACTCCATGCACCGAATACGTTGATATGATTTGTCCTTTCTGGGTCCTCCTTGTGAAACTCCATCTTGACAGTCATTCTGTATTCAACATTTTGGTTTCTCATCAAGGCATGAGTGTATGTGTGCATTGGATGGTTCACCAAGAAGTCTGCCGGTATTGTCTGCAATGTATTAAGAATAACATATAATACTAAATACTTATTTAAAGACGCAAATCGTAAAAGTAAATATATAAAAATACTACTTACCAATCGTTGCATAACGAATATATAACAGAACCTCTTATAGAATACATCACGGAATTCACCAAATGGTCATATGAGCAGGGCCGGCGACACAGGTGATACATTTTGTCGTCATCTACATAAAAGGTTAACATATTTAGGATCAATAACTGATTTGTATGTCAATACAAGATATTCAATGATTATCATAACCAAACCGTAGGATATGTTATTGGTAAACACCTTACATCACTCAAACGCAATTTCTTAATAATCACTAATACCTTTTTGCATATAAATGTTTGCTCAAGCATGTACAGATGATACTACGTCAAATATGGTTAAATTAGTTTTTCCCATATCATTAAATGTAATATTATAACTAAGTATAGCATCACAAGTTATAACGTAAACAATTAAGTTTATATAAATATAACGAAATAGATATCGCACCTCTGTCTTCAGGAGGTATTGGAGGTTGGTTCATATTGTTCGTGTTGCTCCAAAGAAATGCACCTCAGTATGTTCACTCCCATCAGTATTAAAAGCCATCATCCAAAATTCAGTATTCACATATTTTGTGAAAACGAGATGCATTCCAGGTTGCAAATGCAAAGTTGTTTGAATTTCATCCCAAGATTGCTGTAACAGTTCATAGTCGTTACCAACGTTAACCCCATTCACTTAAACAAGCCGGGAACTATAAACCTGTGACCTTCAACATTAATAGCAATATTCCCTGTTTGGCCTAGCCCAGTTAAGAAATCTCCTAGCAATTTCTGAAAACCAAGGTTACATTTGTTAAAATTCGAAATAGTTACTATATATCCAAAGATCAAAATGCTAATTAATACATTAGTATAATAAAAAAGTAATGATATTTTAATTTAACTACAAAATATAATACCTGAGCCCTAAATGATGATGCCCAATGTTGGGAATTACGTGAAGTATGAATTATGTTGTTGTTTCTGCTGAATGGATTCTGCCGAAGTGTATGGATTCTGCCGAAGACATAGTTCTACTGAAGTTATATAGTTATTAGTTTGTTTCTGCGGATATAGTTATTCCGTATTTTCTATTGTTTGTTAGGATATACATGAGCTTTATTAGGAAGTGATTGTGTATATCTTATTTAGTTTTACGTTTCTTAGAGAAGAAGTTAGGGTTCCTTGTCTATAAAAGGAACACAATAGAATGCATTATGTAATTAGACGTTTACAAATTATTAATATAACGATCCATAGAGGATCAAAGAGTTCTTAGTTATCTGTGTTTTATACTTGTGTTTATATTCGGCTAAAGAATACAAGTTGTAGAGATTTTCTTTTAGTTTGTTTGTGATTACATAAGCAATACTAACGATCTGCGAAGCTCAAGATCTATCAAGGTCTACTAATTTTCAACAAGTGGTATCAAAGCCAGGTGAGAGTCTCTACGATACTAAGAACAGGTTTTCTAAACACCAATACAACCAAAACAAAACTCACCATGCTTGGATCAGACGTTGATGTTGAAATCACCAACAACCAAAACACCACCCATCTGCAACACCTAAGTCTCTCAAACAGCAATGCTAAGTTTCCTTACCTAAAAAGGGAGGAGTATGATCTTTGGGCGATGAAGATTCAGAACTAGATCTCCAACATTGATTGGAATCTATGGGAGATAGTCTGAAGGAAACAGTTTGAAGAAAACTACTGTTGATGCTGCTGGTAAGATGACTTATGTTCCTCCCAAAACTGGCGAAGAGTTACTGGCGATTCAGAGAGAAACCAAGGTTAAAACCATTCTTCTTCAAGCTATTCCAGAGGATCACTTGAGTGATTTTCACTTCATGCAAGATGCTAAGGACATATGGTTAGCAATTAAGGCAAAGTTCGGTGGGAATGAGGAGTCTAGAAGAATGAGAAAGTCCATGCTGAGACAACAGTTTCAAGATTTTCAAATCTCTGAAGAGGAAGGAATTCATAAGGGCTATGACAAGTTTCACAAGATTTTAAGTCATTTAAATCAGCTGCAGGCAAAGCCAGATAATGATGATTGTAATTCTAAGTTCTTGAGGTCTTTACCTCCATCCTGGCTACAAGTGAGCATTGCTTTAAAAGAAAAAGGTGGTTTGGATATGCTTACTTTTGATGAGCTGTACAACAAACTTAAAGCTCTTGAACATGATGTAAGAAGACCTTTTAGATCATCATCTACTACAAGTCACACAGCATTCGTTGGAGCCTCTACCCCTAAGATGAGTCATGGTCCAAGTCCAACTTACTCATCATCATCTTACTTACCACTCCATCTAGTTCTCAATCTGGAGGTATAATGGAAGATGTACTTGGATCCTTCTTTGCTGATTATGATCCTCAGCAGGAACTTGCCTTTGAGGATTTTGATCAGGTGGATCCACTGGAGATGGAAGAGATGAAGCTGAAGTGGCAGGTGGCTATGCTGTCCATGGATATCAAGAGGTTTGAGCGCAAAGCTGGAGAGGTTTGGATTCTTAGGAAGAGATCCAGCGAGGTTTGACAAAAGGAAGGTCAAATGCTTCACATGTCAACAGATGGGTCACTTTTCCAGAGAGTGCAAAGATAGGAAAGCTGGTGATGAGACGAGATACTCTGCTTATCACAAAATCAGACGCTGGAACTTCAAAGGGATCAGAGCTTTGGTCACTCTGACACCATGTGGATGGAAAGCAACATGAGCGGAAAATGATGGTCTGTTATTGATAATGTTTGTTTGATTGCAAGCTGTACTTCAGAGGATAGTCATGATCAGATTGCCTTGATGGGCATCTCTCAGGTACAAAACTGTTTGTTTGGTTGTAGTGGGCGTTATAATGAACTCAAAGAAGCTTATGATATTTTGAAACCTAAATATAATGAATACTTTGTAGAAGTTGAAGCTTATAAACAGGCTTTAAAAACACTAGAAAGACAAAGGTTTGGTTTCAGAAGAATCAAATAGCTTATGATGAGAAAATAAGTGTGTTAGAAAGGGATCTTGAATGTGCTAAGAATGAGTTAAAAGATCGAGAAGTTGAGAGCGTGTAGTGTCAGAAAATCTAGAGCTAAAAGAAAAACTAGATGAAGAAATTGCTAGGCATAAAGAATGGTTGTTAAATGGAAATAAGTTAGCTAGTCATATCTATGCTAGTCAAACTCTAAATACTTCTATAGGATTAGGCTTTAAGAAGTATGTAGGGTTAGAAGCTAGGATGACACAATCTACACAGCAGCCTAGCTAATTTTGCGAAAGAAGGTGCCCTACATGCTGTACGTGGACCTATTAGAGGTGAGCACATGCCCATTGACCTTTCCATTACTGTTGACTTTGATGGATCACATCATCTCTATGGCCAAAAGTCAAATGACTTGCCAGACTCTGATACTTCTTCTAATGACTTTGTCTCTTGTGTTAACAGTGACAAGTCCTCCGAGCAAGGGTCTACAGAGTGTGATTCAAAAGACAAGTCTGACCTTCCCAAGTCTTCACCCTGCACCCAAGACTACCAATAAGCATGTCGATTCTTGCCAAGGAATCCTCTTACAAGACAGTTGCCTCTGAAGACTTGCCTTTTAATTCTTTGCATAATAATACTGTTAAAACAATTCTTTTCATGGTTTTGGTTTGAATACTTCTGCTTGTAATAGAACATCTTTTGGTTTGAATAAATCTTCTAAAAGAAGACCTGTTTTGTGTGTAGAAGTAAATTTCATTTAATTAAGGATTGTGATTATCATAAGCAAAGGATGGGTAGGTGTGGTGATTCTAGGACATCTAGACCAATGTGGACCAATGTTAATAATATACCACCTTATGTTCCACAAGCAACTTATACTAATTCTCCTGTTCCTTGGAAGACAAGTTGTAAGACCATATGTACAACCAACAAGTTCATATTTTAAGAATGGTCATTGGCCTGATATGTTGACTCATGACTGATGGGAAAGGGTATCTGGGATTTGTCAAGTCCTCAGCAGGTTGTTCTTGGAATAAAAAAGGGATCTAAATTTCAATGGAAACCCAAGAACAATAGTGGATCTTATACATCTGCATGGCATAACTCATATGATCTACAAAGGCAGTTCGTCGCAAATGACTTGAGCCTCCATACTAATATTTTGTATAATTTTGTTGTTGTAGAATCATCCTCTTAAGCATAAAGATGTTGGCATTGTTGATAGTGGTTGTTCAAGAAGTATGTCGAGAACAGGATATGATGCATAACTTTGTATCAATTGAAGGAGGAGGCAATGTAACCTTTGGAGGAGGTGATGGAAGAATTACTGGGAAAGGGACCATCAAAACACCTCAACTGGACTTTGAGAATGTATACTATGTCAAGGAACTCCAACACTTCAATTTGTTCTCAGTCTTGTAAAAATCTGTGACACCAAGAACAAAGTACTCTTCACAGAGGATGAATGTCTTGTGCTATCTAAAGACTTCAAACTCCCAGAGGAAACTTCAATTCGCTAAAGTTCCTCGAAATCACAATCTTTATACATTCAACTTAACGATAAACCCAGGTGACTTAACTTGTCTGGTGGCTAAAGCATCCTTGGATGAGTCTACCAAATGGCATAGGAGGATGGCCCATGTCAACTTCAAGACCATAAACAAGCTCTCTAAACTGGGTCTTGTTGAAGGTCTTCCTTCCAAAGTCTTCACAAATGATCATAACTGTGTTGCCTGCAACAAAGGAAGCAACACGAGCCTCATACAAAGATGTGACTGCTGTGAGCATTATTTCTGAACCTCTTCAGTTGCTTCATATGGATCTGTTTGGTCCACCTCAAGTTAGAAGCATTGATCAAAAGTATTTTTGTCTAGTTATCACGATGGTTATAGCAAATTTGTTGGGTATTCTTTCTGGACCAAAGATGAAACATCTCAGTCTTGAAAGACTTCATTACCCTTATTGAGAATCAGTTGAACAAAAGGTTAAAGGAATTCGGTTGTGATAATGGGACAGAGTTCAAGAATGCTATACTTATATAGAACTCGTAGGTCAAAAGGGATAAAAGGGACTATAGCACTCCAAATCCCACAACAAAATGGGGTGGAGAAAAGAAAAATAGGACCTTAATAGAGGCAAGATCAATGCTGGCGGACTCTAAGCTACCCATGTTTTGGACAGAAGGTTGGCACAGCTTGTTATGTCTTGAATAGAGTGTCCATTACTAGACCATTCAAAAACCATATGAACTTCTCTATGGGAAAGTTCCTACTATTCATTACCTTAAACCTTTTGGTTGTCAAGTGACTATTCTGAATACAAGTGATCCATTGGGCGAATTTGATGAAAAGTGATGATGGTTACATTGTGGGATATTCAGCTCATAGTAAGGCGTCTGAGTTTACAATTTATCTGCTAAGAAGATTGAGAGACAGAACTGAGGTTTCTAGAAGACAAGCCTAATGTTCAAGGCAGGGGTCATGTTTGGTCTATTGACCTTGATTACTTAACTGATTATTTGGGTTATTCTAGACATATGGCTAATCAAAATGCAAGTACTCAAGAGTCTCCAACTAACAGTGCAGATACCCTAGATGCTGATTCTGACAGTGAGTTTGAAGATAATGAACAACCCATTGTAGTGCCTTCTTTCTCCCCTAACAATTTTGCAGGTGACACTTCTAGAAATTATACTGATGAGAGTGAAGATGATGCACACTATCTGAGAGACTTGCTAGGCTGAAGAAACAAGAGTATGCAGCTAATCTAGATGCTGAGAAGAATGCTATGGAGAGTGCCAGTGAAGCAATTAGTGGAAACATCAATCTGCTGAAAGTAATCTGTTTCTCCCAACATCACCATTCTTTGAAAAGACATGCTGTTTCTACTCCTATTTCCAATAGAGTGTCAAGACTTTGGAGATTACCACGTTTTCCAAAACCTTCGATCTTGGTCATCATCAACCTAAAGTGGAATCTTCACCTCACCTTCTTATGACACAGATTTTGAACCTACTATGACTAATCTTGATTCTTCCATTGAAGTAAACACCACTGCTACGAAAAGGATTCACAATACTCATCTATCAAATATTGGTGATCCTAATGCACTGTTAGAATAAGGGTACTTGTGGCAAGTTCTAAATATGGTCAAGTAGCTTTTATCTCTTATGTCTCAAATCAGCAAAGAGATAATCACACAGACTATGAACATTGTCTGTTTGCTTGTTTTCTCTCTACAGTGGAACCAACCGTTGTTACTCAGGCTCTTGAAGATTCAAGTTGGCTTGAGGCAATGGAGGAAGAGATGCAACAATTTCAAAATCAGCAAGTTTGGATATTGGTACCACTACGATGGAAAGTATGCAATTGGTACTAAATGGATTCGAAGAATAAGAGATGCAAGAGGTGTTGTCATTTAAAACAAAGCAAGATTGGTTGCTCAGGGTTATAGACAAGAGGAGGGGATTGATTATGATGAAGTGTTTGCACCTGTGGCAAGAGTTGAGGCCATACGGATATTCTTGGCTTATGCATCCTACATGGGATTTATGGTGTATCAAATGGATGTTAAAAGAGCCTTTCTGTATGGTGAAATAGAAGAGGAGGTTTATGTCATTCAACCTAAAGGATTTGAAGATCCAGATCATACTCATCATGTTTACAAGGTTGTCAAAGCTCTCTATGGACTACATCAGGCACCCAGAGCTTGGTATGCTAGGCTTTCAACATTTCTGCTGAAGCATGGTTATCGAAGAGGTGCAATTGATAAGACTCTTTTCCTTAACAAGAATTCCACAGACATTATTCTTGTGCAAGTGTATGTGGATGACATTATTTTTGGATCCACAAAGGAAACTTGGTGCGAGAGTTTGAGGAGCTTATGCAGGGAGAGTTTCAGATGAGTGCCATGGGAGAAATGACTTTCTTTTTGGGTCTTCAAGTTCGCAGAAACATGGTATCTTTATAAGTCAGGACAAATATGTGAGGGACATCTTGAAGAAGTTTGGAATGGAGAGTGTAAGGACTGCCACTACACCTTATGAAGCTCCAAAGTCAAAGACCAACATTGAAGTAGATCCACCAGTGAATGTACATCTATACAGATCTATGATTGGTTCTTTGATGTATTTAACAGACTTCACACGATATTACTTTTGCTTGTGAGTGTTTGTTCTCGACATCAAGTTACTCCACTTACTTCCATCCAATCTTGTTAAGAAGATCTTTAAGTACCTCAAAGGCCAACCTCATTTAGGTCTTTGGTACCCAAAAGAATCTCCATTTAAGCTGGAAGCATATAGTGATAGTGACTATCTTTGGTGCAAATCTGGATAGGAGGTCCACCACTGGAGGTTGCCAATTCCTTGGGAAGAGATTGATTTCTTGGAAATGCAGAAAGCACTATTGTGGCTACCTCATCTGAAGCAGAGTACGTTCTGTTGCAAATTGTTGTGGATAGGTTCTTTGGATTCAAAATCAATTGTTGGATTATGGGTATAACTTCATGAACACAACAATTTTTATGATAATCAAAGTACAATATGCATTGTAAAAAATCTAGTTTTTCAGGTCGAACGAAACATATTGAAATCAGGCACCACTTTATAAGAGATGCATATGACAAACATTTGATAAAAGTGGTTAAAATTCACACTGATAATAATGTGTGATTTGTTAACTAAGGTTTTTGATGGACCAAGGTTTCAACACCTTGTGGTCCATATTGGTATGCTTAACCCTTAACGGCAAAGTTTAAGGGGAGGCATGGGCCTCGGGGGAGGATTTATGTACACTTTGCATTTTATGTAAATTTGTTTGATTTTGTGTATACTTTTTGATTCTGTTTTTCTAACACTAACCAGCTAATGTAATGATAGTTTGTTTGTCTTTGTTTGGTTTGTGTGTTGCTCTGTTTATTTTGTTTTGCAGTTTGCCTTATAAAGTTGTAATTCATCATGATTGGTCAAATGAAAAAGGGTCGAGTAATTGTGAAGCTTGTTTCTTCGCAATCAAAGTACTGAAGTGAACAAATTGTTTGCGAAGAAATCTTGAAGTTAAAGTGTTCATTCAAGAGAAGTACTTAAAGTCATTGGTCATTCATTAGAACAGTTTGACTTACAGTTACAGTCAATCAACTTCAAATGGAATTACAAGGACTACTAGACCTATTCTAAACACTAGCTCATATCATCTATTCCTAGCTGTGGATATGCATGATCGCTCACATCTTCTACACTAGTTGTTGGATATGCATTCGTGATGTCTTGCATAACCATCAATTCATTATCTTGATAGCGGATATGCATGGCCCAGTGCGATGAAGATGCTAAGGATCAAAAATGGGAAGGATGGATTGATGAAAAGCGATGATGATGAAGAATGACCACATATGTCCTTTATTGCTTCATCGCTCATTTCACCAAAAGAAATCCTTCCACTTGCTCCTTGCTCCTTCCTTTATCTGATATGTGATGATAACCATGATACAAACATGAGGAAGTGCTAACCACCTCGGTTGGCACAAGGCCTTTGTTGAAGTTAGGTCTTTGGAGGTTGGGAGTAAGATGTTTTCTTCTTAGTGGACCC
>OU343222.1:119408380-119452630 GCA_910596185.1 Chrysanthemum makinoi | reverse complement strand
CCCCGGTTATGGTTCAAGAAACTACAATGGAACAGCTTTCTAAGATAGCTTATGTCAATGGTCCCAAGTAAAATCTTATCAATGTCAGCCACGTGTGATGCAAAATACATAGTACGCTTCAATGATAAACAAGGTACCATTTTCAATGCCAACAAAGAAGTTGTTCTCGATAGCTCTAAAGAGATGATGTATATGTTCTTGACATGTCAACTCTCTCATAATGAACATGTCTCTTTGCCAAAACACCTGAAACTATCAATTGGTTGTGGCACAAGAGACTCTCTCACTTAAACTTCAATTATATAAACAACTTGGCAAAACAAAACAAAGTCTTTGGTTTACCATCACTGGTTTTTGCAATAGACAAACCATGCTCAGCCTGTGAAAAAGGCAAACATCACATAGCATCATTCAAAACAAAACAAAATTTATCTATCAAAAGTTGCCTTCACCTCCTGCATATGGTTCTCTTTGGACCTGTCAGTCCAAGATCAATCTAGCATGAGAAGTATACAGTTGTCATAGTCGATGAGTTCTCAAGATACACTTAGGTATACTTTCTTTCCAAAAAGAGTCAGGCAGCTGATACCATAATGTCATTTATCAGAAAGATTGAAAACCAGAATGACATTACAGTTAAAAAAAAGTAGAACTGATAATGGTACTGAGTTCAGAAATCAAGAGCTTGAGAGTTTCTGTGATGAAAATGGAATTTCCCAAAAATTTTCATCTCCATATACCCCTAAACAAAATGGGGTAGCTGAAAGGAAAAACAGAACTCTCATTGAGGCTGCTAGAACTATGTTAAATGGCTCAGCACTCTCAAAACACTTATGGACTTAAGATGTCAAAAAACCTGTTACACTCAAAACAGGTCAATCATTGTCAAAAGGCACAACAAAACCCCGTATGAGATCTTCAAAGGAAGACTTCCCGATATCGCCTACTTTCATGTGTTTGGGTGTCCCGTGTTCATTCACAATCACAAGGATCACTTAGGCAAATTTGATGCAAAAGCTGATGATGGATATTTCTTAGGTTACTCACTTATCTCCAAAGCCTTCAGGGTGTTTAACACCAGAAGACAACAAGTTGAGGAAACCTTTCATGTCACCTTTGATGAAAGCACTGAAAGCATAAGGTTTCCCAATACCTCGGTAGATGAAATAGGAATTGATGGCTCATCAAGATACCCTCTTGATGAGTTCAACACTGAAATCAATTCCTCATATCAAGCAGATGATGATATCTCATACTATGTCTTGCCTCATAACCTTACTCAACCAACAATCAGTGAATTCATTGATACTCAATCAGTCCCTAATGGGATAGGTAATACTGAACCAAATTTTCAGGAACCTGTAATTCATGAACCTCAACCCAATTACAATCCTCTTCAAATGATCATATATTTGCACTAGCCCCTAAACCCATTCCCGAGTTCCCAGTGACCTCATCAAGCTCGATCCAGCACCTCAAAGTAAGTGGACTAGATCTCAAGACATTGGACTTGTGAACATCATTGGTGAACCCACCTAAGGCATGCTCACAAGAAGCATGGTCGCTAAATTATCGCTAGCTTATGCCAATGAATGTCTATATGTCGATTTTCTCTCATATAGAACCCAAAAGTGTCTCTGCTTTGAAACATCCTAGTGGGTTCAGGGCTATGCAAGAAGAGCTTCAACAGTTTGATAGGAACAAGGTCATGACCTTAGTAAAATGTCCTCAGGATGTCATTGTCATAGGAATGAAGTGGGTTTCTAAACAAGACTAATGAAAACGGCACTATCATCAAAAACAAAGCCAGACTTGTAGCCAAAGGTTACAGTCAACATGAAGGCATTGACTATGATGAGACATTTGCTCCTGTTGCAAAAATGGAAGCCATCAGGATCTTTCTTGCATATGCTACTTACATGAACTTCAAAGTTTACCAAATGGATGTGAAAAGTGCCTTCCTGAATGGTGAACTCAAAAAGGATGTTTATGTTCAGAACCCTGTGCTTGAGAGTAGTGAATATCCTTACTATGTCTGCAAGCTTGACAAAGCCCTATATTGACTGAAACAAGCTCCCAGAGCATGGTATGAAACTCTCTCAGCCTTCCGGATCCAAAACAAGTTTGTCAGAGGAAAGATAGACAACACCCTATTTATCTATAGGACAAAACACGATGTGATACTAGTCCAAGTATATGTTGATGACATCATCTTTGGCTCAACAAATTATACTCTTTGCAAATAGTTTGAAAAACTGATGACAAAGAAATTTGAAATGAGCATGATGGGAGAACTGACATACTTTCTTGGACTACAAATCGTAAACTGATAAAGGAATCACCATCAGCCAAGAGAAATACACCAGGAATCTCTTGAAGAAATATGAGATCTTTGATTGTGCCTCAGTGAAGACTCCAATGGTTCCTCCAAATAACCTTGGACCCGATCTCACCGCTAAATCAATCAATCAAACTCATTTCAGGGGATTATAGGGTCACCATGTATCTAAGCGCCTCGAACGGCATACAATTCTCGCAATATGATTCCGACAAGATATCACTAATCTCGAGGAATCACATCTCATGCGCACCAAAAGAATTCTCGATACCCGAAGGGTACTCCAAGCCTTGGACTTTACTATCCTAAATGTTCGTGGTTTGACCTCAGGATTATTCGACTCCGATTATCTGGGCGTAATATGGATAAAAAAAAGTACCTTAGGGTCCTGTCAATTTCTTGGAGGAAAATTGGTTTGCTGGAGCACTAAGAAGCATCAATTAGTGGCTATGTCTTCAGCCGAAGCTAAACATGTGGCAGCTGTAGGGTGTTGTGCCAATGTGTTATGGATGAAAAGTCAACTCAGTGACTATGACATCCATTACAAAATGGTACCCATCTTCTGTGATAACACCAGTGCAATTGCAATCTCCAACAACCCTGTCCTTCATCAAAGAACCAAACACATTGATATCAGATATCATTTAATCAGAGACCACATCATGAAAGGAGACATAAAACTCAACTTCATCCCTATTGAATATCAACTTGCTAATATCTTCACCAAACCCTTGGATGAACCTACCTTCAGGAGACTAAAAGCTGAATTAGGAATGCTTGACATTGAAAGTCAGCAACCTGATAATCAATCCTGATCTCAGCAAATTCTCTCTGAAATGGTCCTTGATCCCTGAACAAAGCCTAAAAATCTTCTCACTGAATGAGTAAGACTCATTCAGGGTCCCTGACAATGGATATAGAGCATTGAATGAGTAACTAAATGCTCTAAGTATTTCAGTTACTTAATGTCCTAGGTTGGTAAACATACCAATTTAATATAGGAATATATGTCTCTATATCTTTCTGTCATCCAAGTCAAAGGTCCACCTCACCTTAACTCATCCCACTTGGCATTAAATGCCTTCTTTCACAACAAATATCCTTAGGATATTTTAATCACTGCAAATGCACTTTTACTGTGCACTGCAACTGTTTCCTTGAAAACCAGGAAAATACTGCGGGTAGTGGAGTGCTCACATTAAATGAGGTAAATAAAACGTTTTCAGTAAATAACTTTACAATTCCTCATATGTGCAAAAATTACCCTCTCACCACTCTATAAATACCCCTCTCAAAAACACACACAAATTGATTTCTGCAAATAAATGCTGTCAAAATCCTTTCAAAACTCAAAAACAATTTTGTGTTCTTATCACCAAAACCAGTTTTAAGCAAAAATCCTCTTTGCAAACACATACAAAATTTTTTACCGTAAACTTTTAAAAGAATCTGACTTCTTTTATTGTTCTTGTCAAAAGTTATTAAAAACCCTAAAATCTTTTAATGGAAATGGCAAGAACTCAAAGTCTTCAGTTTGCATCACAGTGGGTAGGAGATCTTGAAAGTGTTGAATTTAAAACTAACAATGTTATAGGCAATTTTGAATACCCACATGATGTCCCAGCCTATAAGGGAATCATGAATTTTTTGCTAAACTGCCCACCTAAAAGGCCTTTGTTCAGTCCCCTTCTATATCGCACTAGAACCTCCTCGGGGAGTTTTGGGCAAATCGCAGTGGCCTATGACCCGACACCCTCAACTGATGAGACAGACCTTAGACCCCGTGGATTTTCTCATCAAATTCTCAATTTTAAATGGGGAACAATCAGTCACCCTGGACTATAAAACTTTTTGCACCTCCACAAGGCTTGACTATAATCCAAGAAATAATATTGCCACTCACCCGCCAATGCATATATACGAGTTAGGAAAAATTTCTTTGGATCCAAAATTTTTGGACAAAACCCCAGTCACCAAGAACTCCTTTCCCGTGGCTTGGAAGATCCTGTTCACTTTTGTAATTCAGATTCTTGGTGGGAACCATTCATCCTCTGAACAGATTAATTATATTCAGTTGATGATGGCTTATAGCTTGATGACTGGTGCTAATGTCGACATAGGGGAGATCATTTACAGTGATCTCGTAACCAAGCTACAAAGCAAAACTAGGGAGAAATACATTTCGTACCCTAGGTTTGTCTTTTGTGCTTTACAAGTGTTACTGGGTTGCAACTATCCTCAGGAATATAAATATGGCGCTTTACCTGCAACCCTGGGCCCTTCAAATTTTCAAAAAGACCCATCCCTTGTCACTGAAATAGAATTGACGGCCCATATGGTTGCTGTAAACAACCAGAGGGACTCAGTGTCTCCAAACCCTGCTCCCAAAAAGAGAACGGGGAAGTCTCAGACTGGGACTAAAACCAAACCCAAGTCTCAGGGCCTTGAGGCATCTGGAGCACAGCCTAAAAGGCAAAGAAAGCCCTAGACTGATAAGACACCTAAGGGCGACCAAATAACATCCACCCTGGTGACAACGAAGGACAATGATACATCACAATCAGTGCCCTTGGTTCCACAGACTACTCCCCAAGATCCAGAGGGAAACACACAACCCGCTGGTAGGGGAGCTCCTTCCACTCAGCCTGATGAGGACATTCGCAAATCAAAGCTTTTGTCCGAGGGCACAACAATTGATCCCAAAGACTCAGGAGGAAACGAACAACCCACTGATAGGGATATTACTGCCACTGCTTCTAAGGATGGCACTAGGAAACACCCACCAGTGCTTGAAGGAGCATCGAGGGACAAAGACTCGGAGGAAAAGAAACAACCCGCCGAATGAACTCACAACCAATCTTGGCTCAGGAGAAGACATTGGGAATAACCCATCAGTGTCTGAGGGGTCACTGGGGGACAAAGACTCAGGGGGACAAAACCACCACCGATATGGAACCCATCACCCCACTGGTCTTTTTACTGTTGTTGAAGTTAATGAGATTCTATTTTCTGATGAGGAGCTAGCTGCTGACAGTGAGGAAGAGATCTTATCTGTTGTTGAAGTTAATGACTCTTCTGACTCTGCATACTCTTCTTCTTCCTCCTGCCCTGAGGATCTGAAAAAATATGACAACATTCAACCTCTTACTGAAAGGCAGCTTGTAAAGTGGTTAAAGAGGGCTACCAGGAACCTATACTCTTCAGTGAATGATAATTTGTGGGATCAACATGTTGAAGCTGCTGCCAGCTATGCGGATCTCAAAGCTGAAGTTATGGCTACCTATGAGAACAATGATGAGAACATGGATTTCATCTATGACCATCTTGACAAGCTAGATGACAACCTGAAGAAGTTTCTCCAAACCTTTCAGGATGCTCACACTAAGCTAGATGAAATCAAAGAATCTGTCAAGGAAGACCCTTCACTCAACTCCAAAGTGCTAGAGGCTACGGAGTCCTATATGAAGAAATCCTCCAGTCTCACTGAACTAATCACCATGCTTAACACTGCAAATGTTCAGGGTTTTACCTCATCTGTGCAGGCTATTCAGTCCATCTTGGGCTTACTGGATACAAGGGTTGCGGATCTGGCTAAATCTTCTTCTTCTATGGCCTAGAATCTCGGGCCTAGAATGACAAAGACTGGAATCATCTCAGGCCAATCTTGATGAAAAGTTCACAAGTCTTCAACAAGATACATCAGACATAAATTCCATGGTCTCGGAGATCTATCAAGCCTTCGAGGGTCAAGCTTCTCCTTCTCCCTCAGTGTCATAACCAACTCTTGCTCTCACTGACGTTGTGGCAACAGTTGAGGGGGAGAGAGCTACTGAAGGGACTTCCTCTCACACTGAGGGGGAGCCAATTCAACTTGTATCTGCAACACCCATCTCATCCATCCCACCATCACGAACACCAACCTCAGTGACAACAACTACAACACCAGTAGTCACAGCTACACCCTCACTAGTATCATCCTCTTCATCCGTTCAGGACAAAGGCAAGGCCATCATGATCACAACTGAACCTGTCAAGATTCCCTATGTAATTGGTGACACTAGGTATATGCTTACTCCTGAACAGCTAAGTGCCTACCTTGAAAAGGAAGACAAACATAAGAAACAGGCTGAGGAGGAAAGGAAAAGCAGAGAAGCCATGGTCAAAGTAGTGTCTGAGGAACCTGAAAAGTTAGGAATTGATCCTAAAAAGCTAGAAAAAGGACAGTGGGCCAAAAGTTCAAGGCGGCTCGGGATGCTGAGATGGCTGCCTTCAAAAAGAAAATGGATGAAAAGAACAAGAGGAATGCTGAAATAAGAAAGGAAAGGATTGATCACTACAACTGGACCATGACAAGCAGAAGGGCACCTGAAAAGATTTCTGATGTCTACATGATTGTGGCTGAACCGTCAAGTTTTATCACACAAGCTAACCACTTGTGAATGGTCAACCGTAATAAACTTCAAACAGCTCAGAAACAATACAATTAAGATCTGGAGAGTATAGTGTTTCCTCAGGTCGTTAAGTCCACGAGACTAAATGGTGTTTAAAAACTTTCAGATGTCGAATAATCACTAAGGATAGTGATCAGTAAGGATTTTGATGGATACTTACACTACTGATTGATTGGAATTGATATGGATACAGAATTGTAAAGCACAACAATCAGATAAGATAAACGTAAATACGTACGTTTAATAAACTACGTAAACGTACCAAATAAAAAGTGAGTTTAAAGAAATAAAAGACCTACAAATATGAAAATGATATTTTTGGAATCCTAAAAATAAAAGAAAATTATTAGGAAAAGAAAATTATTTTTATAACTATTTATTTAATTATTATTAATTAAAAACTATTTTAAACTATTTAATAATACCCTAAAATATAATAAAATAGGAAATAAAGCTAGAAAAATGAAATTATGACTTAGGAAAATCTAAAATATTATAAAACTAATTTTAAAACTGAAAAGATATTTTTATATGCTTATTTATTATTATTTTTTACTAATTATTTAATAATTTTAACTATTTAAAAATTCTAATAAATACTAAACAAGCTAGGAAAATTATGAAACTTTTTCTAAAAATATCCTATGATAACAGAAAACTAAGAAAATTATAAAAACTAAAAGTGCTTAATAATAAGCTGAAAAAGAAAATTAAAAAGCTAAATTATATTAAATAAACGCTACTCATTTTTAAAAATGAAGTTTTTGTGGTTTTTATTTTTGAAAACTATTATACTACTTATATTAAGTAACTTTAATAAAGATAAAAATTTTAAACTAAAAATAAGCTATTTGAATGCTTAAAAACTCAACAGGAAGGTTTTGGCTTATTTTTATTTTTAAGCTCAAATAAGCTTTCAACAAAACCAAAACTGAAATAAGATAAAACAAGCTACAAGCTACTCAAATGAAGCTAAAAGACACAAAGAAGCATACTGAAAAGCTGGAAATAAGAAAATAAGCACTTATGTTAAACCAAACAATCAAACAATCCTGCAAGGTTTCTCTAAGCCAAATTAAGCTAAAGAAATAAGCTCAAAAGCTTAAAACAAAGACTGAGTCAACAAGCTGGGTTGGTGAGCTTTCTAAAAAGCCAAAGCTCACACACTGGGGACAACTGATAAGCTTGTGAAGAGCTTATTAAAATGGTACCAAGTTCATGGTTATCTATTTTCACGAAATGGGACAAAGTACAAGTTACTTGCAGCCCTACCAAATAAGCTGAAAAGTGGAAAAATAAGCTTGGGACATTAAGATGGCCTGGTTAGCCTCACAAAAAGCTAAAACTCACAAGCTAAGGTTAACTAATGAGCTTGTGACAAGCTTGTGAAAATGACCATATAATTGTGCACAAGGCACATTTTTGAAAAGGCACTTAAAAGAAGCTAAGGTTTAAGCTGTTTAAAAAGCTATATAGAAAATATAAAAAATACTATGACAGAGATAACCAGTTGAATATTACTATTCCAAAAGCTCAAATCTTAAAGCTTAAATTAAGTCCTATAGAAAATAATCTAGTTTATTAAAAACCACCAAACTCGAAAATTTTGACTTTTAAAGAAATGAACTAAGTTGACTTAAATGAATTTTTATCACCTCTAATTAACTGAATATGTCGTATTAGACTATAATAAGATTGATTTAAGCTATTTTAACAACTAATGAAATGTCTAGATGAGTTTTTGAAATCAAAATTATGACAGTGAACAAGAAATTGAAGATAAGAAGTGATTTTGACTTTTACTCAAATAAGGCTTGGTTTTTATGACTTGACTGAGTAATTAGGAACTAATGTGATACAAAACAAGTACAAACAACAACACAAACAAGATCTACCACAGTTAAACAAGCAAATCCAAACTGTCCTTTATAAACTGTAAGAAGCTTTAAACACTAAAACAAACTTTTAAGCCAATAAAGCTATAGATTAAGTTGTACTAACTATATTTAGACAGATTTAAGTCAAAATTAACACACTTAACACAGATAAACTATGAAATGCAAAATTTTGAGAAATTGCTTACAAGATGAGTCCAAGCACAAACCGAGAACCTATGCACAAGACCACAACCTATAGCTTCCCAAGAAGCTCTAAACCAAGGCCATCCACAATCAACCCTGCTCCAGCTTTTTGATCATCTTCTCCATGATTTTGATTTTTCACTAATTTTGTGGTATTTTTGGTATTTTTGATTTTCTTATACTAAAATGAGTTTTAAAGTATCTAATAGCTTTTAGAAGCTATCTAGGAGCTTATATGATCTTATGAGTCCAAGATAATAGCTAAAAACAACATTCGAACTTTCACGAGATTTTTGAACAAGGAAAATTTGCATAAACTGAAATGGAACTTGAAAATGTAAATTGCTTATTGAAAAAGTTTCAAATACACTGGAAATACTTAAACAAGTCACTTGAAAGCTTAAAATTACACTTGAAATTGAAAATTAACTAAAACGACATGCATTAAACTAAGTTACACTAGATACCATCCCACATTGCTTCCTCTTCTCTTTATAAAGATCTTTTTGATTCTAGTCGACATCTCAGAGACTTTCCCACCTCTTTCCAAAATCATGGATCCTCAAAATTCATCATATTCGTCCATTTGGAACACAAAAAGTCTTAAGGTGTTTCTTCAATTAATGCAATTTGGGATATTGTGAAGGTGGAGGGGTTGGTATACAACCAAGACAGTGTAAAGGTGGTAGAAGCAAGTGGTGAGAAACCACTCTGGTTTCGGTTTTGGCTGCCGGGAGGTAAGGGATGAACAAAGGACGGGTTTTTGACTTTTTTGACCGAGGTTTTAATAATTAACGGGGTTCATAATTGGGTATTGACCGGTTCAAAACGATATGGACTGGCTTAGGGGTTCAAGGTCCGGGTCAAGGTCCACGTTGGGTTTGGGCTTGTGTGGGTTTGGGCCAGCTGTTTGTTGGGCTTGGATTAGATTTTGAATATCAAAAGGGATCCGCTTGGTTTAGTAGTAATATAAGGACCAATTTTGCAAATTTCAAAAATTGAAGGACTAAAGCGCCATTATTCCAAAGTTCACACAAGGACCAATCTTGCCATTCTTTAATAGTACAAGGACCACATTTGATAATTTTCACTTTTTTATAAATCCAAGGACTATTTATGACACTTTTCAAACTTTAGGGACCTTATTTTTGCCATTTGACCAAAGATTCATTCAAGGACCATTTTTGACAACTTAGAATATTTCAGGGACCTTGAATGATATTTTGTTTTATTTTGATTTACCAGGGACTATTTTTGACAACTTTTGAAACTTGGGGGACTAAAACTGCCAATTATGCAAACTTGATACGTTTTTCATCTGATTTTGATATTTTTGCATTTAAAACACATAAAACACTGATTTGTGATATTTTCAGCATTTTGATGCATTTCAGTGTTTTCGATGCTTTTGCGTCTAAAAGGTACAAAATGATGAGTATTTTAGACACTCATCAATCCCCACACTAAGATATTGCTAGTCCCTAGCAATGTTTTGAAACTTTAATGGATTTTAAAGAACTCTTTACCAAAAGCCATCACTTTTGGAGTAGCCAATTGTTTTGGTTCAAGTAAGAACCTTGGTACAATGATAACCAAATGATTTTGAGCAAATCATAAGCTTTCAACGGAGTTGATTTGTCTTTACCGAAGCCGCTTGCTTCGGACTAGCCAACTCTTAGATAAATTATCAATATTATCTTTGGTGAGTCGATTTCCAATTATGGTTTTTCCACTGCCTTTACCACAAGCCATAAACTTCGGGCTAGCCAACTTTTCACTAGTTAAAGATATGGTGAGTGAACACCATACAATTTTGGGCAAATTGCAAGCCATAAACGGATTTGAGATATCTTTACCAAGAGCCGTTTGCTAATGGATTAGCCAATCCTTATGTGGGTTAGACATGGGTGGATTACCATTTGCTGAAAAGTGAAAACACTTACTCCAAAAAAATTTGGCCAAAAACGGGGAATCGGTATAATTACATGATAAAATTCGTGAGAATTCCCCCACACTAGAAATGAATATTGCCCTCAATATTCAAAGTACCGCGTTATGCCAAACATAGAACATAAAAGGGAAATACTACGGCCATTATTTTATTTTTTTATATATACACATTTTTTTAAATTGAAATAGTACTTATATATAACAAGGGGCAACTCCCCACACTAGGGTGGTAGAAAGTAGAAAGAAGTCAGAAATATGGGTGAAAACCCATATGGTGTGCATCGTTTTGATTCCCGAGTCACTAGCTTGACTCGATCCCCGCATTCATTGGTTCATGGGGAAAGTTTGTAGATCGGGACAACCACCGTGGAATGTCCTTCCAAAATAATGCTTCAATCGATGACCATTCACTTTAAAATTTGGACCATCGGGTTGAGATAACTCAATAGTACCATAAGGATAAACCTTAGAAATAGTAAATGGACCGCACCAACGGGACTTGAGCTTTCCCGAGAATATCTTCAATCTTGAATTGAAAAGAAGGACTCGATCACCAACGCTGAAAACGCGGTTCTTGATTTTGGAGTCATGAATCTTCTTTGTCTTTTGTTTGTAGATTAAAGAGTTCTCGTATGCTTGATCACGAAGTTCATTTAGTTCATTCATTTGAACTTCTCTGTGATCACCACCGTCCAATATCGAAGTTGGCATGTTTTAAGGCCCAATATGCTTTGTGCTCAAGCTCAATCGGCAGATGACATGCCTTTCTGTACATTAGCTTGTATGGAGTACACCCGATTGGTGTTTTATAAGTGCACGAAGGCCCAGAGTCGCCATCCGTTTATCCGACCAAGATGCACGGTTTTCGCCATGTCCTTTCTAGAATTCTTTTAATACCACGGTTGGAAACTTCCACCTGCCCACTTGTTTGGGGTGGTATGCGAGAGAGACGTGGGTAACACCATACTTTTGCATGACACGATCAAATTGATCATTACAGAAATGTGTACCGCGATCACTAATTATAGCTCGCGGAGTTCCAAACCTAGCAAAAAGAGATTTTAAAAATTTCACAACTACTCGGGCATCATTGGTAGGTAAAGCTTTCGCTTCAACCCATTTTGACAAATAGTCAACAGCCACAAGTATGTATTTGTTGCCTCGAGATGATGGAAATGGCCCCATAAAGTCAATGCCCCAGATGTCAAAGATCTCACACACTTGAATGGCGTTTTGCGGAATTTCATTTCTTTGTGAGATATTTTCGACGCTTGACAAGCGCCAGGTTTTGACAAATTCGGGCATCCTTGTAAATAGTAGGCCAATAAAACCGGAATCAAACACCTTTTGGCGTGTAATTTGGACTATGATGGCCCCCGGTGGGTCCAACATGGCAAGCTTTGAGAATGTCCATAGCTTCCTGTCCATAAACACACCGTCGAATGACTTGATCCGCACAGATTTTGAATAAGTAGGGTCGCCCCAGTAATAATGTTTAACATCTTTGAAGAATTTGTTCTTCTGTTGGGTCGACATTCCTTTCACTATGAAGTTACCCGCATGGTAATTTGCGAAGTCGACAAACCATGGGGTGGTAGAGTTTCCACGAAAAGAAACCGCATTGAGTGTCTCGAGAGGAAATGTTTCATTTATTTTTCGAAAACATCTTGGTGAAGGTTTTCTAATCGGGACAGATGATCGCGTGCCGGTTCTCAGCTCCTTTTTATCATGATAATGATATCAAATTCTTGCGGAGGAGAACCCAACGAGCAATCTCGATTTTGCATCTTGTTTTGCAAAGAGATATTTGAGAGCCGAGTGATCCGTATACACCACACATTTGGTCAAGATTAAGTATGGCCGAAACTTTTCAAACGCATACACCACGGCTAGTAGCTCTTTTTCTGTGGTGGTGTAATGGGTTTGAGCTTTAGTCATAGTTTTGCTTGCGTAGTGGATAGGCTGAAAATGCTTGGATCTACGTTGCCCTAGGACTCATTGATAGAAAAATCACTTGCATCGCATGCGCTCAAAGGGTAAATCCAGTCGGAGCAACGAATGGGTGCTTCAGAAGCTTTTTCTTTAATGTTTCAAAAGCTTCGATGCACTCAGTTGAGAAGATAAAAGGAGCATCTTTTTCAAGAAGATGGGTCATAGGCCACGATTAGAAAAATCTTGTATGAATCATGATAAAACCGGCATGACCTAAAAACTCCTAATACCTTTGACGGTAGTAGGATGAGGCAGTTTAGCAATAACATCGACTTTTGCTCTATCAACCTCAATCCCGATTTTGGAAATCTTATGGCCAAGGACTATGCCTTCTTTGACCATAAAGTGGCTTTTCTCCCAATTTAGACAAAGATTTGTGTCTTCACACCTTTTGAGCATTTTTTCTAAATGGGAGAGACATGTTTGAAACGAATCCCCAATAACCGAAGTCATCCATAAACACCTCCATTGTTTCCCCGATCATGTCGTGGAATATGGCCATCATACATCGTTGGAACGTGCCGGGAGCATTACATAGGCCAAAAGGCATACGTCTGTAGGCAAAAGTTCCGTATGGGCAGTGAATGTGGTCTCTCTTGATCCTGTGGATCAATGGGAATCTGAAAATAACCCGAGAAACCATCTAGGAAACAATAGTATTCATTCCCTGCTAATCTCTCAAGCATTTGGTCCATGAAGGGTAGAGGAAAAAGGTCTTTTCGGGTGGCGTCATTCAACTTACAATAGTCAATGCAAACACGCCATCCCGTAACCAATCGAGTTGGAATTAACTCGTTTTCTTCATTCAACAGTTATGCCACCCTTTTAGGAACCACAGGAATTGGGCTAACCCAAGGACTATCTGAGATTGGGTAAATCAATCCTGCATCAAGAAGTTTGATAACCTTCTGTTTGATAACATCATGGATTTTTGGATTTACTCTTCTCTGATGTTGAACTGCTGGTTTGAAGTCATCCTCCATCAAGATTTTGTGAGTACAAAACTCAGGGTTGATACCCTTAATGTCGGAGAGTTTCAAGCAATTGCTTGCTTGTGTGACTTCAAGACCTTTATGAGAGCGATCTTTTCGTCTTTACTCAAATCTCGGGCAATAATGACGGGTAATTTATCATCACCCTCAAGAAATGCATACTCGAGATGAGGTGGTAAGTCTTTGAGTTCAACCTCAGGAAATTCTTCAGTTTTCTCAACTGATTTGACTTCCTTGTTATGAAGTTCATTGGATGGGAGTGGAGGAGAAGTGTCCTGATTTAACAACTTTTCACGAAGAATATCTCCCTCCAGATCAATCTCATTGTTATTAATCTCATCTGGAATTGAATCACTAGTGTGAGGGGCTGATGATGGATCATCATTAAGCAACTTCTCAATGAGAAGTATGTCCCCCTCGATGTCAATTGGAGCGTGATCAATTTCCCATGGAACAGAATCACTAGCCAAGTATGCTTCAATCTCTTCCAAGATGAAGTCGCTTCCCTCAAACGGAGTGAGAGAAGGAGTAGAATTGGCTATTATAGGTTGAGAAGATGTGGTGGGATCCCCACTCACAGAATTATGAGAATAACCAAGAACTTCTTGAGAGTACTCTTCTGAAGCAACATCAATGATATCTATTCGGTTAACTGATTCAGAATCATAGTTTCGGAGTCCCTAGAAGTTTGATCAAGGTTAAAGGTGACAACTTCATTACCAACACGTAATGTGATTTCTTGCTCAAATACATCAATGAGAGCACGGCCCGTTCTCCGGAATCCTCGTCCAACAATGAGGGGAACCCGATGATCGGCATCGAAGTCAACAACCACAAAGTCAGCCGGAAAATGGAACTTTCCTACTTTCACAAATACGTCCTCGGCAATGCCAAGAGGACGGGATATTGTACGATCTGCAAGCTCGAGAGTCATGCATGTAGGAGTAAGGTCCGGAATAGAAAGTTTCTTCCATCTTGAATAAGGCATCGATTGATGCTTGCACCAAGATCTGCTAGGGCAAAGCATTCAACCATTCCTGGAAATACACAAGGTAAGAGAAATTTTCCAGGATCTCCAAGCTTTTCGAAGCTTCAAAGATAACTACTGAGCAGTTCTCGCTCGAAGGAGTTTTGCCATTTCAAACAGCTTTTCCTTGTTGCTTAACATGTGTTTGAGAGTTGATGCAAACTTGGGCATCCGCATGATAGCATCCGCAAAGCTTATGTCAAAATGTAGTTCTTGGAAAATTTGAAAAAATTTGTCCATTTGATGACTGGCTTTTTCGCGGAGCTTTTGCTCATTCAAACGTGATGGGTAAGGAATAGAAGATTTGGATTTGGGGTTTTCAACGGGAACTACTGGAGGTTCAAAAACAACTCCTGGATTGGATTTGGGTTTTGGAACAACTTGAGGTTGGACATCGTTGGTTCCTCCGTTATTAGTAGGAAGTTCCTTGTCCTTTGTTGCCTCAGGTTCACTTTCCACTACCTTCGGGAGAGAAGAAGAAGAAGAGGTAGTAGGAATAGCGGTTCCATCGTATGAAACACCACTTCTGGTTGTGATCGCCTTTGCATCGCCCCTCGGGTTAGCGATCGTGTTGCTCGGAAGTTTTCCCGAGCCCGAGGGTTGATCATTTAAAGACTTCTTTAATTCAGCGATCTGACTTATCAACACTCTGTTTGTCTCCTCTTGAGACTTCATGAATTGCTTTAAAAGCTCATCAGATGTTGATACTGGAGGAGGTGGAGGGACATTTTGAGGCCGTATGTTCTGATTATAGCCAAAATTCCCTTGATTAGGATTCATATTCCCCTGAAATTGATTCCCCGATGAAAGTGTTTTGATTAAGGTTCCCTTGATGTTGGAAACCTTGATTTGGTCCGGGATAGAAATTACCTTGGTTTTGATAACCTTGGTTCATTCTAGGTTGATTCTGATTCCGGTTAGGATTCTGGTTAAAACCGGGTGGTGCCTGATAAGTATTAGCACGGTAGTTTGGTTCATTTTGAGGACGGTTGATAATGTAGGAAAATATACCAAATATACGATATACGCGAGAATCAACAAATCAACCTTTTAGGAAAAGGGTTAACGTGCCAAAACTCACGAACGTGATATAAGTGATACCAGGCAAGTGATTACCGGTCGTGTGTCCCAACGAGGTGTGAATTGAGGATGTCGTTTGAGGTTTGTTATTAAAATGCTTGAATTGTTCGAGATTTGATTGTTTTTTATTACGTTTTCTACAAATAAACTAAAGGGAAAGTAATTAAGGCTACGGGAACAAAGTAAATAATGATCTAACTACTACTAACCATACGGAACAATAAAATTAAGCTAAATTAAGTCCTAGAGTGATAATATGCAAAAACGTGAAAACTCGGGCTAATCCCGAGCCTCAAAAAGTGAAAATGATGCAATTTAAGGCCTAAGAATGAGAAACTAATTTTCCTACATACTAGTCGAATAAAAATAATTTTAGGAAAAAGCCGGGTATTTTTTCGACTTTTATTTTATTTATTACGAATTAAAAACGAATATAAAGGAATTAAATGATTAAAAATATCAAGACTAATTGGAAAATTATAAAATTTGGCAGGAAATTACTTTTTAATAATCTAAACCTAATAAAAATAAGAACTAAGAATAAGCTGTTAAGAATAAGCAGTAATAAGCTAAAATACCTTATTAAGCTTAATAAGTAAACACGTGTATATAAGAATATATTGTGCAAATTTAAACATGACAAGTCCCAAGGGCATTGTGGTAGTGGGTGTGTCGTGTGGTAAGTAGTGTTAAGTGTTGCTGGTAACCCATGTTCGAATCTGACCATTGTCAACTTTTTGCACTTATTTTTTTTTTATTTATTTATTTTTTTTTGCAAACTGAATAAGGTACTAAAGTAAGCAATCTTTATAAGAACTTAAACTTAAAAAAGCTACTAAAAAGCTGTATGAACAGCTTATAGCTGCTGTCAGGGGCAGAACCCAACCAAACACACCTTATCAGTTTTTGAAGCACAAAAAGAAGCTAAGATAAGCAATTTTGAATGAGAAATAAGCCAATACTCAAATTAAACATTCCCAATAATCTAAAAGAACTACAAAATAATCAATTGGAATGGAACAATAAGCAGTTGGCAAGTTACACTAGGGGGGATCTTAAACTAAGAAAATGGACAAATAAGCATGCAAAAGAGCTGAATGAACACTAAAATAAGCTAAAATTAATCTATCCTAAACTAACACACTAAAAAGGCACCTAATGCTCTGAATAAGCTACAAGAAAACCTAATAAGCACAAAAAAAAGCAATGGTGAAACTGATCTTGCAGGCCTAACAGTCAAGAGGGGGCTATTTTGAGCTTAAAAATAAGCTCTAATAAGCAGTATCTAAAATTTATAAAAAATACTACACTATAGCTAACCTACTGAATACCATGCATACCAATTTTCAGGATCTAAGGTTAAGTAATGAGCAAATTAAAAATCTAAGAATGTGAGGGGATTTGGACAATTTGGTTGCATGTGACAGAAACTGAAATGGGGTTTTGGGACAGATTTTGAGAGCAATTTGAATTAAGCTAATGCTAAACTAAGTCCAAAATAAGCTATGCTATATCTAGGTGGGTAAGTAAAGATACAAGAAAAATGATTTGGACAAAGTTTTGACCAAAAATAAGCTTGGAAAAAGCTGTGAAACAGCAGCTACAGCTGCTGTTAAAATGCACAGGACAGTAAACAGAAATGAGTTTCCTTTTTAGCCAAAACTTGCAAACTTTGTCAAGACAGATTATACCTTGCAAAAACTAACTAAAAAACTTAAAAGGACTTTGACTTGTAAAGTCAAAACGGGTAAAAACTAGTTTGAGACCCAAGCTTAGCTTAAACCAAACACCCTTTAAAGGACAGAAATTGATTTTTGGGACAGTGAAACTTTTTATAAACTGATTAGCAAACTTAACAAAAGCTCAAATGAGCTTTAACAATCCTATCAAACACTTTTAACATCAACGTAGAAGCAAGCATTCAAGACAAACAAAAAATGAAGAACATTAAAACTGCATAAATTTGAATGAATTGGAACTAAGACATAAAAGTAAATTGCATTGAAATTAAAAATTACAAGAAATGTAAATGACAGGTAAAGTAAAAATGGTACTAGAAGATAATTTCTAGACAAAGTTTTTACAATTTACTCCTATCCTATTTATACTAGTCTTAGGGGTCTTCAAGTTTCTGATGTGTGTTTGTTTTGTGAGATAAAAGAGCTTTGGAGAGCTTTGTGCTTCTTTGCTTCAATCTCAACCATTGGAATCATCTTGGTGCCCAAGCCATGAATCCAAGCCGTCCACTTTGATATCAAATGAGACCCTTGGGGATTGCCAAGCTGGCATGTGAGCCATGTGAAGGGTTTTGTTTGCTTCTGGGGTGAGACAAGGAGAGGGAAAGTGACAGGGGAGAGAGGTAACAAGTTTGGCGCCAAAGGATTTTGAGGTTCTGGGTTTGGATGGGATAAAATGGGTAAAGATAGGAGTTGGGTTAAGGGGATGGTTAATGGGTGGTTTTAAAAGGTTTATGTAAAAGGGTTTAATAAAGAGTTTAAGTTAAAAAAGTTTAGTAAAAGAAAAATAAGTTAAAGAAAAAAACTTTTTTTTAATAGAAAAATATTTTTAATAAAATTGGTTTTAATAAAAAAATTGTTGTAAATAAAATGGTTTAAGATAAAATAAGTGTTTTTAATGAAAAACATTTTAAAGGTAAATTGGTAATTTGGGTACGGGTGAAGGGTATAAAGGAAATTTTGGGTTTAAGGTTGGGTTACGGGTTTGTTTCCCCCACTCTCACTCTAAATATGCATCCCGGATCTAAAATGTAGAAAAATCATTCCCGGCTTCGTCCTCAAAGCACGTTATCAAATCCAAGCTCAATTCTGCACGTTTTTGCCCCTGCTTTCGATCCCTTCGACTGAAATACATAAAAACACACTCCAAGGATATCTGTAGAATAATTGGTCATATTTTCGTGTTTTTAGACGTTTTAGTGGGCTTAGATGGGTAAAAATGATGAGTGAATAAGCACTCATCAAATCCCCCACACTATCAATTGCTAGTCCCTAGCAATCCGATCATATGAAGTAATGAAAGGATCAAAAATACCAATAATACCCCGTTTCGACTTTTTATTCACTACTAGAAATTTAAAACTTGAACGTAAATAAATAACGTGCTCGATTATCAAAACATGGCATCACGGAACGGGATTCACGCAAAATGGGTGTCTCCGGGGAATTGTAATCGTCATCCTCTTTTTTTATACTCTCAAACCAAGCTTAAACTTATTGTGCAAACGTTTTTCTAAAATGCTAACACTACTTATACAAATAATCTATGTAAGTCGAGACTTAACTTTATACTCCCGCAATTCATAAAATTTAAGTGTGTGTGCTCATTTTCAAAAGTTTGACCATTAAAATCGACATTTGTTATGGTTGTTATCCACTTAACTAAAGTACTAACTCACCGGAAACGATGAAAGTCTAAGGATCGAAAGAGCCTCTTCCATGTAGCGGCTTTCTTCTCGGCACATCCCAAAACATTAGTTTTAAGTGACCGGGCTTTTTGACACCTCACAAGAGAATAGTACGGAATTAGCGGAATTCGATTCCAAAGATTTATGAAGCTACCGTTAAGTTAAAACAAAACCTAAATGGATCACAACCGACGATTATTTAGAAATTCGAGATTCAAAGGTGAGATCACTCCATGTTGCGACTTTCTTCTCAGCTTGTCCTTTTAAGGAGGCTAGGTTTTCACCCTCGAGAATAGTATCTGAGCTTTCGGGATCTTTGAAATCAAGGATTTCCAAATTACCGTCAAACTATTACACAACTTTGACGAATACGAGTTCAATTTCCGATTTAAATTTAAGAAAAAGCAAGTTTCGCACATTTATTCATAAGCAACACAATGCTTTTATTCACGCAACTCATATTTTTTCATTTTTCATTTTTCAACTTTTTTCACTTTTTTTTTTTTTTTTTTTTCTTTTTTTTTTCTTTTTCACTTTTTGACTTCTGACTTTAACTTTAAACTTTGCAACTTTTGCATCATTCAAGCAACTTTACGGTACTTTCATTTTGCAACATTATTCAGATTTAAAGAAAGTATGCTTTCTCGGAAATTTAAATAAAAAGTTGAACTCGAACTCTAAATCAATTTTTCTTAAAAACTTTTTATTGTAACAAGACTATTTGAATGTTCAAAAATTTGACAACGAGCACGTATTTAGGTCCATTTAAGAGCTACTGGGAGAAAAAGCCATAGATTACTTATATAAGCTCTAAAGAGAACCAACTACTCCACGCTTAGCATTTTCATTTGCACAACGCGTAAAACCTTAGCCTAAATGTTAAGAGAGCAGCTAGATCAACACTCTAGCAGAGTCGGGATTCCCCTTGTTCTAGCCGAATCAAGACTAAACTACCATTAATACCGAAGCATCAACGCTTTATTTTTGTGCATAGCACTTCTTGAAAATGTAAATACTTGACTTAAAGCGATAAAAATTTTAAAATTTTTGGTCAAAACGGTGGTGCTAGGGTACTAGAAGGTACACATGTGATCAAATTTCGCTAGAATTCCCCCCCACACTTAGAATTAAATATTGCCCTCAATATTCAAAGTACCGGCCGAAGCCAAAACTATAGAACGGAAAAAGGTAATACTACTAGCCAAGTGTGGAAGCGAAATCTTTTTTCACAAAAACGATTAATAAAGATATCCCTAGATAATCGTTAGCAAAAAGATCGGATATTGGGCGGCTATATTGAAAACAGGCGCATCAATCATCACGATCACGGGAATCCTGAAACGAGAGCAAACACACAACAAGCAAACAACATGGGGAATTCCCCACACTTAGTGTTAGAAAATAGAAAGAAGTCAGAAACATGGGTGGATACCCATGAAATGCTACTGTTTTTGTTAACCGAGTCGCTAGCTTGACTCGACCCCGAATTCATTTGTCCTGGAAGCAAGTGTGGAATTCATCAATCATATGAATTCCGGGATCAAAAATTGTATCCTCATTCCCGAGGGAGTGAAGGATAGGAGAAGTCACAATAAATGTGAAGAAAGGAAGAAAGATACGGATGATATATGCTTCAAACACAAATGATTCCGTAGGAAGAAGGAGTTCATATTTGAAGAAAGGTTCTAGAAAAGCATTTTGATCACATTTTAAAAAATCATTTTCTCTTCCAACGAGTATCCCTGGTTTAAAAATTTTGTCTTCACAAGACGGTTCAATAGGATACTCGAAAGACATCTCATCGGTAAGGATAGAATTGTCATCACATGACGGAAGAGATAAGTCAGAAAACAGAGGTGGGACAAGTGGTGTGCTCTGAGAGCTAGCAATTTCCACCACTTCCGTGATGGTCTCTGTATCGGACTCAGACATTTCATCAAAAAGAGGATTTACTTCGCAAAAAGTATAGTCATCATTAAATTCAAAAAGTGGATTTGAGAAAATCCCGGAAGTAACCTCAGAAATGTCAAGAGATTCATCATGAAAAGGTAAATCATATTCATCATCGGATATATCCTCAGACTCACTTGGGATTGGGTCAAGGCTCTCAACACTAGACGATTCCGTTTCCGGAATAGTGCTAAGATGCTCGTCCCCCATTATGAGAGAGTCCTCGGGATTAACAATTTTCGGAGAAATATGATCATTGTTAAGACAAGCATCGACCTCTTCCAAAAGGAAATCACTTCTCTCAACCGGCGCGAGTGAAGGGGAAGAGTCGGAAATGATAAGCTCTGAAACGGGAGTGGGATTGCCACTCTGAGCATCATCATAAACGTCATCGAATTTATTGTAACCATACACAGCTCTTATGCTCTTCATATTCTCCTCCGCTAACAATTCTGCCATACTCTTTCCTTCTTTAACTTCCTCAATGGGAGTGGGAGTGCCACTCGGAGTCGTATATTCCTCATCAGAATCATCGGCGTCATCGTCATCATAATCGTACACGAGAGGTTTCCAATATTGGGAACTTACTCTAGCTGCTTGTTCTTCAGCTAATAATTCTCCATACGATTTCTGACGAGACTCTTCCTTAACCAATTCTTTTAAATCTTTCAATACATCTAGAAGACCTAGGAGAAGTTCTTGAGGAATTTGCGGAGGTTGTGTTTGAATCATTTGGTGCTGTGGAGGTTGGTCATGATAAGAATAATCATAATTGTTACAAGGATTATGCTCATAGACAAGCGGATTCCTCGTTTGACAATCAAAACCTTGGTGCTGACCTTCACAATATTCGCAAGAATATGTCTCCATCTCATGGTACGGGGGTTGGTTAAAGAAATTGGTTGTTTCATTGTAGGGATTTTTGTCATAGACAAACCCGTTTCCCGAATTCACAATGCTACAACCGGGGCAATTTCCACCATCTTGAGGTCCCCGACACCATTGACAACCATATTGGTAAGACGTAGACATCACAAAGAATTGAACGGATAGAGGGTGAAAGAAATAGAATTATGCGATCGAGAGGATAACGAAGAATAGAATTAAACGGTAAAAGAGGGTAAGAGAAATAGAATTAAACGGATAAGAGGAATGAGAAGAATATTTTTGAGGTTTTTTATAAATAGAAAACATAAAAGGAAAATAAATTTTGAAAAAGAAAATATTTTTGGGTTTTTGGGTTTTTTGGAAAGCAAATAACTTCACGAGGAAGGTTCTTCAAGTCACTAATCGTCAAACCGTGAACGAAAAATTGTCGCAACACAACCCGAAGCCAAAATTTGATAATGTAGGAAAATATACCAAATATACGATATACGCGAGAATCAACAAATCAACCTTTTAGGAAAAGGGTTAACGTGCCAAAACTCACGAACGTGATATAAGTGATACCGGGCAAGTGATTACCCGGGTCGTGTCCCAACGAGGTGTGAATTGAGGATGTCGTTTGAGGTTTGTTATTAAAATGCTTGAATTGTTCGAGATTTGATTGTTTTTTATTACGTTTTCTACAAATAAACTAAAGGGAAAGTAACTAAGGCTACGGGAACAAAGTAAATAATGATCTAACTACTACTAACCATACGGAACAATAAAATTAAGCTAAATTAAGTCCTAGAGTGATAATATGCAAAAACGTGAAAACTCGGGCTAATCCCGAGCCTCAAAAAGTGAAAATGATGCAATTTAAGGCCTAAGGATGAGAAACTAATTTTCCTACATACTAGTCGACTAAAAAAAATTTTAGGAAAAATCCGGGTATTTTTTCGACTTTTATTTTATTTATTACGAATTAAAAACGAATATAAAGGAATTAAATGATTAAAAATATCAAGACTAATTGGAAAATTATAAAATTTGGCAGGAAATTACTTTTTAATAATCTAAACCTAATAAAAATAAGAACTAAGAATAAGCTGTTAAGAATAAGCAGTAATAAGCTAAAATACCTTATTAAGCTTAATAAGTAAACACGTGTATATAAGAATATATTGTGCAAATTTAAACATGACAAGTCCCAAGGGCATTGTGGTAGTGGGTGTGTCGTGTGGGGCTGTTAAGTGTTGCTGGTAACCCATGTTCGAATCTGACCATTGTCAACTTTTTGCACTTATTATTATTATTATTTTTTTTTTTGCAAACTGAATAAGGTACTAAAGTAAGCAATCTTTATAAGAACTTAAACTTAAAAAAGCTACTAAAAAGCTGTATGAACAGCTTATAGCTGCTGTCAGGGGCAGAACCCAACCAAACACACCTTATCAGTTTTTGAAGCACAAAAAGAAGCTAAGATAAGCAATTTTGAATGAGAAATAAGCCAATACTCAAATTAAACATTCCCAATAATCTAAAAGAACTACAAAATAATCAATTGGAATGGAACAATAAGCAGTTGGCAAGTTACACTAGGGGGGATCTTAAACTAAGAAAATGGACAAATAAGCATGCAAAAGAGCTGAATGAACACTAAAATAAGCTAAAATTAATCTATCCTAAACTAACACACTAAAAAGGCACCTAATGCTCTGAATAAGCTACAAGAAAACCTAATAAGCACAAAAAAAAAGCAATGGTGAAACTGATCTTGCTTGTGCCTACTAAATCAAGAGGGGCTATTTTGAGCTTAAAAATAAGCTCTAATAAGCAGTATCTAAAATTTATAAAAAATACTACACTATAGCTAACCTACTGAATACCATGCATACCAATTTTCAGGATCTAAGGTTAAGTAATGAGCAAATTAAAAATCTAAGAATGTGAGGGGATTTGGACAATTTGGTTGCATGTGACAGAAACTGAAATGGGGTTTTGGGACAGATTTTGAGAGCAATTTGAATTAAGCTAATGCTAAACTAAGTCCAAAATAAGCTATGCTATATCTAGGTGGGTAAGTGAAGATACAAGAAAAATGATTTGGACAAAGTTTTGACCAAAAATAAGCTTGGAAAAAGCGTGAACAGAAATTACCGTTAAAATGCACAGGACAAGAACGATGAAATGAGTTTCCTTTTTAGCCAAAACTTGCAAACTTTGTCAAGACAGATTATACCTTGCAAAAACTAACTAAAAAACTTAAAAGGACTTTGACTTGTAAAGTCAAAACGGGTAAAAACTAGTTTGAGACCCAAGCTTAGCTTAAACCAAACACCCTTTAAAGGACAGAAATTGATTTTTGGGACAGTGAAACTTTTTATAAACTGATTAGCAAACTTAACACAAGCTCAAATGAGCTTTAACAATCCTATCAAACACTTTTAACATCAACGTAGAAGCAAGCATTCAAGACAAACAAAAAATGAAGAACATTAAAACTGCATAAATTTGAATGAATCGGAACTAAGACATAAAAGTAAATTGCATTGAAATTAAAAATTACAAGAAATGTAAATGACAGGTAAAGTAAAAATGGTACTAGAAGATAATTTCTAGACAAAGTTTTTACAATTTACTCCTATCCTATTTATACTAGTCTTAGGGGTCTTCAAGTTTCTGATGTGTGTTTGTTTTGTGAGATAAAAGAGCTTTGGAGAGCTTTGTGCTTCTTTGCTTCAATCTCAACCATTGGAATCATCTTGGTGCCCAAGCCATGAATCCAAGCCGTCCACTTTGATATCAAATGAGACCCTTGGGGATTGCCAAGCTGGCATGTGAGCCATGTGAAGGTTTTTGTTTGCTTCTGGGGTGGACGAGGGGAGAGGGAAAGTGACAGGGGAGAGAGGTAACAAGTTTGGCGCCAAAGGATTTTGAGGTTCTGGGTTTGGATGGGATAAAATGGGTAAAGATAGGAGATGGGTTAAGGGGATGGTTAATGGGTGGTTTTAAAAGGTTTATGTAAAAGGGTTTAATAAAAGAGTTTAAAAAAAGTTTAGTAAAAGAAAAATAAGTTAAAGTAAAAAACTTTTTTTAGTAGAAAATATTTTTAATAAAAATTGGTTTTAATAAAAAAAATTGTTGTAAATAAAAATGGTTTAAGATAAAAAATAAGTGTTTTAATGAAAACGTTTTAAAGGTAAATTGGTAATTTGGGTACGGGTGAAGGGTATAAAGGAAATTTTGGGTTTAAGGTTGGGTTACGGGTTTGTTTCCCCCACTCTCACTCTAAATATGCATCCCGGGATCTAAAAATGTAGAAAAATCATTCCCGGCTTCGTCCTCAAAGCACGTTATCAAATCCAAGCTCAATTCTGCACGTTTTTGCCCTGTTTTCGATCCTTCGTACCTGAAATACATAAAAACACACTCCAAGGATATCTGTAGAATAATTGGTCATATTTTCGTGTTTTTAGACGTTTTAGTGGGCTTAGATGGGTAAAAATGATGAGTGAATAAGCACTCATCAAAGGTATTGATTACCTCCCTGATGTGAAGTACCGGCTATAGCATTGGCTTCAAACGGACTACCATCGGTGGCAGTACAGTTGTAGTATGCATGAGGGCCACCACAAGTAACACAAACCTCGACTTTCTTCACTTCACCATGTGATGGTGTCTGTGTGAAAGTGACTTTCTTTTGGTTAGCAAGAACCAAAGCCTGAACAATATCCGTGAGTTTGTCAATCTTAGCATCGGTGCTAGATGTACTCACGGGAGATAAAGTAGAAGGTCCAAGATTAGACTGAGACCGATATGTCTTAGCTCGAGAAAGGGCGGACACTGGACTTGTTTTCATGATTTGCAAGGCTTCTTTTGTGGTCTTGCTCAGAAATTACCTCCGGGAGGCATTTAAAGAGTCTTGATTAGTCCGTTCGACCATTGTAGAAAGTATCCATTTGCATTAACTCGGTAAAACCATGATGCGGACACTTCGGAGCAACTCTTTGTAACGATCCCATGCCTCCCGAATGATTCATCAAATCTTTGAGAGAATTTCATTATCTCATTCTTAAGACTTGTAGTTCGGGATGGAGGATAGAATTCGTTAACAAACTTGGTGACTAGATCCTCCCATGTCTCAATGGAACGAGGGGTTGTTTCTCAAGCCAATTCCGGGCTTGTCCCTCTAGAGAGAATTGGAACAGAAGAAGCTTAATTGTTTCATGTGGGACATTCTTGTATTTGATGGTAGATGCAATCTTGTTAAACCATCGAATATGTGCATGAGGATCATCCCGCTCAAAACCATAGCATTGGCTTTGGGTTACTGCAGTTAAGCAACCGGTTTTGAGCTCAAAGGTATCAGCCACGATGGCTGGGACAACAATGGCATCTCTGTAACCCTCGATGGGTGCTTGGAGAAGCTCATTCATCGGCTTGTCTTCCGCCATTACGAGGGGTGGTGGTGTTAGGACGTTCCTCGGTCACGGCTGAAGGAGCAGAACGTCCTCTACGTCTACGAGGAATATTTGCAAGCTCAAAAAGTGGACTTGTAGAGCTGGAAGAACGAGTGCGCATGCACTAAGTTTAAAATCAATTTTCAAAACAAATGCGAGGCAAAACGACAAGTGAACTTAACCAATAATCACAAATGAAATGGCTTCTTTGAAAAAGGTACACCAAATCACAAGGACACAAAGGTAAGTTTTGATCTGTTTGTTCGAACTTATTAATGTTCACACCCCGTTGGTAGGTGTACTGCCTTGATTTGCGGTGGTTGATTTTTATGTATTTATTAAGTACCCCTGAAAAGACGTAGGTATGGATTTGTGCTAAGGGTTTAAAAACTTTGGACAATATTTTTGGTATCGTCTCGTTTAACCAAATCGTACTCTTTAGAATCACCTTAAAGAAAATACAAGATAGAAAACGTTACGATTGTTTTGATGTTTTATATTTTTTTGGTGTTGTTAACACTTTAGGAATTGTGTTAATGAACTTTTTGATATCTTAAAAAAACTGTTTACAAACGGTGGTATATGTGCAAGTAATGGTGCGAAAAGGTTTAAGACACGCTAAAGCCTCCCCAGCGGCGTAAAATTTTGATTATGGCTGAACCGTCAAGTTTTATCACACAAGCTAACCACTTGTGAATGGTCAACCTTAATAAACTTCAAACATTTCAAAACAATACAATTAAGATCTGGAGAGTATAGTGTTTCCACTGGTCGTTAAGTCCCACGGAGACTGAATGGTGTTTAAAAAACTTTCAGATGTCGAATAATCACTAAGGATAGTGATCAGTAAGGATTTTGATGGATACTTACACTACTGATTGATATGGATACAGAATTGTAAATCACAACAATCAGATAAGATAAACGTAAATACGTACGTTTAATAAACTACGTAAACGTACCAAATAAAAAGTGAATTTAAAGAAATAAAAGACCTACAAATATGAAAATGATATTTTTGGAATCCTAAAAATAAAAGAAAATTATTGGAAAAAGAAAATTATTTTTATAACTATTTATTTAATTATTATTAATTAAAAACTATTTTAAACTATTTAATAATACCCTAAAATATAATAAAATAGGAAATAAAGCTAGAAAAATGAAATTATGACTTAGGAAAATCTAAAATATTATAAAACTAATTTTAAAACTGAAAAAATATTTTTTATGCTTTTTATTTATTATTATTTTTTTTTACTAATTATTTAATAATTTTAACTATTTAAAAAAATTCTAATAAATACTAAACAAGCTAGGAAAATTATGAAACTTTTTCTAAAAATATCCTATGATAACAGAAAACTAAGAAAATTATAAAAACTAAAAGTGCTTAATAATAAGCTGAAAAGAAAAATAAAAAAGCTAAATTCTATTAAATAAACGCTGTCACTATTTTAAAAATGAAGTTTTTGTGGTTTTTATTTTTGAAAACTATTATACTACTTATATTAAGTAACTTTAATAAAGATAAAAATTTTTAAACTTAAAAATAAGCTATTTGAATGCTTAAAAACTCAACAGTGAAGGTTTTGGCTTATTTTTTATTTTTAAGCTCAAATAAGCTTTCAAGCTGAAACCAAAACTGAAATAAGATAAAACAAGCTACAAGCTACTCAAATGAAGCTAAAAGACACAAAGAAGCATACTGAAAAGCTGGAAATAAGAAAATAAGCACTTATGTTAAACCAAACAATCAAACAGTCCTGCAAGGTTTCTCTAAGCCAAATTAAGCTAAAGAAATAAGCTCAAAAGCTTAAAACAAAGATCGAGTCAACAAGCTGGGTTGGTGAGCTTTCTAAAAAGCCAAAGCTCACACACTGGGGACAACTGATAAGCTTGTGAAGAGCTTATTAAAATGGTACCAGTTCACTGGTTATCTATTTTTCACAGAAATGGGACAAAGTACAAGTTACTTGCAGCCCTACCAAATAAGCTGAAAAGTGGAAAAATAAGCTTGGGACATTAAGATGGCCTGGTTAGCCTCACAAAAAGCTAAAACTCACAAGCTAAGGTTAACTAATGAGCTTGTGACAAGCTTGTGAAAATGACCATATAATTGTGCACAGGGCACATTTTTGAAAAGGCACTTAAAAGAAGCTAAGGTTTAAGCTGTTTAAAAAGCTATATAGAAAATATAAAAAATACTATGACAGAGATAAGCAGTTGAATATTACTATTCCAAAAGCTCAAATCTTAAAGCTTAACAGTAAGTCCTATAGAAAATAATCTAGTTTATTAAAAACGACCAAACCGAAAATTTTGACTTTTTAAAGAAATGAACTAAGTTGACTTAAATGAATTTTTATCACCTCTAATTAACTGAATATGTCGTATTAGACTATAATAAGATTGATTTAAGCTATTTTAACAACTAATGAAATGTCTAGATGAGTTTTTGAAATCAAAATTATGACAGTGAACAAGAAATTGAAGATAAGAAGTGATTTTGACTTTTACTCAAATAAGGCTTGGTTTTTATGACTTGACTGAGTAATTAGGAACTAATGTGATACAAAACAAGTACAAACAACAACACAAACAAGATCTACCACAGTTAAACAAGCAAATCCAAACTGTCCTTTATAAAAGCTTAAGAAGCTTTAAACACTAAAACAAACTTTTAAGCCAATAAAGCTATAGATTAAGTTGTACTAACTATATTTAGACAGATTTAAGTCAAAATTAACACACTTAACACAGATAAACTATGAAATGCAAAATTTTGAGAAATTGCTTACAAGATGAGTCCAAGCACAAAAGCGGAACTGATGCACAAGACCACAACCTATAGCTTCCCAAGAAGCTCTAAACCAAGGCCATCCACAATCAACCCTGCTCCAAATTTTTGATCATCTTCTCCATGATTTTTGATTTTTTAGCTAATTTTATGGTATTTTTGGTATTTTTGATTTTCTTATACTAAACTGAGTTTTAAAGTATCTAATAGCTTTTAGAAGCTATCTAGGAGCTTATATGATCTTATGAGTCCAAGATAATAACTAAAAACAACATTCGAACTTTCATGAGATTTTTGAACAAGGAAAATTTGCATAAACTGAAATGGAACTTGAAAATGTAAATTGCTTATTGAAAAAGTTTCAAATACACTGGAAATACTTAAACAAGTCACTTGAAAGCTTAAAATTACACTTGAAATTGAAAATTAACTAAAACGACATGCATTAAACTAAGTTACACTAGATACCATCCCACATTGCTTCCTCTTCTCTTTATAAAGATCTTTTTGACTCTAGTCGACATCTCAGAGACTTTCCCACCTCTTTCCAGCCATTGGATCCTCAAAATTCATCATATTCGTCCATTTGGAAAATTGGCGCCAAAAAAGTCTTAAGCAGTTTTCTTCAATTAATGCAATTTGGGATATTGTGAAGGTGGAGGGGGGTTGGTATACAACGGGAAGACAGTGTAAAGGTGGTAGAAGCAAGTGGTGAGAAACCACTCGGTTTCCGGTTTTGGCCTTGAATGGAGGTAAGGGATGAACAAACGTACGACGGTTTTTGACTTTTTTGACCGAGGTTTTAATAATTAACGGGGGTTCACAATTGGGTATTGACTGGGTTCAAAAACGATATTGGACTGGCTCAGGGGTTCAAGGTCCAAGGGTCAAGGTCCACGTTTGGGTTTGGGCTTGTGTGTGGGTTTGGGCCAGCTGTTTGTTGGGCTTGGATTAGATTTTGAATATCAAAAGGGATCCGTTTGGTTTAGTAGTAATATAAGGACCAATTTTGCAAATTTCTGAAAATTGAAGGACTGAAACTGCCATTATTCTAAAGTTCACACAAGGACCAATCTTGCCATTCTTTAATAGTACAAGGACCACATTTGATAATTTTCACTTTTTTATAAATCCAAGGACTATTTATGACACTTTTCAAACTTTAGGGACCTTTTTTTTGCCATTTGACCAAAGATTCATTCAAGGACCATTTTTGACAACTTAGAATATTTCAGGGACCTTGAATGATATTTTGTTTTATTTTTATTTACCAGGGACTGTTTTTGACAACTTTTGAAACTTGGGGGACTAAAACTGCCAATTATGCAAACTTGATACGTTTTTCATCTGATTTTGATATTTTTGCATTTAAAACACATAAAACACTGATTTGTGATATTTTTATCATTTTGATGCATTTCTGAGTGTTTTCAGATGCTTTTGCAGTCTAAAAGGTACAAAAATGATGAGTATTTAGACACTCATCACTACATCATCCCCAGATCCAGACCACTGGCAATGAATGTCTATAGGGGGAATGACAAAAGGGACTTTGAAGTTCATGATCCTTTTAAATTCACTAACTTCGGGATCACTGAGCTTGATGAACTTGGTCCCATTATTGAAAAGAAGAAGAATGTGGTGGTCAAGGAGTTTATGAAATCCCTCAGAAAACGCTATGAAAGACTAAGGGATGCACCAGCTTAGCTTGGGATACAACCATCTCTTCCTGAGGCTCAAGGATCTCAACCTCAATCATCTAAAGGAAAAAGAAATAGGGTTGAATCTGAGCCTGAAGCCAAGGTGCGGTTTTTGTATGGAGCTTTGAAGGGGTAAAGTTTTTGAATTGCATGATCATAGATAAGCCTGAAAGAGGATTTTTCTTCATTGATTTCTATGGGAACCCAGCATTCCAAAATGGAGTGACATTGATCAAGCTGAAGTGGCTACAATGGTGAGTTTGCTAACAGTGGCATCTTAAATCAAATCTCCTGAAAACATCAGGTTCTGCACAGACCTGAATGCCAAGATAAGAGATCATCCTGAAAAAGTAACCCTCCTCTCCAAGAAGCCAAAGCTAGAAGCACTGGGAATCCACCTTGAATGACATCATTGAAACTTTTATCATTTTCATCTTTTGTACTAGTGATAGGAACTTTGTAATCTTATGAATAAACGATGCATGTTTTCATTGAAATTCAGTGTTCCTTATTATGTTCATTAGTACATTCAGTGTAAGAAGAAGCCATTTACTCACTTACACTGATCAAACACTTATGCTATTTATATATCCAAATAGGGGGAGACTGTTTGGGTCAGTAAATACCCAAATTCTAGGATTTGAATAGAAAATACCCTAAGTGTTTAGATCTTTAAACACAAACAAGTCACTGAGCGAATAGCCACTCAATTAGATGTCTTCGGGATACTCAGTAAGAGACAAAGAAGAAGTCTACTATATCCCAAAACTCCTCACCAACTACTATATCTAAAGTCAAGAAAAAGATGGTGGATTCAGTGAGTAATGACAATAACTCACTGAATCCCAAAACTCCTCACCAACTACTATATCTAAAGACAATACTAAAGATAAAGACTGAAGGCTAAAGAGACTGAAGAATGAGCGGAACAAGGCGGGACAAGCTTGAACAGATAAGACGAAGTCCTTATTAACCAAAGTCAAACTTTCCCTGAATCGCCAACTGCCAGGCTGAGTGTCATCACTGACAAGAAGAAAGCAGCCTTGTCACTTACTCTAAATAGCCATTGTAAACAGAGACAAAATACATCAGTATTTTGTCTTGTGTAACATGTCAGTTTGTCTTCTAGGATATAGTTAAAAATCATACATGTATAAATAGCCCTAAGAGATGGAGTGAAAGATTTTAAGCTTGTGCATTAACTGTGAATTACACACACAAGCAATCTTTCACTCCTCCAAATACAACTATGTTCCTGAGATAGCTCAGTGGTACCTGAGTACTTGTGCTTAGACTTAGCCTAAGCTTAATGAGGAGTTACACCATACTTGTCATTCAATCCCAAGTGTTGTTCCGCAAGCACTTGGGTAATATATTCTTTTTGATTCATTATTAATAAAGGATATAAACGTTGGAAAATCTCAGTGTGTCTAAGTTTTCATATCTTGTTTAATTGTGATTTTCTTTATACTTACTTCAGTCATGTGTCACTTTTAGTCTAAGACTTGTTATTTTACTAATTGTGAAACAGGAACAACAGGTTGTTTGTTGGATTAGGTGATATGTTGTTTAATTGTGATTTGGTTTTGTTGAAATGAGTTTACGTACTGAAGTAGGAAAGTCTCAAAGAAGAAGCTTAGACAAAATGCAGTGAAGAAGCTTGAGCAAAACGCAGTGGGTGCTTAAGACAAAATGCAATCTAGAAATGAATTGGACATAGTGTCTCCTAGACAAAACGTAATGTTGGTCTTTGATGGATCTAAACACACACCTTGTGTCAATGATATTTTGTATAATATTATTAAGCACGCGGAATTTACGTAGTAATACTTACAAGATGGATTGTATGATGTATTGTAGATAAACACAGATTAAACACAAAACTTAAGCTCCAATATTATTGATGAATAATACGAGTGATCTTGCTTATCACTGGGGTTACACCTTGAAGCCTTTGTGAGTAATACGTAGGTAATTGGACAAGTACCTAAGACAATGACCTAGGACCTCCTTTTATACAACAAGGAGTCCTTTACAAGATAAGTATAAAGCTAACATTATAGAATCTACACAATATCTATTCTATACTTATCAAGACGCGTTGAACTAAACATTATCTAATAGCAGTGGTAATAATGTACCAGCAGTGGTAATACGTTTCCACTGCTAGTGTTAATCCGAGCAGTGTAAACCACAACTATCCGTGGTAAAGGATTATTCCCAACAATCCTCCCCTAAACTTATGATTTCTCTGCAAATCAATAAGTTTCTTCTGTCTTCATTATCTTCAAGGATTTGGGGAATTCAACCAAACACTTCACTTCTTCCTTAACTTCTGTATGGCTCTGGAACATTGATCTTAAAGCCTATGTAACAATGCTCTGGCCTTCTCATTGTCTTTATGAACTCTTATTGTTGTACATAACATCACAGTGAGAGTTCCAGCTCTGAGTGGATATTCTTTCTCAGCAAGCATGAATGCATCTTCTCCATTTGCTGTAGAAACATGATGAACTTCACATGAATCATAGTAAAACCATTTAGTACCAGGACATGTGCATGAGAATTTCCAAAAATCATCATTAACATTTGGTTCATAGAGCCTTCTAAGATTAATCCATAACTGCATCTCCTTTGTATCTTTGAGATCTTGAGTATTAAACCTTTCTTGAACTAACCTCCATAATGTATCAAGGTCATCTCTGTCAAAAGCTTTTATAAGATCTTCAAATTGAATGAATGATGAAGTTTCACCACCTAGCCTTGTGATCTTCCATGTTGGAGCAAAATTGCTAGCAGTGTAAACTTCCGAATCAATGATAGGGTGTCGAACTTGGTGTGGTTCGGATAAAAATCTTCTTCTTCAATCACAATCATTCCGGTCATTGTTCTTCGTGAATTTCTCAGTAGGAATTTCTTGTTCTTCAAAGAACCTTAGTCTTTTTTAATAAAGATGAGAATCACTTTCTTTGGCCTTTCTCTTCAATTTAGGAATCCTTCTTGCTTCTTCTTCAGATCCCATTGGAGTAAAAGCTTTATCTTGTTTTTGAACTCTGTAGTAAGCCTTTTCAACTTGATCGTCAGGCATTCCTTTAAATTGATGCTTCTTCCAACCACCAACACGACAACAATAAGTCTTCATATATGAAAGAATTTGTGCCTTGGTAGGTTGTCTTGATTTCTTTTGACCCTTTTTGACTGAATTGATCACATCTTCAAGTACTTGATTGTTCTTCATTTGAATGAAATCCTTCAACTGAGCAGTTCTTTGTTCTTCAGTTAAAGATGCATCAGCTACCAGGTCAATTGCCTTTTTCTTGATTATTTGATTATTAGCAATCAAGAACTCAATATCTTTTTCAGTAGGAACATAGCTAAACTCAGGAGTCTTCTCTCTAAGAATTATAGGTTGAACAGTAGAAAGTGGATCTTCAATAAAATCTTCCATTCTATTCAATCTTTTAGTCTCCAAAAAGCTTGCAACTTCCATTTCTTCAAGCTTTTCTTTTCAGCAACTTGTTCTTCAGTAATCATTTTAGCAATTTCACTATCAAGAGCAATCTGTGATTGTCGTTTCTTTGAAATCTTTCTTCCAATTTGCTCTACATTTTCCATAACTGCTTTACCTTTTTCATTCTTCAGTTTATCAAATTCTTCACTTGCAGTGGCAATAGTTGGCTCTGCAGTGGAAATGAAATCAGTTGCAGTACAGAAAATGTCTTGATCATCAAGTTTCTCTTCTTGAGTATTAACTTCCTTTGCTCCTTTACTTGTATCTCCTTCATCTTCAAAATCAATTTGCCTCCCCTTAGTGTCAGTACCTGTTTTCCTCCCCTGTTTGGGAGAATTTCTCAAATCATGATCAAAACCAAAGTGAATCACCATCAAGTAGGTGAGGATGAAGATGAAATCACCAACTTTGCAGTCTTCTTGTGCTTTTTCAACCCCTGCAACTCTTCCTTTAAGGTCTGAATCTCTTCCTTTAAGTGTTTAACATCCTTGGCATGCTGCTTCTTGACATGTGCCAAATCCTTCTGTAGAGATTCAACCTGCTTGGCTAACTTTGTACACAAAACCATCAATTCCAATTGTTGCCCACTACCCTCATCACCTCCAACTATGTTACCTGTTGGGAGAGGTGAATCATGGGGCAAAGGCTCAGATTCCTCCCTAGTTGGACTAGGTTGAAGTCTAGAACCACCACTGCTTGTTCCTAGACCAAAAGGTTCAGAAACTTGTTGTGTTGTCATGAGAGGAGTTGGCTGTTTATACCTTCTCTCATAGGTGTTTGAAACTTGTAAGATATAGGATTTCACAAACACACTAAACCATAATCATATGAGGCGTTCAAGTATGTTTAGAGAGAGAAAGTTCTAGAGAAAGAAAGGTAAGAGAGTTGGGAACTATGTGAAACAAAGAAAAATGGTATTGAAGCTCCAACCCTCTACCTTGGGAGGTAGAGGGTATTTATAGTGTCTTACAAATAAACGCCACCTACGGGCTGTGGATCAGGCATACAGTGGGTAAAGACCCTTCCGTCCTCCACGGTGTTACATAATAAACTACTTACTAACATAACTTGACTACGACTACGAGCTTTCTAACGAATACATATACTTGAGGTGACCGACTCTTTAACGACTAAATTTTCTAATTCCTAACAATCTCCCCCTAAGGGAGGTCACCTCAATTTACAAGGAATACAAACAGATATTACATTAGATTGTTCTAGGATTCTTGATTAAGTTCTTTGCTTAGTAGCCCGTAGTCATTGATTCTTCATGATCTGCATGTTTGGATAGATTCGAGTGGAGGTCTTTAACTGATCCACGTGATGAAGAGTTTTGAGCCATCATTGAGATCATCAGCTAACATGAATCTCTGACTCTTCCATTGTGGTGTTGGTATTATGATATGTTGTGACTTTTGGACCGACATGCTCACATTCTGGATCATGATATCTTCACATCAGAGTAGCGAAGCTTTTACTTGGTTCATGATATTTGCAGGTGACATAGCGAAGCATGGAGTGAAAGTATCCGAGTCGTTGAAGCACTTATCATGATTTCTTTTGAGATGAATGTGTAGTGTGAGCATGCGGCTATGGATTGACCGCTTCATTCTGATCAGCTGCAAACGTCGGGCGTACGTGCATATAACAGTTAGCAATAAAGTGCACGAAAGTGTCTTTGATCACTTTCGTTGAATTGAGGTACACGGTCCACGGTTCCCCGTTGATAGTACAGTACTGCTGTGATCAGGTGTAACTCAAGAATTTCCTTGATAGGGTTTCGCAGTGCTCTCTAGTGTTCTCAAACCGAAACGTCTCAAAGAAGACAACACGGAGTGAGTGAACCAAATAATTTGAGATTCACTGATTGATGAAAAGAGATTTGAAAAACAATCGTGTATCGCTCAATAGAAATTGTTTTAGCAATACAACGATGGTTTTAATGAAAATCAATTATCAATCATAAACACCTTTTATTTTGAAATATGAGTACACAGTCAATGTGCTAAAGAAGAGAGTTTTTAAGCACAATGACTGGATTTTCAAAGGTATCCGTCAATCCATAACCTGAACCAGGATTGATTCAAAAGATTGAATCGCCCCATTGTTTCTGTTCAGTTGTCACATGATTGATCTATTGGATAGATCTCACATGCCACCCACCAGGAGCTTGTTTGATGTTGGCTCCAGAAGGCTTTCCATCTTCATTGTGAATATGTTGGCATATCACTCAGATGTTCTGGCAATACCACAAGGATAATGCGTAGGACTCATAAGATATAATTTCTCTTTCCACATTGTGTGAAACAGAGAGTCTTCATTGAGAGTGTCCTAATGAGATTTATAGATGATCTTGTGGCTCTAGACTCAATTGTGCATATTTGGTTCCTATGCTGGAGACTATGGAGAGGGTCTCCTTCTTCAATATCAACAATCTCTAAGAGAAAGTCGATAGATAATGTCGGTACCCCGTGAGAATGAAACAAGTCCTTTTAAAAGGAACTTGAGTGGTTTGGGAAGTTGTAGTGCAGTGCGTCACTGGGTCCATGATGTCTTGTCTTCAATACCAGTGTTACCTTAGTAACCACCAGTAGCATATGAATTGAACCCGGTATTTGCCCTAAGGTTGAATTATCGGAGGGCTATTTATCTTCACCCTTTTCACATTCATTTCTTTTTCATGCTTCAACCCCTTCAGTGCTTACCGAGACTTCATAACTAGAACCTTGTTGGGTTTATTCCAGTACTAGCTCTGTCTCAGTCCACACTCTTCCCATATCTCACATTTCTCCTTTTTTCATCATACCTAAGGACTTCTACACTTTCTAGTGAATTGTCCCTGGGTAGATCCCTCCGGTTCTGGCAGATCATGGGAACAAATACCTAACCTTATCATCCTTATATCACCATACATAAAGTAAAGTTGGTCGGTCTATTTGGTATTGTTCATCTGCCATTGGAACTAATTGAAAACCATTTGAAAATCAATCCAGATACTTGTGATATATTATCAAAGCATTTTGTACCTGAATTGTTTTAGATAATTTTAGAACAAGAGCTCCCCCTCAACATGTGCATCAGGCATCATTTTGTAATAGAAGTAATTTTCATCTTTGACGGGTTGACTTGCATCTAAGAGTAGTTATATAAAGAACGTGGTTTTCAAAATAGTTGCTCCCCCTCAATATGTGCATAGAAATTTGAAAATGTTTTGCACATATTAGGAAAGGACTGCACATTGAAATAAAATGATCATGTTTCAAATCTTTGTTGTTTAAGATAGATGCTCCCCCTCAACATGTGCATGGAAAATTTGAAATCGTTTGGCACATGTGGGGAGGAAAGCTTGCTAAACACTTATAAAACCAATCATCAAGTTATCAGTTTAAATCCAATTTAAATCATAAATTCTCCCCCGATCACACTTTTCAAATCCTTTGAGAGATGTGATCTCTTATTGATTTAAATTAAATTTTAAGAGCTTTTGAGGAGAATAGTGACTTGCTTTTGAAAAAACTTTTTAACTGATAAGGATCAGATTTTCAGACTTTAAACTCCATTGATTTAACATGCATAATTGTCTTTTGAAAACATAACATTAGCAAAGGTTTTGAATCAACTGAATAAAACATTATTCTTTTTGATTGTTCAACAATAAACCTTGCTCATTTACGTGCCAATTGTTTGAAAAATGACCTTTCAAAATAACCTTTTTAATTCGAATAAAATCATTCTCCCCCTCAATCAATGACACAAGTTGTTGATTGAGAGATAGAGATTTTGACAGATGATAAGCACAAATGATTTACACGAATAATAGAGTACAAGGTATTTTCAAAGCAATTTAGTTTTCATTAGATGGCAAATATTTTTCAGAAGAATCATTAGACGGAAAAATATTTGGAAAGAGAAACATTTGTCTTTTTGATGACAAATATTTTTAAGAATCAGAGCATGAAATTTGTAAAATAAGATAAAGCATAGCTCTGTTCTTTACTTTTAAAACGGATTATGCACTGAAATGACAATAAACCACCATTTTTCTCCATTTTTTTTTAACAAAAACTATGTACATTTGAAGAACATCTAAAGACCCGTGACATTCTTTGAATGTCAACACAAAGTCCGTAGATGATATCGAATAAAGAAAAACATGACCAAATAACAATATTTTTTGGAATTTTTCAAGATTTTTCAAATTTTTATGGATTTTACAGAATTTTATAATTTTATATTTTCTTTTGAGGGTTTTTAAATTTTGTATTTTTTTTTTAATAAATATATACAAGAGATAGATGAATAAAGACCTTTACTCCTCGTCTTCCTCTTGAAGACGCTTGAGTGTTTCCAGTTGTAGACTCTTTAGACCAAGACGTGGAAGGATAAACTCAAAACGTTCTCTAGGAAGAGCTTTGGTGAAGATGTCTGCTAATTGGTATTCAGTCCTCACAAAATAGAGTTCCACCACACCTTTTTCCACTTGTTCCCTAATGAAATGATGTCGAATGTCGATATGCTTTGCTCTTGAGTGTTGTACGTTGTTGCATGAGAGAGCAATAACACTTTTATTATCACAATACAGAGGGATTTTGTTGAATTCAAAGCCATAGTCAGTTAATTGTGATCTCATCCATAGGATTTGAGCACAACAGGATGACATGGCTATGTATTCAGCCTCTGTAGAGGAAATAGAAGTACTCATTTGCTTCTTTGAAGACCAGCTCACAAGCTTATCACCCAAAAACTGAGCACCTCCAGACGTACTTCGACGAGTATCATGACATCTTACATGATCAGCATCTGCATAGGCTGTTAGTGACATATCGGTGTCCTTCGGGTACCAAATTCCCATGTTGATGGTTCCTTGGAGATACCGAAAGACCCGTTTAACCGCTTCAAGGTGCTTTTTGGTAGGCTTAGCTGATATGTAGCACACATGCAAAAGCGAACAAGATATCTGGTCTCTTACGTGAGGTACATCAGGGGATCCAATCATACTACGATATTTCGTTTGGTCTACCATGATCCCTGAGTGGTCCTCATCCAGTTTAGTACGCTCAATCATGGGCGTGTCAACAGGGTCACTAGAATCAAATCCAAATTTCTTTAAAATCTCATTTGCATATTTAGATTGATTTATAAAAATTCCTCCGGGACTTTGTGAAATTTGTAATCTCAAGAAAAATGACATTTGTCCCATCATTGACATTTGAAATTTGGAACCCATTTCATTTGAAAAACGATCACATTCATTGGGGTCAGTCGAGGCAAAGATAATATCATCAACATATATTTGAACGTGAATTAAATGTTTGCCTGACTTTCTGGTGAACAATGTTGGATCAACTGCTCCTTTGCTTAATCCAGTAAATAGAAGAAACATAGATAGTGTATCATACCATGCCCTTGGAGCTTGTTTTAAACCATAAAGAGCCTTCTTCAAAGGATAGACGCGAGTAGGATGTTCTGGATTCACAAAGCCTTCAGGTTGGCTGACGTATACGACTTCTTTAAGATCTCCGTTAAGAAATTCCGTCTTTATATCCATTTGATAGACTACCATGTTCTTACTTGCAGCATTAGCCAAGAAGATTCTGATCGCTTCGATACGAGCAACATGAGCAAATGATTCTTCAAACTCAATACCCTCCTCTTGACGGTATCCTTTTGCAACCAATCGAGCCTTGTTCTTTAAAACATCACCATTCTCATCAAGTTTCACTTTGAAGATCCACTTTAGAGCAATGATCATAGCACAATCTGGAGCAGGTACTAATTCCCATACATCAAGTTGATCAAACTCATGAATTTCTTCTTGCATGGCATTGAACCAGCTGTCTTCATTCATGGCAGTTTTAACATCTTTTGGTTCGACCTTAGAGAGCACGGAGTTGAAGAAGCACCATAAGGCATCGGTTGCAAGTTGTTTCCGGTGGATCTGGACGAGAGGTTTCCAATGATGTTATCCAATGGATGATCATGTGTCCATTTTATGAGGTGTTCATGTGGCTGTTGTTGAGGGACCGGCGTTAGCAGAGTCTATATCTCGGATGAAGATGGTTCTGATGATGATTCAGGATCAAATATGTTTTCGAATGGAGCATCTTTGGGAGTAGCAAAGGGATTAACTTCATCTAGGGTGCAGGGTAAGACACAATTCCATGATGTACACTTGATGATTGAAGGTTTGTTGATGAGACGGATCAGTAATCAGCTTCTTGACTTAATGACATGGAACTGAAGGGTTAACTTCATTGACAGGGCTAGAAGCAACCTCTGTTGTTGGAATTGACAGATCATTGGCATTTGGCTCATAATGTTCATCAAACATTGGATCAAACAATTTCTTCAAATCATCTTCTAAAGGGGTACATAAGGAGTTGCTGGAGAGGGATTAGAAACAAGAGTAGAACTGATGGGACTACTTGATGAAGGTTGAGATGCGGGTCTGAGAACTGGTTTGTCCTGGAGCCATTGGACGGGTCACTCATCGAACGTAACGTGAATTGTTTCCATGATATTTTGGGTTCTTTTGTTGTAGATTCGGTATCCCTTTTTGTTTGGTGCATATCCTACAAATACTCCAATGTCCTCTTTAGCTTTAAGTTTGCCTAAGTCTTGGCCCTCATTAGTTGGATAACACAATGCACCAAACACACGAAGGAATGAGAGATTAGGTTTTCTATTGTGGATAAGTTCATATGGAGTTTTCCATGGCGGTGTGAATTAGGGATCGATTTTGAGTGTAGCATGCAGTGGCAATGGCTTCAGCCCAGAGAAACATTGGAACCTTTGAAAATCGGCATTTGTTCTTGCGGCTTCCACAAGAGTTCGATTTCGTCTTTCAACTACACCGTTCCGTTGAGGAGTTCGTGGAACACTTCTTTGATGATTGATTCCAACACTTTCATAAAACTCACTAATTTGTTTATTAACAAATCAGTTCCATTTTGTTCGGATGATTCTGGCAGTTTTGTTAAGTCGAACTTTCTTGGCATTTGATAAGTTTGATGATGATATCTGGAGTTTCATCCTTTGTCCTTAGGAACTTAACCTAGGTGAATCGAGAGTAATCATCAACCACAACTAACACATATTTCTTCCCAAAGATATTCTTTGCTCTCATGGGTCCACATAAATCCATGTGAATATTGAAGAACTTCGTAATAGAGTTTGTAGGTTTGGGTTTGTGGGCATACTTCTTGCTTTTCCTAATTGGCATTTGAACAAAAGATGATCCTTTTCATACTTTACAATTTCAGGTAAACCTATAACTAAGTCCCTACGGAGAGATCATTGATGGTGCGAAGTTCAAGTGATTGACCGCAGCGATGCGCATAACCATGACTTTGTTTTAGAAGCCTTTGACAACGAGCAAATTGGAGAAGACTTCATCATATCTTCGATAGAGATGGTGTATAGATTTGAACCACGTGTTCCTCTTAAAAGTTCCTTACCATCAAGTTCTCTAACGAAACAAGAATGTTTTCTGAAGGCCACTTCAAGATCAGAATCACAAATTGACCGACGAGAATAAGTTATGACCAAGACCTTCTACGTAATATACCCTGGAGATAACACTATCACGACAACAATAATCTCCATAACCCATAATTGCACCGAAATGATCGTTCCCGAATCTAACAGTCCCGATGAATTTGCTCACGAAGTTCATGAGCCGCGACCGGTCTCCAGTCATATGCTTGGAACAGCCTGAGTCCAGGTACCACAGAACGATTTGAACGATCTGCAGTTGAACACAGACAAGAATGGATAACTGGATAATTGGGATCCCCATGCAAGAATGGGTTCCACTTGGTTAGTAACAGTGATTGGAACACCTACATCAGGAGTAGAAACATTGGAATCATCAGAAATAGATGCAGTGCTAATGTCCGTATTCACCTATTCAAAGTGTGTTCACTTCTTAAGGGAATAGTTCTACCAGTAGGCATCCATTTTCTAGTGGGCATTGTCATAGCAGATTGAGGGCAAAACTGATTATCTTAGGCAAAAGGTATCCATTGATAACCTATCTTACTAAATGTTCTTCCTGTAGGTTTCCACTATTTTCTAACTTTCTTTCGCCTATGCGTTTTAGCCTTCTTAGCTTGATTCTTAACATAACCACTTTTAACAGGGTATTTAGCAGCATTAGACAAATCATTCACACCATATTCATAATTAGTAACAGAAATCAAGCAGTCATCATTACATGGTTTGCAGATAGTATCAGAATTCGAATTAATTACAGTACGCTTATAGCTAATACTAGAATCAACACGATTTGTTTTATTCAACTCAAACTTAATATTCCTAGGGTGATCTTCTACTCTCTTCCAATGCACATTCTTAGCTTGCGAGGTCCTATCTTGCTTGGTATTGCCTGGAGGCTTTGACCCGCTTGCTTTAATGTCACTGATTACTCCTGTAGAGGGAATTATGGGAACATTAGTTGGTTGATCTACTTTTTGCATTCCTGAACTAGATGTGCAGGGATCTGAACTACTTGAAGGCACATTAGTGTTCACTTTCTTAAAACTGGGCATAGAATGATTTGAATGCATGGCACTACGCATAGAACAAGGCATCACAGCTTTTCCTTTCGCACCTAAGGATTTAGGACATGTTGCAATTAAACATTCTATCAGCTCCTGAGATCGTTTGGCCTGAATGCAAGCAAACCTAATTTCTCAATCAAAAGGCTTATCGATCAATTTTCTCACTAAGTTCTGAGTTTTTGTTTTCAAGCTCAATGACACAATCATGGGAGACTTTCATTTGCAATAGATATCTGAAATAGAGCAAGAAGCAGTAATGGAGTGATCGTAGCAGTGTAAAACACATCTTGAGTAATACATTCAGAAATAAGATTCTCATTTAATGTATGTAAGTTCTTCCTCCAATTCTATTAATTTATTCATGCTCATATCACTAACCTCAACTATCATTGCATCAAATTCCTTTTCCATTTCTTTAATATTGGAATCCATCAATTGTTAAGACTCTTAAATGGATTTTTAGGTTTTAAGAAAGGCATGACCTTAGTAAATAGCTCTTTAGTTTGTCAAAACCTTCCCCTAAGGTTTATTCAAGTAGGTGGATCCTTTCTTAACAGTAGTTTTCTCAAAAATCACAATAATTGAAAGATAACATTTTGACTGATTAAGGTCTTGCTTTTAGTGGCAATAGTTCTAGGAACTAAATGCATTGGTGTATTTGGAGGATACAGAGTCGCTGAAGGCATTTTCCTAAGGGGAGGGTTTGTTACAACAAGATTCTGCTTTTTGCTTATCCATATCTTTCTTCCAAAAATCTGTTCTGGGGTTAATTGAGTTTGAGGCTTAAACATGTTAAGGGAGATCCAATTTTCCTTAGTGTAATCATGAGGTTTGATAGTTATGTTTTTCACTTTACATGTAGGGTTGTTGAGTTTCTTATCCATTTTCTTCCTAGTGACTTTCTGATTTCTTATCTTCCTCAGTGCACTCAGCGCAACTAGGTTTCTGCCTAGGCTTAAGGATTTCATTACCATCATAAATAACCTTATGAGCAGTTCTAGCCTTTTTAATGACCTCTGGATTTGGTTCCTAAACAAGAGGAATGCTATGCTTATCGCTTAAG
>OU343222.1:119349870-119408280 GCA_910596185.1 Chrysanthemum makinoi | reverse complement strand
TTTATTTATTAGAAAACCATTCCATTTTTAGTTGTTAGTTTCCGTTTAAAATAGTAAATAACAAGATAAATCTTGTTATCGATATTTTTGGTACAAAAGCCCATTATTATTTACATTTCATAGTTTTATTAGCATTTTCATATATATATATATATATATATATATATATATATATATATTTCGTCAAATTCCATTATTAATCTCATATTGTTATTCGTTTCGAGTCCACAAGCACGAGTCATAACTTCTCGGCTTTTAATCAATCAATAGTCCAAATTATATTAAAGTACATGTTACGGCTTTGTCGGGTCACTATTGACTAAAAAGTCAAAGTACACCGAGCGTAGCTTAAAGTTGATAATTATATATATCAAGTCCAAATTAAATGTCACAATATCGCAATTCAATCCCAAACCAACTCAAAACAATCTCGCCAACCAATCAATCAACCAAATATACTCGAAACCAATGTTATGACCCTAATGGTCATGGCACGGTCACGGTCAAGACCACGTGAACCAAACAAGCTCTAGAAGCTTTTCAGCTCCACGCGTCTCACCCAAACATCAACAATACCAACCAACAAGCTACCAAATCGACCCGACTCGGACCCATGACCCAAGTGGGTCACGTACACCAACCCATGGGTCACGTACATTACCATGGTGGTTCGTACGCCATCCTAAACCAATCCAAACACATCCAATTCACTTCTTCAACATCCCAATCCAATCATTCAAGCTCCAAACACTAACCAAACACAAAACCCATCATCTATCTTAACCAAAAATATGCAACTAAACCCTAAATGCACAAACCCATCAAATTAATACACCACACATGTACCAAACACTAATTACTTGTTTATTTATAAACTAATTAGCTTTAATTTCATGTTCCACCCAAAAGCCCCAAAAATTATAATTAGGTCGAAACCCTAATTTTCAATTCGTAGGTTTTTATTGCCCAATCAACCTCAAAACATGTTCCATTTACCTTATCTAATCACCAATTGCAAAAGCCCGTTGAAACCCTTAAAGTACGAATCTTGATTCAAAGATTTGAAGGTGTTATGGAGGTCCAAATGGGGCGTATTATATATGGTTGGAAAGAGCAGAAAGAGATATTTCTTTTGGTGGTGGAGGTGTTGGGTGACGCACCGGCGGTCGGTGGTGGTGGCCGGAACAGTGGCGGCGGCCACAAGGTGGTGGTGGTTTTAGGGTTTTTAGAGAGAGGTTAGAGAGAGAAAGCACTAGTATGTGTGTTTTAGAGAGAGAAAAAAATGAGGTGAAATGAGGATTTGGGTGGGTATTTATACTAGGCCACTAGGGACCTCAAAATAACTAATTTGGGAGGAGGGGGCGCCGCGAAGAGAAAAGGGAGGGGTCGGGTTGTAATTTTTCATAACTATCCCGTTTACCTATTCCCGAGCTCACATATTGTCCCCCGAGTGTCCCACAACATTTATCCAATTTTCCAACATCGTTATTTACGTTTTTCCACGAGTTTTGACTATTTATTTGTCAATTTTCGAGTTACGGTCTACAAGTTACAATAATTCTTGTTTTAGGCTTTTCTAGTGCGGAATCGAATAGTGCCTACCAAATAGAGTTAAAACTCATACGATAACTCATTTAATAATGAAATAAACCATAAAAACCAATAGACGATATAAAATCAAGTCATGGTTTATAAAAATAGTGATAAAGGCAAGGCTCGGTTCAGTTTAACGTAATGCGGTTACCTAAAATAGACTCCTAAATTTGCCAGTTGTCACACAAGCCTAGGCAAACACCATCATGCATTGGAAGCACGGAAGAGGATAGAAAATTAGAAGATGCCTCTAGGGAGAAAATGGATAAGAAGCTAAAGGATCCTGAGTGTCAAAAGCAAAACATAACAATCAAACCCCATGATTACACAAAAGAAAATTGGATTTCCCTGAACAAGTTTAAGCCTCAAACTCAATTAACCCCAAAACAAGTTTTTTGAAAAAAAGACATGGATAAGCAAAAAGCAAATTTACTTGTTGAAACAAACACTCGCCTTAGGAAGTGCCTCAGATTCTGTGTATCCTTGAATACACCAATGCATTTAGTTCCTAGAACTATTCCCACTAAGAGAAAGACCTTAATCAGCTTGTATGTTGTTTATCAACTATTCGTTGATTTTGAGAAGACAAGTAAGAAGAGAATCACACCTACAGGGATAACTGAAGGGGAAAGGGTTTTGAGCAAACTAAAGAATGCTATTTAACAGAGGTCATACCTTTCTTTAGACAATTAAAAGGCCAATTTGAGAGTCTCCGAAAAGGGATAGACTGGATATTAAAATGGAAAGAATTTGATGCAATGATAGTTGAGGTCAATGATTATGAACGGGGAACTCAAATATAATGAAATTAAAAGGAAGAATCTGCATATCTTAAATGAGAACTTAGTATTGAGTTGTGTGGCTCAAGATGTGTTTTATACTGTTACTAAGCATTCTATTACTGCATCTCAATTTCATGAATTATCTGTTGCTTTGAAAGTTTCCCATAATCGTGTCATTGAGCTTGAAAACAAAAACTCAAAACTAAATGAGAAAATTGATCAGGATGATCACGATAATTTGGTAAAACACTTTTCTAAGCTAGAAGTTGAACATTCTGACTTGCAACTAAAATATCAACATCTCAAAGAAAATGTTAAAACCTCAAACATCAAGATGTCCTCGGATGTTCCAGAGCTTGATGCAGTTTTTGAAATAAACAAACGTGATGAAAAATTATTCGGCTGTAACACGATCAGAAAGTTAAAAACCTAAATCTCACAATTAAAGGGTGAAAAGAACAATGTGACTGGCTCTCAAATGCCTCCTCCTTTAGATTCTCAATTTTCTCAAAACTTTCATCTTCAAAACATCAGTAACGTATTACAACAAAAAAATAAGAGTTTTCTAAAAGAAAATGAAAAGGTCAAACGAGATTTCAAAGAGTTATACGATTCAATGATAGTCACTCGTGAAAGAAACAATGAAAAAATAACTTCGTTACAAAAGGAAATGAGTCGAGAATCAAAGTAAAAAGGGAAAATGCCACTTGTCTTTAATGAGAATGTTGCATCAAAGACATCTACAGATTCTAAATATATTGTGACTGTTAAATACATACCTCCTCATCTTAGAAATAACGAACTTGTGTTTCATAACTATTTATGTCACCTTAAGGATAGTCTAGAATGTCTCTGTGTGATTGTAGAGGATGCATAAATAAGCCACTTGATAGTGAAATTAGATATGCTTGCATATATGCCAAACGATCTCGAGTGTTAGAATGTTTAAGAGCAACATGCCCTAAATCCTTATGTGATAAAGATAAAGCTGTGATGCCTTGCTCTATGCGGTGTTAAGAAAGAACTTTAATGTGCCTTCAAGTAGTTCAGATCCCAGCACTTCTAAACCGAAGCATAAAAAAGTAGCAAAACCAACTAATGTTCCCATTCCCTCTACAGGAGTAAAAAGTGACACCAAAGCTAGCAGGTCAAAGCCTCAAGGCAACACAAAGACTGATAGGACCTTGCAACTCAAACGATTTCAAATTTTCCATGCACATGTTAAGGGGGAGCATCTATATCAAACCAAAAAGGATGGAAATGTGATTGATTTGTCTCTAAGTGCAAGTTTTCCCTAATATGTGCAAAACACTTTCGAATCTCGATGCACATATTGAGGGGGAGCAAATTTTTGAAAACCACATCCTTTCCCAAAAAATATCTTTAACAGTATTTGAAACACTTATTTTGATCGGGAAGGTGATGTAGATGTTTTTAGAAAATGTTAATCAAAGAAGTGAATTCTTCCTCTTGCCTCCATGTGCAAAAATGATTTCAAATATACGATGCACATGTTGAGGGGGAGCTCTTTCTAAAATATCAAAAACAATTCAGGTACAAAATGCTTTGATAATATATCACAAGTACCAGGATTGATTTTCAAATGGTTTTCAATTGGTTCCAATGGCAGAAGAACAATACCAAAAAGACAGACCAAATTTACTTTATGTATGGAGATATAAGGATGGTTAGGTTAGGTATTCGTTCTTACGATCCCTTGAGCGGAGGATCTACCAGGGACAACACTAGATTGTGTAGAAGTCCTTAAGGATGATGAAAAAGGAGAAAAGTGAGAAATGGGAAGAGTGCGGATTGAGATAGAGCTAGAACTGGAACAAACCCAACAAGGTTCTAGTTATGAAATATGAGTAAGCACTTGAAGGGGTTAAAGAATGAAAAAGAAATGAATGAGAAAAGGGTGAAAACAAATAGCCCTCCATTATTTCAACCTTAGAGAAAGCGGGGTTCAATTCATATGCTTTCTGGTGGTTACCAAGGTAACAGGTATTGAAGAAGACAAGACATCATGGACCCAGTGACGCGTGCACTACAACTTCTCAAGATACTCAAGTTCCTCTTAAAAGGACTTGTTTCATTCTCACGGGAAACCTACATTATCTATCTACTTTCTCCTATAGATGGTTGATATTGAAGAAGGAGACCCTCTCCCTAGTCTCCGGCATAGGAACCAAATGTGCACTTTTGAGTCTAGAGCCACGAGATCATCAACAAATCTCATTAGGACACAATCAATGAAGACTCACTGTTTCACACAATGTGGATAGTGAGAATATATCTTATGAGTCCTACGCATTATCCTTGTGGTATTGCCAGAACATCTGAGTGGTATGCTAACATACTCACAATGAAGATGAAAAGCCTTCTAGAGCCAACATCAAAAAAGCTCTTGGTAGGTCGCATGTGAGATCTATCCAATAGATCAACCATGTGACAACTGAACAGAAACAATGGGGCAATTCAAAATTATGAATCAATCCTAGTTTAGGTAATGGATTGACGGATACCTTTGAAAAACCGGTCGTTGTGTTTAAAATTCTTTTCTCTAGCACATCGACTATGTACTAATATTTCAAAAATATAAGGTGTTTATGATTGATAATTGATTTTCCTTAAAACCTTCAATGTATTGCAAAAACACTTTATATTGAGCAGTACGCGACTGTTTTTCAAATCACTTTTCATCAATCAGTGAATCTCAATTATTTGGTTCACTTCCGTGTTGTCTTCTTTGAGACGTTCCGGTTTGAGAACGTCGAGCAGCTTCAAAACCCTGTCAAGGAGATTCTTGAATTATACGATCCAAAGGCGGTACATCTTGATCAACGGGGAACCATAGCCGCATGCTCACACTACACATTCATTTCTAAAGAAATCGTGATACGTGCTTCAACGACTCTGATATTTTCACTCCATGCTTTTGCTACGCTGCTACCAATATCATGAATCAACTAAAGCTTTCGCTACTCTGATGAGAAGAAATCATGATCCAGAATGTGAGCATGTCGATCCAATGTTACAACCTCACATAATGTCAGCACTACAAAGGAAAAGTCGGAGATTTATGGTAGCTGATGATCTCAAAGCTGGCTCAAAACTCATTATCACGTGGATCAGTTAAAGACCTCCACTTGGATTAACCAAACATGCAAAACTTGAAGAATCAAAGACTACGAACAACGGTAATGAACTTAAACAAGAATCCAAGAAAATCTTAATAATATACATTTTGTATTCTATGTAATTTGAGGTGACCTCCCTAGGGGGAGATTGTTAGGATTAGAAAATCCAGTTGTTAAAGTGTCGGTCACCTCAAGTATATGTAATCGTTAGAAAGCTCGTAGTCGTAGCTATTTAATAGTAGTTATTTAGTTAGAAGTAACACCATGGAGGACGACCGGGTCTTTACATTGTATGCACGATCCACGACGTAGTGGCGTTTTTTATGTAGGTACTATAAATACCCTCTACCTCCCAAGGTAGAGGTTTGGAGCTCATAATAAAACTTTTCTTTCTCTCTCATGTTCCCTAAACCTCTAAACTTTTCTCTCTAAAACCTTAAATTACCTTTCATATTAGTCATGGTTTGATATGTTTGTCAATATGTTTACCAATATCATTATCAATATCATTTCTAATCATAGTTCTTTTAAAGATCACGACTCTCTCTTGGGGCGACACTCGGATTTACTTAAGGCTTTACTTCATCTGATCGGGTTTTCTGCCCGTTAGTATGTGTTTATCCTAAGTTTGTCTAAGTTTTATAAATATTAAAAGCAGGATGAAATAGCACATCATTAAGTTTCCTAGGAAAATAAATCTGTACAGTATGAGTATGAAAAACATAGTGTCCAAAGAAAACCTTACATGTTTAGTTGTCTGACTTCTTTAGATGAATCTAACGGCGTAACTCCATCCTAGGATTACGCCGTAACTAATTAGGTCAAATGATGTTCCACGCCGCTACAAGCTATGCCGTAACTCATTCCACAAATATGAAGTAACTATGATTTATTGAAGATACGGCGTAAATCATTCCTCATGTTACGCCGTAACAAGCTTTTCCAAAGCAAAATACGAAGAAATGGATGTTACGGCATAACTCTCAACTTAAGTTACCGGCGTAGCCGATCAGCCTATAAATACACTTTGAGTATGCATTTCTCATCATTTACTCCACACACAAAAGATGAGAACGTGGGTAGGAGGCTCGTTAGGATTTGGAAAATCCAGTAGTTAAAGTGTCGGTCACCTCAAGTATATGTAATCGTTAAAAAGCTCGTAGTCATAGTTATTTGATGTTAAGTAGTATTTAGTTTTGTAACACTGTGGAGGGACGGGAGGTCTTTACCCTGTATGCACGATCCTGACCCGCCGGTGGCGTTTTATTGTAAGACTATAAATACTCTCTACCTCCCAAGGTAGAGAGTTTGAGCTCATAATAAGATTTTTTTCTTTCTCTCACTAAAGTTCCCAAACCTCTAACTTTCTCTCTCTAAACTCATCTATATAATACGCCTACTTTGTTTATGGTTTGATGTGTGTGTGAAATCCAATATGTTACAAATGGTATCAAGAGCCATGGTTAGATCATCTCTTACACATCCTTGGATTTCTAGTGGTTTTAGATGGTTTTGAGTTTGAAAAAGTTTAGTGGTTTTTGCATCATTTGGTTCATTTCTTGTGTTAAAGTTTGAATTTTGGTGTACTTTTGTGTTTAGGATCATTATATGTGCTTGGGTTTTGATTTGGTAGGCTTGAATCACTATGGTTGAGCTTGTTTTGGATTGAAAAGTGTGTTTTAAAGTTTTCTTGTAGCGACTTGGGTCTCAGTGGAATTTCTTGTTAGCGACTTGCTTTACTAAAGGTAGCGAGTTGTATTGTGTTTTGGTAGCGACTTGGTCTAGCGACTTACTCTTTAGAGACAAGCCATTCAGCAGTACACTTAGTGGATTCTCCACTACTGGTGCTTGACTTATTGGAGGTAATTGCTTTCAATTTGATAGCGACTTGTTCTTTAAGTTTCTTAGTGACTTGGTGGTAGCGATTTGGTCCTTAGCGAGTTGCTATTTAGAGACTTGACATCTTAGCGACTTGGTGTATAGCGACTTGCTTTGTCAAAATTAGTAGCGATTTGGAAACTTAGCGACTTCTTCAATTACTAGCAACTTGGTGCCTAGCGTCTTGGTTCGAGATTCTTAGCGACTTGGTTGACTTTTGTGTGTATACGGTTTTCTCTTAATTTAGTAAAATCCCGTGAAAGAATCTATTTCCGGTTTAATCATTGAGTTATAAAATCCTGTTATCTTTAAACATGTCTACCGCGTACCTACAATCATCTCCATGTTGCGAGGGATGTTCAAGCGGTTGGTTCGGATACTCGTCCACCCATGCTTAGCCAGGCGACTTCACGACTCTTGGGCTCAGAATCGGATGTCTTGTCTTGGAAAGGAAAATGGGGTCAATTCTCAAATCGATTGATGAAGGACCTTATCAGTTGAGACTACAGAGACTTAATTGATACATTGCAGATGGAACAATGATCTATGGAATAGGCGGACCAAGACATATGATGAGCTCAATGATAAGGAGAAAAAGAGATTCGATCTGATATCGGGGCTTCAACATCATACTTCAAGGTCTTCCAAAGATATCTACAAGCTTATCAATCACAACACTGAAGCCAAGGCTGTTTGGGATAACGTCAAGATGCTTCTTTACGGTTCGAATTAACTATGGAAGATGAGAATCACAACTCTATGATGAATTTGAGCACTTCAAGATGAAACCGAGAAAAGTCTATGAGTATACATTGAGATTCCAAGCTTGTTAATGACATGAGGAACATCGAATGACTATGCCAAACATTGACTAAACTCAAATTTGTGAACAACATGAATCTCGAATGGCACAAGTTTGTCACCTCTGTGAAGCTAACTAAAGGATTGAAGAATACAAACTATGAGCAACTCTATGCCTTCCTTCCTCAGAATGAGAGACATGCTATGTTTGAAAAAAGGATTCTTGATCAGTTCAAAACAAACCGGGGAGAGACAAGCTCATCAAATGATTCAACCGCCTTCTACTCAAACATTGGAATTACCACCAAAGCATCTCAAGTTATACCCATGGGTAATGGTAATCACAAACTCATACCCGGTCCTATGTTCAAACAATCGATCTTTGATGTACACATGGGAAACTTCATTAATCAACTGGCTCTCATAATTAGTCAAAACATGAACTCTCTCCCACCAACAACACAACCTGAGAGCGCATCAATCCACACAATCAAGCCACTGTCAGAGATGGGAAAGTTATGGTGCAACCAGTTCAAGAAAGGCAGTATGAACAAGGAAGAGGTGGAGTCGGTAGAGGATATGTGGCAAATCTGAATAGTGGAAGGAATGGAAATCAGGACAAGCAAAACCTATCAAATGTTACAACTGTGGTGGTGAGGGACATATTGCAAGGAAGCGCACATCTCCAGCGTCCCGAATCTGAGTACTTGAAGGATAAGATGTTGCTTGTGCAAGCTCGGGATAATGGTGTGACTTTGGATGAAGAAGAGTTATTGTTTCTTCTGAGGGAAATGCCAAGACATATGATCACGGATGTGGATGAGCGGCCAATTCGGAATGCCACAATCATCGAATGCCTTTCAAGTCGATTGTGATGCATACGACTTTGATGTTGATGATGAACCTACTGCACAAACAATTTTCATGGCTAGCATTTCTCCAATGGTCCCTCTTAAAGTCTCTTCATCACCACAAGCTGGTCCATCCAAAGACAAAATCATCTCGAGGTATTAAAACTATCGATGATGGGATGTGCAAAAGATGCATGACAAAGTACAATCAAGCGAAACTATTGTCAAATATTGAAAATATGGGTAATATCAATGTTGTCCCATATGATCAATATGTGATACAAAGTGAAAGTGAGGTTGTACCAAGTGATGCATCTTCTGCGATCAATGATGACTATGTTTTTGATGAATACACTTGCATGTGCCCCGATGATTCGTTATCTCTAAACTAATGCCTATAAAGAACGTGTTGCTATTTATGAACAACGTGCTAAGTTTGAGTTAACTACCCGTGAGCAGTAAATGGATGACCAAATCGCAATTATTAGAAAAAAGTAATTTTAGAAGAAGATATTAAAACAAGAGTTAAACTCCTTACAAGAAAAGCTTTCTAAAACAGCTAAGCAAAAACAAGAACTTCAAGAAAATGTTAAAATGCTTAAGCAAGAATTTAATGCTAAGGAATCAAAACTTTTGAATGATTTTTCTAATCTAAAACTTTGAAAAACAAGCTTGAAAATAAGTTGTACGTACGTACAAGGGAATACCATTCAGTTCTCATGATCACTAAGCATAGAGTTTTAAGCGATAAGCATAGCATTCCTTGTTGAGGAACCAAATCGAGGTTGTTAAAAGGCTAGAAATGCTCATAAGTAATCTATGATGGTAATGAGATTCTTAAACCTAGACGAAACCTAGTTGCGTTGAGTGCCTGAGGAAGATAAGAAATTAGATGATGCATCTAAGGAGAAAATGAATAAGAAGCTAGATGATCCTGAATGTAAAAAGAATAACATAACGATCAAACCCCATGATTACAAGAAAGAAAATTGGATCTCCTTGAACAAGTTTAAGCCTCAAACATTGTTAACAGAACAAGTGTTCGGAAAAAGGATTTAGATAAGCAAAAACTGAAAATCTTGAAACAAACCCTCCCTTAGGAAAATGCCTAGAAGCTGTGTATCCTCCAAATACACCAATGCATTTAGTTCCTAGAACTATTGCCACTAAGAGCAAGACCTTAATCGGTCAATATGTTATTTTTCAACTATTTGTTGATTTTGAGAAAACTTGTAAGAAAAGGATCACACCACCTGGGATAAGCGGAAGGGAAAGGGGTTTTGAGCAAACAAAGAATGCTATCGAGGTCATGCCTTTCTTCAAACAATTAAAAGATCAATTTGAGAGTCTTAAAAAAGGGATGAACTTAGATATTAAAGAAATGGAAAAGGAATTTGATGCGATGATTGTTGAGGTTAGTGACTATGGCGAGCAATTAAAATATAATGAGATTGAGAGGAAGAACTTGCATAACAAGAATCTTATTTACGAATGTATTGCTCAAGATGTGTTTTACCTTTTCAAATTGTTCCATTAATGCTTCTCAATTTCATGAATTATCTGTTGCTCAGAAAGTCTCCCATGATCGTGTCATTGAGCTTGAAAAAACTAATTCTAAACTTAATGAGAAGTTGAACAGGATGATCATGATAATTTGGTAAACATTTTTCTAAACTAGAAGTTGAACATTTTGATTTACAACTAAAATATCAACATCTAAGAGAAAATGTCAAAACCTCAAATATCAAGACATCCTTGGATGCTCGAATTTGATCAGTTTTCAAAATTAAGCGTGATGAACGATTCAAGCTCATTGTACGATCGAGAAAGTTGAAAGCCCAAATCTCTCAATTAAAGGGTGAAAAGAACAATGTGACAGGATCCCAAATGCCTCCTCCTTTAGATTCTCGGTATTCTCAAACTTTTCATCTTCAAAACTTAGTTAATGCCTTACAAAAGGAAAGCGAGAGTTTTCTAGAAGAAAATGAAAAAGTTAAGCGACACTTTAAAGAGTTATATGATTCAATGAAAGTCACTCGTGACCAAAACAACGAAAAATAACGTCTTTACAAAAGGAAATGAGAAGTGGGGAAAATGGGAAGCGCCACTTGTTTTAATAAGAATGTTGCTCAAAGTCACCCTCGGTTGCAAATACATTGTGACAGGTTAAATATATTCCTCCTCATCTTAGGAATAATGAACTGCTTTTCATGACTATTGTGCTCACCTTAAGGATAGTCTAGAATGTCTCCGTGAGATTGTTGAAGAGGATTTCATTAATAAACCTCTTGATAGAGAAATTAGGTTTGCTTGCCTCCGGGCCAAACGATCTCAAGAGCTGCTAGAATGTGTAATTGCAACATGTCCTAAATCCTTAGGTGCAAAAGGCAAAGCTGTGATGCCTTGTTCTATGCCTAGTGCCAAGCATAGAAACCATTCTATGCGTTTCGAAAGTGAACACTAATGTGCCTTCTAGTAGTACAGAGATCCTTGCACATCTAGTTGAGGGAATGCAAAAGTAGATCAACCAACTAATGTTCCCATAATTCCCTCTCATGAGTGTCGGTGACATTAAAGCAAGCGGGTCAAAGCCTCAAGGCAATACCAAACAAATAGGACCTCAAGCTAAGAATGTGCATTGGAAGAGAGTAGAAGACCAACCTAGGAACTTTAAGTTTGAGTTGAATAAAAGAATCGTGTTGATTCTAGTATTAGCCATAGGCGTCTTGTAATTAATTAATTACGATACTATTTGCAAACCATGTAATGATGTGCGTTTGAATTCATTTGCTAATCATGAATGTGGTGTGAATGCTTTGTCTAATCTTTGTCAAATGCCAGTTAAAATTGTTAATGCTAAAAATCATGCAAAGAAGGCTAAAAGCAAAAAGAAAGGTTAGAAAATAATTGGAAACCCACGGAAGAACATTTATAAAGATAGGTTATCATGGATACCTTTTGGCCAATAATCACGGTTTGCCCTCAATGCGCTAAGACTATGCCCACTAGAAAATGGATGCCTCTTGGTAGAACTATTCCCTTAAGAAGTGAACATACTTTGAATAGGTCAAATACAAACACCGGCATTGCATCTATTCTAATGATTCCATTGCTTCTACTCCTGATATGGATGTTTCTATTTCTGATGTGGGTGTTCCAATCACTGTTACTAACCAAGTGGAACCCATTTTTGCATGGGGATCCCAATTATCAAGTTATCCATTCTTATGCGTGTTCAAGCGCGAGATCGTTCAAATGTTCTTTGGTACTTGGACTCAGTGTTCCAAGCATATATTTGGAGACGGTCGCGGACTCATGAACTTCGTGAAATAAATCATCGGGTTGTTAGATTGAGCGACCATTTTGGAGCAATTATGGGTTATGGTGATTATGTAGTTGGAAAAGTGTAATCTCCAGGGTATATTATGTGGAAGGTCTTGGTCATAATTTGTTCTCTGTTGAATTATGCGTGATTCCGATCTAGAGGTGGCCTTTAGAAAACATACTTGCTTTGTTAGAGAACTTGATGGTGTGGAATTATTAAGAGGTTTCGTGGTTCTAATCTATACACCATCTCTATCGAAGACATGATGAAGTCTTCTCCAATCACGCTTTGTCGTCAAAGGCTTCTAAAACAAAGTCATGGTTATGGCATCGTCGTCTCAATCACTTGAACTTCGGCACCATTAATAACCTTTTTAGAAAGGATCTTGTCGAGGCTTACCTAGTTAAAATATGAAAAGATCATCTTTGTTGACTTGCCAATTGGGTAAAAAGCAGAAATATGCCCACAAACCAAAACCCATAAACTTCGATGTGAAGTTCTTCATACCCTTCATATGGATTTGTGCGGACCAATGAGAGTGCAAGCGATAAATGGGAAGAAATACATTCTAGTAGTTGTTGATGACTACTCTCGATTTACTTGGGTAAAGTTTTGAGGACAAAGGATGAAACTCCAGATGTCATCATCAAACTAATCAAGCGACTTCGGGTTCGACTCAACAATACATTCGAATTGTTGAGCGGACAATGGGCAGTTTGTCAACAAAGACTTAATTCCGTTTATGAAAGTGTTGGAATCAGTCATCAAAGAAGTGTCCCGCGAACTCCTCCAGCGAGCGGTGTAGTTGAAAGCGAAATCGAACTCTTGTGGAAGCCGAAACAATGCTAATTTATTCAATTCCAATGTTTCTATGGGTGAAGCCATTGCCCTTGCTTGCTACACCCAAAATCGTTCCCTTATACACACCTCTCATAGAAAAACTCCATATGAACTTGTTCATGCTGAAAACGATCTCTCCTTGTTATTGTTTGGTGCTTGTCTTATCCAACAATGAATGGCAAGAGACTTAGGTAAATTAAGAGCAAAGGCAGATATTGGAGTTTTTGTTGGTTATGCACCAAACAAGAAAGGTTACAGAATCTACAACAAGAAGAACCCAAATATCATGGAAACAATTCACGTTACGTTCGATGGTGACGGTCAAATGGCTCTGGACAATCGATTTGGACCCGCACTTCAAAAGCAGTCCATTGGTTCATCCCTTGTACCAAACTCTTCTGCAACTCTATGTACCTCCATCGAAGATGATTTAAAGAAATTGTTTGATCCAATGTTTGATGAACATATGAACGAATCTTGATGAAATGTCAATTCCATCAACGAGAGGTTCACTCTGTCCACGTGAATGAAGTGAACCCTTAGTCTCAATATCATTAAGTCAAGAAGTGCATGCTACTGATCACTCTGTCTCATCAACAAATCATCAATCATCGAATGTACATCATGAAATTTTTTGGCATCAATGAAGAAGTTAATCCCTGCTACTCAGAAGATGCTCCATTTGAAAATATATTTGCTCACGAATCATCATCAAAACCATCTTCATCGAGGAGACATCGACTGCTACTTGAGTTCCACAACAACAACCACATGAACACCTTAGAAAATGGACACATGATCACCCATTGGACAACATCATTGGAAACCCCTCTCGCCCGGTATCCACACGAAACAACACAGCCGATGCCTTATGGTGCTTCTTCACTCAGTACTCTCAGGTCGAACCAAAAGGCATTAAAACCGCCATGAATGAAGGCTATTTGGTTCAATGCCATGCAAGAAGAAATTCATGAGTTTGATCGACTTGATGTATGGAATTAGTACACACTCGATTGTGCTATGATCATTGCTCTAAATGGATCTTCAAAGTGAAACTTGATGAGCATGGTGATGTCTTAAAGAACAAGGCTCGATTGGTTGCAAAGGATACCGTCAAGAGGAGGGTATTGACTTTGAAGAATCATTTTCTCCATTTGCTCGTATCAAGCTCCGAGAATCTTCTTGGCTAATGCGGCTAGTAAGAACATGGTCGTATATCGGATGGATAGCGGCATTTCTTAATGGTGATTTGAAAGAGGTGGTTTACGTCGACCAACCGAGAGGGTTTGTAAATCGAGCATCCTACTCATGTATATCGCTTGAAAAAGGCCCTTTACGGTTTAAAGCAAGCTCCTAGAGCATGGTATGATACGCTGTCAAAGTTTCTTCTATCCTTTGGATTGAAAGGGAAGCGGTTGATCGACATTGTTCACCGTCGAGAGCAAACATTTAATTCACGTTCAAATTTATGTTGATGATATTATCTTTGCCTCGGCCCGACCCAATGAATGTGATCGTTTTTCAAATGAAATGGGTTCCAAATTTCAAATGTCAATGATGGGACAAATGTCATTTTCTTGGGATTACAAATTTCACAAAGTCCCGAAGGCATTTTTATAAATCAATCTAAATATGCAAATGAGATTTTAAAGAAATTTGGATTTGTATCATATGACCTGTTGACACTCCCATGATTGAACGAACCAAACGGATGAGGACCACTCGAGGATCATGGTAGATCAAACGAAATATCAGTATGATTGGATCCATGTGTACCTCACGGCTAGCAGACGAGACATCTTGTTATTTTGTTTGCATGTGTGCTAGATATCGGCTAAGCCTACTAAAAGCACCTTGAAGCGGTTAAGCGGGTCTTCGGTATCTCCAAGGAACCATCAATATGGGACTATGGTACCCGAAGGACACCGGTATGTCACTAACGACCTATCAGATCTTGATCATGCGGGATGTCAAGATACCTTGTCGAAATACGTCGGGAGGTGCTTTCAGTTTTTGGGTGATAAGCTTGTAAGATGGTCTTCAAAGAAGCAAATGAGTACTTCTATTTCCTCTGGAGAAGTGAATACATAGCCATGTCATCTTGTTGTGCTAAAATCCTTTGGATGAAGATCCCAATTATCACGACTATGGCTTTAAGATTCAATGGAAATCCTACATCTTTGTGATAATAAAAGTGCTATTTCTCTCTCTACAACAGCGTTCAACACTCAAGAGCAAAGCACATTGACATTCGACATCATTTCATTCGGGAACAAGTGGAAAAGGTGTGGTGGAACTCTATTTTGTGAGGTCTGAATACCGGTTAGCAGACATCTTCACCAAAGCTCTTCCAAGAGAGCGTTTGAGTTTATTCTTCCGCGACTTGGCAGAAAAGCCTTCAACGAGAAACACTCAAAGCGTCTTGGGGAGGAAGACGAGGAGTAAAGGTCTTTCTTCATCTATCTCTTTGTATATATTTTTTCAAAAAGCAAAATACAAAATTACAAAACTTTCAAAAATCAAATAGAAAATCATAAAACTTTCAAAATCCATAAAAAATGTGAAAAATTTTGAAAAATCCTCAAAATATTGTCATTTTGTCATGCTTTTCTGGATTGATAATATCTACGGTCTTGATGCTGTCATTCAAAGAATGACACGGGACTTTAGATGTTGTTCGAATTAAAAAAATACATAAATAAATAAAATTTGGGAGAAGAAAATGGTGGTTTATTGTCATTTGAGGCAGTAACCGTTTTAAAAAAAGCGAGCCATGCTTTATCTTGTTTTTCAAATCTCATGCTCGATTCTATAAAAAATTATCTATCAAATGAAAACAATTGCTTTGAAAAAATTACTAGGGCTCAATTTTTGAAAATCATTTGGACTTATTTGTCAAAATATCTATCTCTCAATCAACAACTTATGTCATTGATTGAGGGAAGAAATTTTAATTAAAAGTGTATTTTTAAAAACAATGGTTTGTTTTCAAAAGATATTCAAGCATGTTTAAATCAATGGAGTTTAAAGTCTCAAATTCAATCCTTATCGGTTAAAACTTTTCATAATCAAGTCACAATTCTCCTTAAAAGCTTTCAAAATCAATTTAAATCTATCACAAATCTCAAATGATTTGATAATTGTGATCGAGGAGAGAATTGTGATTTAAATTGGATTTAACTGATAATTGATAAATGGTTTTATAAGGATGTACAAGCTATCCTCGCATGTGACAAGCGATTTCAAATTTTCATGCACATGTTGAGGGAGCATCTACTTTAAACCTAAATTATTGAAAGCGTGATTGAATTGTCTCTAAGTGCGGTTCCTCTAATATGTGCAAAACTCTTTTCAAACTTGAGGCACATATTGAGGGGGAGCAAAATTTTGAAAACCTCATCCTTCCTCAAAATGCTTTATCTACTCAAATGGATTGGGAAGTGATGATGATATCTTTTAGAAAATGGTAATCAAAAAAGTTAATTCTTCCTCTTGCCTCCGTGTGCTAAACGATTTCAAATACATTATGCACATGTTGAGGGGAAGCTCTTGTTCTAAAATATCAAAAAACAATTAGTACAAAATGCTTTGATAATATATCATAAGTATATGGATTGATTTTCAAATGGTTTTCAATTGGTTCCAATGGCGGATGAACAATACCAAATAGACCGACCAAATTTACTTTATGTATGGTGATATAAGGATGATAAGGTTAGGTATTTGTTCCCATGATCCGCTAGAGCCGGAGGGATCTACCCAGGTGCAATCCACTAGATAGTGTAGAGTCCTTAGGTATGATGTAAAAAGGAGAAAAATGAGATATGGGAAGAGTCTTGGTTGGTGAGCTAGTCTTGGAATAAACCCAACAAGGTTCTAGTCATGAAGTCTCGGTAAGCACTGAAGGGTTGAAGAATGAAAAAGAATTGAATGAGAAAAGGGTGAAAACAAATAGCCCTCCATTAATTCAACCTTAGGGCAGAAATTGGGTTCAATTCATATGCTCTTGATGGTTACTAAGGTAACGGTATTGAAGACAAGAGCGTCATGGACCGGTGGCGCACGCACTAAACTTCCCAAGCTACTCAAGTTCCTCTTAAAAGGACTTGTTTCATTCTCACGGGGAACCTACATAATCTATCGACTCTCTTAGAGATTGTTGATATTGAAGAAGGACCTCTCCTAGTCTCGACATAGGATCCAAATAGCACAAATGAGTCTAGAGCCACGAGATCATCAATAAATCTCTTTAGGACACTTTCTTGAAGACTTCTATTTCACACAATGTGGAATGAGAGATTATATCTTATGAGTCCCTCACTATCCTTGTGGTATTGCCAAGACTTAATTGTGTCATATGGACCTCATGGAGTGGAAGCGATTCAATATTGAATCAATCGAGGTCCAAGAAAATGGATTGGCCGGATGCCTTTAAAAGATTATTTGTGTTTAAAAACTCTTTTCTCTAGCACATCGATTGTGTACAATTATTTCAAATCAAAAGGTGTTTATGATTGATAATTGATTTTTCATTAACCGTTGTATTGCAAAAACAATTTATATTGAGCGGTATACGATTGTTTTTCAAATCTCTTTTCATCAATCGTTAATCTCTATTATTTGGTTCACTCACTCCGTGTTGTCTTCTTTGAGATGCTCGGTTTGAGCGGCTAGAGGTACTTCGAAAACCTGTCGAAATTCTTGAATTATACACGATCACGAGGCGGTACTTATCTTGATCAGCGAGGAGCAGTGGGCGTGTACCTCAATTCAGCGAAAGTGATCAAAGACACTTCGTCGGTAACTTTAACTACTTGTTGTATGCGAATGCGCCCGGCGTTCTTGTTGTCGGAATGGAAGCGGTCAATCCATAGCCGCATGCTCACACAACATTCATTTCAAAGAAATCATGATAAGTGCATCAATGACTCGATATTATCTCTCCATGCTACGCTCTGTGTGCCAATATCATGAATCAACAAAAGCTTCGCTACTCACGATAAGAAGATATCATGATCCAGAATGTGAGCATGTCGGTCTAAATGTCACAACATCACACAATACCAACACCACATAGGAAGAGTCGAGAGATTTAATGTGGTGATGATCTCAAAGGCGGCTCAATCATTATCCGTGGATCGATAAAGACCTCCACTTGGTTTAACCAAACATGCATTGTGAAGAATCAATGACTCTGACCTGGCAAAGTAATTCATCAAGTGCAAGAACAATTTATAATGTAATATCGGTTTGTATTCAATGTAAGTTTAATGTGTGTTTGAGGTGACCTCCCTAAGGGGGAGATTGTTAGGAATTAGAAATTCAGTGTATTAAGAGTCGGTCACCCAGTATATGTAATCGTTAGAGCTTCGTAGTCATAGTTATTTTATGTTAAGTAGTATTTAGTTTTAGTAACACCGTGGAGAATGGGGCCTTTTACCCATTTGTATGCACGATCCACGGCCGTGTAGGTGGCGTTTGTTTATGAATACTATAAATACCCTCTACCTCAGGTAGAGGTTGGACTCAATACCATTTTCTTTTGTTTCACATAGTTCCCAACTCTCTTCCATTTCTCTCTCTAGAACTTTCTCTCTCTAAGCTTACTTTGTCGCCCATAGTGATTATGGTTTATTGTGTTTGTGAAATCCTATATCTTACACAAGGTGATGAGTGTGTAAATACTCATCATTTTTGGTCCAATCTGAGCTACCAAAACATTTAAAACACTTCGAAAATGCATCAAAATAAGAAAATATTCAAAATTGTGTTTTATATGTTTTAGGATGCAAAATGTTTAAATCAGGATGAAAAACGAGCTAAGTTTGCATAATTGGCGGGTTTGAGTCCTGACTTTCAAATCTTGACAAATCAGTCCACTGACATTTGTTTTGAAATAAAAGTCAACCCCAGAGTCTTTTCAAATCAAAATTTATCAAAATGATCCTTGGGTAAAAAGTTTGGAGAATTTACAAGTTTGGTCCTTTAAGTTTCAAAATTGGCAAAAATAGTCCTTGGAAGTTTAAAAATGGAAAATTATCTTTTTTTTGGTCCTTGTACTATAAACTTGCAAAATTGACCCTTGGAACAACTTTGCAAATTCTGATTTGGTCCTTGGTTTTTGTGGAATTGCAACTTTGGTCCTGATATTTTAACCACTTGACCCGCGAACCCTTTTTTATATGAACCCTGCCAAAACACCCTTGAACCCTTTGTCTAATAATAGAACCCGGTCAAACCGATCAATACCCCGCATCCTTTTCTCCAAAACACTTACATACTCACACTCTCGCAACCATCTCCCATCACCTCACCTCGGCTCATCTTCACCTCTCCATCCCTCCACCTCCACAACAAACCAAATAAATTGTTAAATGCTTCTCCTTCCTTGCACTCAATCACCCCGATTGCTATATCTTCTTTTGGTAGCCAAAAGCGAATCGCGGTATATCAACTCCAATAATCAATGGTCCAGAAAGAGGTGGGAAATATTTCAGAAGACACGTGGGATCACTTTTTTTGATAAATAGAAGGAAGAGAAGAGGAGAGAAGAGATAGTTCTAGTTTTTTATTTTTTCATGTATGTAGTATTTAATTTTATTGTCTTAATTAGTTTCTTAAATTGTAATCCTAAGCTTTCCTGTAATGAACTAAAGTTATTTAGTCTATTGTAACTCATTTTAAGCATTAATTCAAAGTTTGATAAAGTTTATTGTTTTTATATTTTCTGTCATAAAATCAATTTTAAATGTATTACTAAAAACAGGAGCTTCAATAAGCTTTATAACTCAAATAAACACTAAAGCTGCCCATAGCTTTTAATAAGCTCAAGAATCGATTCAAGCAAACTTGGTACTTGGTCAATAAAGTCAAAGGTGTGGAAATTGGAGTTGGAAGTGAATGCAGTTGATATGGAGTTGGATATTGGTTGAATGATTTGATTTGAGGTTGAGCAATTTAGGTAGTGGTTCATTGATCCTCATTTAATTGGACCTCTTGTAAGTTCATGTCAGGTCTCCACTTTGCTTAATATCATTTTGAATTTGTTTGCTCTAGATCTATTCTTTGTTATAGTTAGCATCTGTTATGATGCGTGTTAGTTGTTTGTAAGTTGGTGTTAGTAGTGGTTTATATTAAAGTTTGATTAGTAACTTGCATATCAGTCACATAATTAGTGTTTGGATCATTGTGTTATCCCGAGCTAGAGTTAGTATAGTGTTTAAGTATAGGTGCTATAGGTTCATTGATTTGCTATAATAGTCACTTGGCTTTCATATTGCATCCACATACTCATTTAGTCAAATTGCATGTTAAGCTGCTCTTATTCTCTTATCTTTGTCATGTCGATAGAACTGAAATCTTTGCATATTAGTTTTAAAATCAGTAGGTATAGCTTTTACTAGTCCTATTTTATCATAAAACATCAATCTCAGTTCATAAATTAGAATCAAAGCTCATTAAAGTCAAACTAATAGGATTTTCAAAAGTCAAAAAATTGCTTAAGTACTTTTTTTATCAAACTTTGTGGATTTATCATTTGTTAATCCTTGGTTAAGAGCTTTTGGTATTTTGGATTTAACAAGTTGAGCTGGTCTAGTTTCTAAAACTGAATTTTGTGAAATTTTTTCAAATCCCTATAAGCTCCTACATAGCTTGTAAATGAATTAATCACAATGCACATACTCAGTGAATAGCGAGGTGTACACCAGTTTATCAAAACTCACAACAAGCTCATGGGAGCTTGTCTTGGGCTAATTCTTGGTTTATGAACTCCTTGCCAGGTCTACTTGAGATTGTGGTATTTGGTTTTGGGTTCAACTAGAATTGGATAGCTTATTTTTTAAGCTTGAAGTCAGCTCCTCCAGGCTGAAATTCACTTGTTTTGATTTTTGTACTCATAAGCTTGTAGCTGGTTATCTAGAGGTTTAGGTGCATTTGAAATAGGTTGGTATTAGGTTGTTTTAGTATAATCTAGCTTCATTGTTCATTTTGTGTTTTCTAGTGCTTATTAGCTTATTTTAAGTGCTTATTCTCAAACAGTTTGCACTAAAGCTTCATAATCTTACACATAAGCCTAGTTTTTTTATAATTTTCATAAATTTAGAATATTATTTTAGACTTTTCCTGAATTTTTCATAATTTTTTTTTCATACTGTTTGCTATTTTTCTTATTTTAAATCAGTTTTTAGGACTTTTTAAATAGCTTTTAATCCAAATAAATCAGAAAAGCTTCAAAAAATAAGTTTTCAATTTTCATAAATTAAGATAAATATCAAAAGCCAAAAACATATTTTTCCATAATTTTCCTAGTTTAAATAGTAATTTTTAGCAATTAAATTAGTTTTAAATAGTTTTTAAATCACATAAATTAGAATATAAATCAGAAAAATACAAAATTAGTTTTGAAAATTCTCTTTAGTTATTTTATATTTTTAAAAAATAGTTTTATAATTTTCCCTTTAATTTTCATAATTTTTAGTATTTTAATTTAGTTTTAAAGTTTAAAATTAGTTTTTAATTCAAATTTATAAAAGAAAAATCAAGAAAATCAATTTTAAAAATAGTGATAGCGTTTATTTAATATAATTTAGCTTTTTAATTTTCTTTCTCAGATTTTTTCTTTGTCATCTAGTATTATCAATAACCATTTCTGTTCATATCACTTCGTCCTTTCTGGCGGCGTTTAAAACTGATATGCTTGTTCGTTGGGACTTAACGACTGGGGAAACACTAAACTCTCTGGACTTAATTGCATTGGTTCTCAAGGCTTTTGACTTTTATTACGGTTGACCATTCACAAGTGGTTGACTTGTGTAATAAACACGGTAGTTTGGGACCGTCAAATGGCCATTCTTGGGGAAATTTGTGCTAATAATCTTCGTTTAGCAGATTAGTGATTTGAATATTCACTCCTTGTTCATACCATCTATATATGTTTATTTTTCTTATAAAATCCAAAATCAAAAACATCTTAAAACCATAAACCCAGATTCTTCTTTCCCATTTTCATAATTCCCTTGACTCGAAATTTCTTGAGTTAACTTTAGTGTATATCTTTTCTTCTAGGTCTGTGAGCCCATTTAGTGACCTTGTCAGGATTCCAAGAGGCATATCCGTGAGCGTTCGCCCATCGATCGGATCTGAGATCGGATTGCTCGCACTACTTCCGTTATCATGGCGGAAGAAGCGTCCTATGTGCGAGCTTCTCGGGCACCCATCGATGGGTATGGAGATGCTATTGTTATTCCAGCCATTGTGGGTGAAAATTTTGAACTCAAAACCGGGTTACTAAATCTTGTAACCTCAAGTCAATTCTATGGTTTTGAGAGGGATGATCCTCATGCTCCTATTCGATGGTTTAACAAGATTGCATCTACCATCAAATACAAGAATGTCCTACCGATCTTTGTCAAACTTCTTCATTCCCATTTTCCCTCGAGGGACAAGCGGTTTGGCTTGAAAAACAACCCCTCAATCGATCGAAACATGGGAAGACTGGTGAAGAATTTGTGAACGAGTTCTATCCACCTTCTAAAACCACGAGTCTTAAAATCGAAATCATCAAGTTCACACAAAAGTTTGATGAATCCTTGGTGAATCGTGGGATCGTTTTAAGGAGTTGCTCCGCAAATGTCCTCACCATGGTTTCTCCGAGTTAATGCAACTCGATACTTTCTATAATGGAGTGAGTCAATCTGATCAAGATTCTCTCAATTCCTCCACTGGAGGAAATTTCTTAAGCAAAAGCTGTAAAGAAGCTTTAGCGATAATTGAAAACAAGTCTAAGTCCAGCTTGCCGGAAGCAAACCGGTTGTTTCCAAAGTAGGTGTTGGTCCTTCTACTTCATCGCCCGTGAGTCAATCTAGCAACGATGCTAAGATTGACAAACTCACGGAAGCAATTCAAGCTTTGGTTCTCTCCAACCAAAAGAAAGTTTTTTTTCCACAAACTTCACCTCCTGCTGAAGTCAAGAAAGTGGAAGTATGTGTTACTTGCGGTGGCCCCCATGCCTATTACAACGGTATGGCCACCGATGGTAACCCTTTTGAAGCAACGCTTTGTGGGGATTTCCAATCAGGAGGCAACCAATACCGTGCTCCTTATGGACCCGAACCACCGTCCTAACCACTACCCTGGACCACCGGTTTCAACCAAAACCAAAACCGTAATCAAAATCAGAATAGAACGAACCAAGGTTTTCAAAACCAAGGTAATTTTAGTCAACGGTTTTCAAAATCAAAGTCAAAATTTCCAAAACCAAGGAAATTTTAATAGAAACCAAGGTCGAAATTTCAACCAGGGTATTTTCATGGCAATAATCAAGGAAATTTCCAGAATCAAGGCCCTAATCCAAACAATAGAGGCGGAATTTTCCTACACAAAATCAAGCCATTGTTCCAACTGGACCATCATCTGATGAGTTGTTAAGCAATTCATGAAATCCCAAGAGGAAATGAATAGGTTGTTGGTTAGCCGATTCGACATTAAGAAGTCTTTAAATGATCGACCCTCGGGCTCAGGTACTTTACCTAGCAACACGATCGCTAATCCGAGAGGCGATGCAAAGGCGATCACAACCAGAAGTGGTGCTTCATATGATGGACCCGCTATTCCTACTACCTCTTCTTCTTCTCTCCCGAAGATAGTGGAAAGTGAACTGGCGAGCAAAGGACCAAGTGCAACCCACTAGCTCACAAAGTACAGACACATGTCCATCCTCAAGTTGTCGAAACCCAAATCCAAACCAGGAGTTGTTTTGAACCTCCAGTTGAAAACCCCAAATCCAAACGTCTATTCCTTACCCATCACGTTTAAATGAGCAAAAGCTCCGCGAAAAAGCCAGTCATCAAATGGAAAAATTCTTTCAAATTTTCCAAGAACTACATTTGACATAAGCTTTGCGGATGCTATCATCTTGATGCCCAAGTTTGCATCAACTCTCAAACACATGTTAAGCAACAAGGAAAAACTGGTTGAAATGGCTAAAACTCCTCTGAACGAGAACTGCTCAGCAGTTAAATTACTTCAGAAGCTTGGAGATCTGGAAAATTTCTTCTACCTTGTGTTTTTCGAGGAATGATTGAATGCTTTGCCCTCGCCGATCTTGGTGCAAGCATCAATCTGATGCCTTATTCAGTATGGAAGAAACTTTCTCTTCCAGAACTTATTCCTACCTGCATGACTCTTGAGCTTGCGGATCGTTCTATATCTCGTCCTCTTGGCATCGCCGAGGATGTATTCGTGAAAGTAGGAAAGTTCCATTTTCCAGGTGACTTTGTGGTTGTTGACTTCGATGCCGATCATCGGGTTCCCCTCATTGTTGGGCGAGGATTCGAGCGAGGGCGTGCTCTCATTGATGTATTTGAGCAAGAAATCACATTACGTGTGGGTAATGAAGCTGTCACCTTTAACCTTGATCAAACTTTGAGGTACTCCGCAAACTATGATGCTGAATCGGTTAATCGAATCGATTTAATTGATATTGCTTCAGTACTCTCAAGAGTTTCTTGGTTATTTTCATAATTCGTGAGTGGGGATCCCCCACATCTTCTCAACAATTATTGCCGATCCTTCCCCCTCTCTTACTCCGTTTGAGGGAGGTGACTTCTTTTTAGAAGAGATCGATGAATTTCTTGCTAATGAAAATCGATTCCGCCGGGAATTGATAATGGTGTTTATGATTCGGAAGGAGATATCCTTTATCTTGAGCAATTGTTAAATGAAGATCCATTACCGTCACTCCCTCTGAAAGAGATTACGATTGAAGAAATCAAATCGTACAAACATCTCTGAAGAATTTCGAGGTTGAACTTAAGGACCTACCTCCTCATCTCGAGTATGCATTCTTGGAGGGTGATGATAAATTACCCGTCATAATTGCTAAGGACTAAACGGAGGAGGAGAAGATGCTCTCATAAAGGTCTTGAAGTCACACAAGCAAGCAATTGCTTGGAAACTCTCCGACATTAAGGGTATCAAACCTGAGTTTTGTACTCACAAAATCTTGATGGAGGATGACTTCAAGCCAGTAGTCCAACATCAGAGAAGGGTGAATCCTAAGATTCATGAGGTTATCAAACAGGAGGTTCTCAAACTTCTTGATGCCGGTTTAATTTACCCTATCTCTGATAGTCCTTGGGTCATCCCATCCACGTGTTCCAAAAAGGGTGGCATAACATTTGTCACAAATGAAGAAAACGAGTTAATTCCAACTCGATTGGTTCCGGGATGGCGTGTGTGTATTGACTATCGCAAGTTAAACGAAGCCACCCGAAAAGACCATTTTCCTCTACCCTTCATGGACCAAATGCTTGAGAGATTAGCCGGGAACGAATACTATTGTTTCCTAGATGGTTTCTCGGGGTATTTTCAGATCCCCATTGATCCACAGGATCAAGAAAAGACCACATTCACTGCCCATACGGAACGTTTGCCTACAGACGTATGCCTTTTGGCCTATGTAACGCTCCTGCGTTCAACGATGTATGATGGCAATTTTCCACGACATGATCGCGGAAACAATGGAGGTGTTTATGGATGACTTCTCGGTCATTGGGGACTCATTTCAAACATGTCTCTCCCATTTAGAAAGAATGCTCAAACGGTGTGAAGACACCAATCTTTGTCTAAATTGGGAGAAGAGCCATTTTATGGTCAAGGAAGGAATTGTCCTAGGCCATAAGATTTCAAAAAACGGGATTGAGGTTGACAAAGCAAAAGTGGATGTCATTGCCAAATTGCCTCATCCTACTACCGTCAAAGGTATTAGGAGTTGTTTTAGGTCATGCCGGTTTTTATCGCAGATTCATACAAGATTTTTCTAAAATCGCTCGGGCTATGACTCATCTCCTTGAGAAGGATGCTCCTTTTATCTTCTCACCTGAGTGCATCGAAGCTTTTGAAACATTAAAGAAAAATCTTACGAAAGCACCCATTCTAGTTGCCCCGGTGGGATTTACCCTTTGAACTCATGTGCGATGCAAGTGATTTTGCTATCGGGCAGTCTTGGGCAACGTAAAACCAAGCATTTTCAGCCTATCCACTACGCGAGTAAGACTATGAATGAAGCTCAAACCCATTACACCACTACAGAAAAAGAATTATTAGCTGTGGTGTATGCGTTTGAGAAGTTTCAGCCATACCTAATCTTGACCAAATGCGTGGTGTATACGGATCACTCGGCTCTCAAATATCTCTTTGCAAAACAAGATGCAAAGCCGAGATTGCTCCGTTGGGTTCTCCTCCTACAAGAATTTGATATCATTATACGTGATAAAAAGGAGCGAGAACACGTGCGATCATCTGTCGTCTAGAAAACCCTCACCAGGATGTGTTAGAAAAATAAACGAAACATTTCCTCTCGAAACACTCATTGTGGTTTCTTTTCGTGGAGAATCTTCTACCCCATGGTTTGACTTTGCAAATTACCATGCGGGTAACTTTGTGGTGAAAGGGATGTCGTCCCAACAGAAAAACAAATTCTTTAAAGATGTTAAACATTACTTCTGGGACGACCCCTACTTATTCAAAATTTGCGCGGATCAAGTCATTAGGCGATGTGTGTATGGTCAGGAAGCCAATGACATTCTTAAGGCTTGCCATTCGGACCTCTGGGGGACATCATAGCCCCAACTACACTTCCAAGAAGGTGTTTGATTCCGTTTTATTGGCGATTTACAAGGATGCCCACGAATTTGTCAAAACCTGTGGCGCTTGTCAACGTCACGGAAATATCTCACAAAGAAATGAAATGCCGCAAAACGCCATTCAAGTGTGTGAGATTTTTGACATCCGGGGCATTGACTTTATGGGGCCATTTCCTTCATCTCGAGGAAATAAATACATACTCGTGGTCGTTGACTATTTGTCAAAATGGGTTGAAGCGAAAGCTTTGCCTACCAACGATGCCCGAGTTGTTGTGAAATTCTTAAAATCTCTTTTACTAGGTTTGGAACTCCACGAGCTATAATCGTGGGTAGTGCGCATTTCGCAATGACCGTTTGATAGAGTCATGCAAAAGTATGGTGTAACTCACCGTCTCTCAACTACGTACCACCCCCAAACAAGTGGGCAAGTGGAAGTTTCAACCGAGGGATTAAAAGAATTCTGGAAAGGACAGTAGGCGAAAACCGTGCCTCTTGGTGGCTAGATGGCCACTCTGGGCCTTCCGTACAGCTTATAAAACACCCATCGGGTGTACTCCATACAAACTTGTGTACGGGAAGGCGTGTCATCTCCGATTGAGCTTGAGCACAAAGCATCTGGGCCTTGAAACATGCCAACCGATATCCAACAGTGGTGATCACCGGAAAGTTCAAATGAATGAATTAAATGAACTCCGTGATCAAGCATACGAGAACTCTTTGATCTACAAAGAAAAGACAAAGAAGATTCATGACTCCAAAATCAAGAACCGCGTTTTCAGCGTCGGTGATCGAGTCCTTCTTTTCAATTCAAGATTGAAGATTTTCTCGGGAAAACTAAAATCCGTGCGGACCATTCACCATCACTAAAGTATTTCCTTATGGAACCATTGAGTTATCTCAACCCGATGGTCCAAATTTTAAAGTGAATGGTCATCGATTGAAGCACTATTTTGGAGAGGACATTCCACATGTGGTTGTCCCGGATCTACAAACTTTCCCCATGAACCAATGAATGCGGGGATCGAGTCAAGCTAGCGACTCGGGAATCAAAAACAGTAGCAACCATATGGGTTTTCACCCATATTTCTGACTTCTTTCTATTTTCTACCACCCTAGTGTGGGGGGGGGTTGCCCCCCATTTGTATATAAATTTTAAAAAAAAATTCAAATAATGGCGTGAGTATTATTTCCTTTTCGTTCTATGTTTCGGCATAACCGCCGGTACTTTGAATATTGAGGGCAATATTCATTTCTAGTGTGGTGGGGAATTCTCACGAATTTTATCATGTAATTATACCACCCAATTCCCCATTTTTGGCCAAAATTTTTTTTGGAGTAAGTGTTTTGCACTTACTCAGCTTACGGTTATCGGTCCGCCATGTCTAATAAACAAAAGGATTGGCTAATCCAGAAGCAAACGGCTCTTGGTAAAGATATCTCAAATCCGTTTACGGCTTGCAATTTGCCTAAAATTGTATGGTGTTATTTCACCATATCTTTAATTAGTGAAGAGTTGGCTAGCCCGCAAGTTTATGGCTTGTGGTAAAGGCAGTTGAAAAACCATAATTGGTAATCAGCTCACCAAAGATATTTTATCTAAGAGTTGGCTAGTCGAGAAGCAAGCTTACGGTAAAGACAAATCAAAACCGTTGAAAGCTGGTGGTTTGCTCAAAATCATTTGGTTATCGATGTACCAAGGTTCTTACTTGAACTGAAACATTTGGCTACTCCAGAAGTAATGGCTTTTGGTAAAGAGATTCAAATCCATTAAGTTTTCTTAAAAGATTGCTAGGGACTAGCAATAGTTTAGTGTGGGGGATTGATGAGTGTGTAAATACTCATCATTTTTTGGTCAAATCTGAACTGCAAAACATTTAAAAACACTCAGAAATGCATCAAAATACTAAAAATATTCCAAAATTGTGTTTTATATGTTTCAGATTCAAAATGTTTAAAATCAGATGAAAAACGAGCTAAGTTTGCATAATTGGCAGTTTTAGTCCCTCAACTTTCAAATCTTGACAAAATCAGTCCCTGAGCATTTGTTTTGAAATAAAGAATCAACCCAAGTCCTTTCAAAATCAAAATTTATCAAAAATGATCCTTGGGTAAAAAGTTTGGAGAATTTACAAGTTTGGTCCTTCAAGTTTCAAAATTGGCAAAATTAGTCCTTGGAAGTTTAAAAATGGAAAATTATGTTTTATGGTCCTTGTACTAATGAAACTTGGCAAGATTGACCCTTGGAACAACTTTGCAAAATTACAGATTTGGTCCTGGGTTTTTGTGGAATTGCAACTTTGGTCCTTGATATTTTGACCCTTGACCCCTTGAACCCTTTTGTATTATGAACCCCTGCCAAAACACCCCTTGAACCCTTTGTCTAATAATAGAACCCCCGGTCAAACCCAGTCAATACCCCCACATCCTTTTCCCTCCAAAACACTTCACCTTCTCCACCTGCTCTGCAACCATCTCCCATCACCCCTCACCTCCAGCTCATCTTCACCTCTCCATGTCCCCTCCACCTCCACAACAAACCAAATGCATTAAATGCCTCTCCTTCCTTGCACTCAATCAACCCCAGTTGCTATATCTTCTTTTTGGTGCCAAAAACGAATCCACGGCTAATATCAACTCCAATAATCCAATGGTCCAGAAAAGAGGTGGGAAATGCTCAGAAGACACGTGGGATCACTTTTGCTGATAAATAGAAGGAAGAGAAGGAGAGAAGAGGAGTAGTTCTAGTTTTTTTATTTTTCATGTATGTCGTATTTAATTTTATTGTCTTAATTAGTTTCTTAAATTGTAATCCTAAGCTTTCCTATAATGAACTAAAGTTATTTAGTCTATTGTAACTCATTTTAAGCATTAATTCAAAGTTTGATAAAGTTTCTTGTTTTTATATTTTCTGTCATAAAATCAATTTTAAATGTACTAAAAACCAGGCTTCAATAAGCTTCATTATAACTCAAATAAGCTTACTAAAGCTGCCCATAGCTTTTAGTAAGCTCAAGAATCAGTTCCAAGCAAACTTGGTACTTGGTCAATAAAAGTCAAAGGTGTGGAAATTGGAGTTGAAGTGAATCTGGTTAGCTGATATGGAGTTGGATATTGGTTAATTGATTTGATTTGAGGTTGAGAACAGATTTAGGTAGTGGTTCATTGATCCTCAGTTGCAAATTGGACCTCTTGTAAGTTCATAATCAGTCTCAACTTTGCTTAATATCATTTGAATTTGTTTGCTCTAGATCTATTGCTGTTATAGTTAGCATCTGTTATAGTCTGCATTAGTTGTTTGTAAGTTGGTGTTAGTAGTGGTTTATATTAAGGATTTGATTGAGTAACTTGCATATCAGTCACATAATTAGTGTTTGGATCATTGTGTTAATCTGAGCAAGAGGTTAGTATAGTGTTTAAGTATAGCTGCTATAGGTTCATTCAGATTTGCTATTGTCACTTTAGCTTTCATATTGCATCCACATACTCATTTAGTCAAAATTGCATGTTAACTGCTCTTATTCTCTTATCTGTCATAATCAGTAAGTGAAATCTTTGCATGTTAGTTTAAAATCAGTAGGTATAGCTTGCACTAGTCCTATTTTATCATAAAACATCAATCTCAGTTCATAAATTAGAATCAAAGTTCATTAAAGTCAAACTAATAGGATTTTCAAAAAGTCAAAAATTGCTTAAGTCTGTTTTTTATCAAACTTTGTGGATTTATCATTTGTTAATCCTTGGTTAAGAGCTTTTGGTATTTTGGATTTAACAAGTTGAGCTGGTCTAGTTTCTAAAACTGAATTTTGTGAAATTTTTCCAAATCCCTATAAGCTCCTACATAGCTTGTAAATGGGTCAAAAGTGCCCTGTGCACATACTCAGTGATAACTGAGTGTGCACAGGTTTGTGCAAAGCTCACAACAAGCTCATGGGAGCTTGTCTTGGGCTAATTCTTGGTTTATGAACTCCTTGCCAGGTCTACTTGAGATTGTGGTATTTGGTTTTGGGTTCCAACTAGGGTAGATAGCTTATTTTTAAGCTTGAAGTCAGCTCCTCAGAACTGAAATTCACTTGTTTGATTTTGTACTCATAAGCTTGTAGCTGGTTATCTAGAGGTTTAGGTCTGTTGAAATAGGTTGGTATTAGGTTGTTTTAGTATAATCTAGCTTCTGTGTTCATTTTGTGTTTTCTAGTGCTTATTAGCTTATTTTAAGTGCTTATTCTCAAACAGTTTGCACTACAGCTTCATAATCTTACACATAAGCCCTAGTTTTTATAATTTTCATAAATTTAGAATATTATTTTAGAGTTTTCCTGAATTTTTCATAATTTTTTATCACTGTTTGCTATTTTTCTTATTTTAAATCAGTTTTTAGACTTTTTAAATAGCTTTTAATCCAAATAAATCAGAAAAGCTTCAAAAAAATAAGTTTTCAATTTTCATAAATTAAGATAAATATAAAAAGCCAAAAAAATATTTTTCCATAATTTTCCTAGTTTAAATAGTAATTTTTAGCAATTAAATTAGTTTTAAATAGTTTTTAAATCACATAAATTAGAATATAAATCAGAAAAATACAAAATTAGTTTTGAAAATTCTCTTTAGTTATTTTAGATTTTTAAAAAATAGTTTTATAATTTTCCCATTAATTTTCATAATTTTTAGTATTTTAATTTAGTTTTAAAGTTTAAAATTAGTTTTTAATTCAAATTTATAAAAGAAAAATCAAAAAAATCCAATTTTAAAAATGATAGGCTTTATTTAATATAATTTAGCTTTTTAATTTTCTTTCTCATTTTTTTCTTTGTCATCTAGTATTATCGTTTTTTCTGTTCATATCACCCGATCCCTACGCGTTTGAACTTCAATCGCCAGACTCGTTGGGACTTGACGACCCGGGGAAACACTAAACTCTCATGGACTTAATTGCATTGCGTTCTCAAGCTGTTTGACTTTTATTACGGTTTGACCATTCCAATGGTTGACTTGTGTAATAAAAGATAGACAGTTTGGGGAAATCACAAAGACTTTGCATAAGCTTTACTCCAGAAAACGCATAACATCGATTATTCTGCGCATAAGCCTAAAGCCTTTGAACTCGTCTTACGCGTAAGAAATTCTTACGCATAAGCTTGGTCTTACGCTTTAGCTTACTCTTACGCATAAGCTCTTCTTTACGCAAGGATCCTTGTTACACATAAATCACGTTCCTACATTTTGGCCTATTACGCATATGTTCTTGTTAAATGTTACTCATAAGTCACTAATGTCTAATGTTACGCTTAGGCTTACAAAAGTTAACATGTTGTGTGTAAAGTAAAGATTTGGACTTTGAAATTTCAAAATTAACACGTTCACGTAACTTATCACATCAACTTCAAACAATTGGACAAATGTGACTTAGGACTTGTAACTAACATAAACATGCCACCATAAAACAAGGAATTAGATAATAAATCAGACTAAAACAAACACATTGTGTTTCCATATGGTCTGTTCTTTATGTCTAATGTCTTTCGAGATCACAAAATGCTGCAAATCAAGCAAAATGCCGAGATGAGCTCTCGATGGCAAACACATTCCATTTGGATCACGACAAAACAATTGGCAAGAACAATCTCCGGTGCGTCTTCAACAACTTCATATGCTCTGAATCATCTTGCAGAATTGCCGTGGACATCCTTCTGCAACATCCATTCAAATTCATGGTCACAAAGTCATCCTGATGATGATTATGATTCAATGGATGAGGAAATACAATTTCGTAAGACATTAAAGCAGAAAAGTATGGAATACCATGCTTCAACCTTTCCGGTTAATCAACCCGGTAGGGCAGGAGGGTCAAGCAGTAGTCCTCCACTTATGGAAGATGCATTGCAAACAACTCTTACCCCATCCGAAGGAATCAGACAACTACATAGTTGACAATCCAACACACATACCTCAACAGTCTTCCAAACCACCTCTTAACAATTCCACCAAACCCAAATCATCATCTCAATCATCACCTCCACCAACAAAAGAAACAACTAAGTCTACAACAAAATCGCATTTAGAAGGCACTCCATCCAATGATTCGACAAATGGTTAAGCAGGTTTTCACCACTACACAACAAGCTACACAGCCACCACCATTTGATCAACCAAGGGATTCAAAAACCACAACACCAATGGAGAAAACCATTGATCACTTTACATACACTGGTGGTGAGGATCAACATACCAGAGCCCCAACTGAATCTCAACGAAATTCAATCAAGTATATTTCTTGCATTCCTTGTTTTCATACGCTTCAAATCAAAGAGCGAGTTGAAGATCTCCACCGTGGGATCGAATATTACCAAAAACAACTCAATTTAACCGCACCACTTCTACACTTCAACGGAATCAATCAAGAACCTCAGTACAAAATCGTTCATAAACAAAAATTTGGGTTTGTCTACCAAAGTGAAAATCATCATACTTGCTTCATGGCTTTTGATGAAATTCACAAGTTCTGTGACGCCACCCTAAAGATGGTTCGAGATGGATTGGCATATAGATTGAAGGACATTGAGTTGGGTATTATTCAGACGAAGAGATGGAATTCAAAGGATCGCAAGGATGTTCATTAATCACTAGTTTTGATGAAAAGTTGATTCATCAGGATCAGATGCGACGGTTGGAAGAACTATGTGGGAGGATGACCAAACTTTCTGATTCTGACTTACCAACGTCCTCAGAAAGTAGCAGATCGTCTGTAATCATTGGGTACTCTCTTAACATTTTTTATTGTGATTTTTTCTGTCTGACTTACTCATAATGGCTTGTGCACACATAACAGTGTACAACCCGTACTTGTAATGATAGGACCCGTGGTGCGCCCAGTGCCACAATCCTATAAAAGGAGAGAAAGCTTCTTACTTTTGAGTAAAACTTATCAAAACTTTCAGTTTTTCAAAGTTTTTCTCAAAAGAACAAGTACTTCTCCTTATGTTTTTTCAAAACCTCAACCGTTAATATCAATTGTTGAGGGGGAGTATTTGATCAACAACTTTGTTCACAAATTGTTCTTCATGTAATCTTCCCACAAAACTCAAAATAGTCATATTTATTCTCAACATTTCTTCAAATATAACATATTTATATGCCATTTTAGGGGAGAAAATTATGTGATAAGAAATATGTTGTGGTTTGCTATTGAATCCTCGTGTGAAAAGACTTCAACCCATGAATTGACGGGATCTGAACAGTCATACATTGGAAAGATTTGTCTTCCAAGACTTATCCAAGTAAATTGTACCTATTCGAGAAACCCTTGATAGACATGAAATTTGGACGGGTTTGACAACCTCTCGGGGTTGTCCACATCTTCAAGGTAGTTATTAGAGCTAGTTGTCACCTAAAAGCTGACAATGTATCTCTTTAACTATGCAACGTAATCGTGTCTCGCAAGGAATTGTCTATCTTGAGTTGATCAATTCAAAAGTGGGAGCTCTTTCCTCACTGGTGTCAGATTTCTGTCAAAATTCTTAAGCACATGTGGAGGGGAGTATTCTGAAAATCCAAAACTCTTGAAGTGTTCAAACATGGTTTTCATTTACAAACACTTCTAGAGATTTTCATGAAAATGGTTTTATGGCAATGGAGTTATAAGGTGATTAAGGTTAGGAATAACCTTCCTATGATCCGCCAGAGCCGGAGGGATCTACCCAAGGACACTACCAATAGTTAGAATTAGAAGTCCTTAGGTATGATTATAAAAAGGAGAAAATGAGAATCGGAGAAAGAAGGAGTTGAAGAATTAAAAAGAAAAGCAAAGAAAAGGGTGAAAAGAAATAGCCCTCCAGATTATTCAACTTAGGGCAGACACCGGGTTCAATTCATATGCTACTGGTTATCACATGATGACACCGGTATTGAAGATCAAAGTCGTCATGGACCCAGTGACGCATGCACTAAACCTTCTTAGCCACTCAAGTTTCTCTCAACAGAAGCTTGTTTCATTCTCACAAGGAACCCTACGTAAACTATCGGCTTTCTCTTAGAGATTGCTGGTATTGAAGAAGGAGACCCTCTCCCTAGTCTCCGCTTAGGAAAACCAAAGCGCACTATTGAGTCTAGAGCCACGAGATTCATCAAAAGATCACTTAGGTACACTTGACATTTTTATCGCTTGACGTTCAACAATAAGAACGCAAGTGATACTTTATCGTGTCCTTCACAGATCTTAGTAATCTGTCGAAAACATTTATGAGAGGTTCACACATGTGATCCTCAGTGATTGAATGGAAACTCCTACCGGGGTCAACATCTACTGACCACGGACAGCAGTCACCGGTAACTCCCGTGGATTATGCTTAGTGTATCTCAACGGTCTCTGTGCATGAGGTGATGCCCGGTTTACCTCAGCGACGCATACTGCTGTAGATGTACTTCGGTACATCGTGTTATCTCACTTGTGGGACTCCAGTTGAGAACGGCCTTTGTGAGAATTAGAGTTGTGTTTTCACACTATTCTGTTAACACTCTCGAAGTTCGAACTTGTAAGTGCCGGAATCCGCTTATTACTAACCTTTCTTATGTTTTTCTTCTTATGGAAGCTCTGGAGCGGACTGATCGTGCAGATTCTTCACATGCTCACACTAACAACATCACTAATGGAAGTTCTCTCAAAAGGCAACACAAAAGTCATAATGGTTCTTCGTCAAGTCAAAGAATCTACAAAGTTTAAAGACTAAGAGAACTACATCAGTACTGAAACCCAACGTTAAAGAGCGTGTGAGCATGTTGAAGAAAGACGTGGAGACACTGGAGCAACGCGGCAGCAACGATGCATACAACAACAACATACTATCACTACCATCACAAATAACAAACATCAAAGAACAAAGTAAATGATGACGTCAAAGCAGAATACTTCAAAGGAAACAATTTCTCTACACTGGGGAGATTGTTCGAATCAAGACACTTCTTCTCACAAGAAAGAAGAATGTCAGATGACGTCAAAGCTACTATTACATCAGCACCTACAACGTTTATCACTCTTTCATTCATCACCAACACTTAGGGGGAGATTCTTGGAATCACTCCTAAACCTTAATTCAAGTGTTATTGATTCATATGTAATAGTTAGCTTAATATGGCCTTTATGTTTGTTATTATGCTATGGCTTATGTAGAAGGCCCATAAGAAGGGAAGGAGTCTAGAAGTGTTGCCCTAGCTCCTTGCCCTATAAATACTCTTGTAAACCTTCGTTGTTCAATTCATTTCACTTTATACGCATAATCTTTCTTATTTCATACGCATAAGTGTCTTGTTTAGTTCAACCGATCATCTCATCTTCCTTCCTTACATATTGATGCTTGTGTTACTAATATTGGAACCTAACAAGATTACCTGAATTTTCGAGATGGTAATACAAAATAAGTATGAAAAGAACACAAATCATAGTTGATTGCTCGGTCAAAAGTATTATATGTGAAGTTTGTTTTCATATATGTTATCCAAATACTGATATGCCCGTATTACTGCATATTTTGAAATTACAGTCCATTTATATAAAACATAATCTATATTATAAATTTCTAGCCATCACTGATCATTAGTTTATCTCTCTTTTACAAAATGCATATTTATGGCAGCTCATATATGTAGTTTTGATAGGCTTTCTCCTATGCATGTAAAACCATTTGTTTTCATTTCGCACTAGTGCATATTTATATGTATATTATTATTCATATGCTTTGTTATTTTTAATGTCGTCATAGGTATATGTACAACCTAATTAATGTATCTCCATTTCATTTAATATACAACAAATAACTTGGAAGGGATATTATGATTCATGGTGTTAGGTCCTCTCATGATCTCCAGATTAAGATGGTAATGAACATAGGGTCGTCTCACAAACATTTTTCGTACTCCTTAAAAGAATTTTACAATGATATTTGTTTGTTGCATTCTTTTTTCTAGGCAGGTTTGGATATGTTTTCATTGGGGTGGTAATATTATGAATGCATTTAGGCCCTTTTGTTAATGTACATGCTTAAGTAGTTTCATACATAAGTGATGGCTATTCTGAGATTATGGAGATTGTCGAGTTGTAGTAAATATTTTTACGTTCTAAGCTTAAATGTACAAAATTGTTAAGTTGTAAACGCTTAATCTATGGTTGTAGTTTCATACATAAGTGATGGCTATTATGAGATTATGGCGATTCAAGTTATATGGAGATTGTCTAGTTGTAGTAAATATTTTTATGTTATACGCTAAAATTTGTTAAGTTGTAAACGCTTAATCTATGTTTGTGGTTTCATACATAAGTGATGGCTATTCTGAGATTATGGCGATTAAAGTTATATGGAGATTATCCAATTGTAGTAAATATTTGTGGAAAACTAGAAGGGGGGTTGAATAGTTTTACCAATTAAAACTTCGTTTTAAAACATTTAGATCAACTTATGTTAATCTATTTAGTTGTGTATGTTGGACGTTGATAGATAGATAGATATATAAACGTGTAATGAAAGATAAAGAGTAAGAAGCACATAACCACGACACAAGTATTTATAGTGGTTCGGCTATAAGGACACCTACCTTGCCCTACTCTACTCCCCGAGTCACCTACTCGAGAGTTCGTAATCACTACACGACACCAACTACTTATGGCGGAGAAGCCTTCACAACGTCGCCTACTCTTTTTCCGGTACTAGGCTAACCACCGGGTTCTTTCACACCAAGGTGAACCACACCTACCACAACGTCGCCTACCCTTTATCAGGTACTAGGCTAAGTACCTAGTTCCATTACAATGGAGGAACTACTACCCAACACAACACAACACCTAATCCCAAGGAGTCCCACTCCTTATTACAACACCATCAAGGATATCACCATCCTTGGAAACAAAATAATACTATATGTATAACGATGCACCTCATCGATTATACGACCTTGGCATTCTTCACTAATGCCACTTGATTTGATTCTTAGGCATTCTTCACCAATGCATTTGACACAACGCTTGGCACCTTTCACTAATGCCTTTGTCTTGACACCTTTAGCATTCTTCATTAATGCTATTGACACGGACGTTAAGCACCTTTCACTAATACTTTCGTCTTGACTCTTTAGGCATCCTTCACTAATGCCTTCAACACAACACATCTACGGAGGAAGAAAGAACTATCAACAAGAGAACCTCAGTAGTCTTGATGATGACGAAGCATGGCAACTCATGGACTTGAGATTGCTCGACTTCAAGAAGTGGTGATCTCGCCTTTAAGAGGAACCTAGAGAATCACACAAAAATAAAAGACAAACTACATAGAAAGATCCCTTATGATCAGTGGTTAGAGAGTTACAATACTTGGGGTAAGTATGTGTGAGAGTGGCTAGCCAAAAGGGAGAAATGGCTCACTATTTATAGAGGAGAAATGCTTAATGTTCCCCAGATCCCACGGATCCCTCCCACAAGGGATCCGTGGGACGCTCTTCTTTGCCCATGGGTATTTTGGTTATGGGTCATGGGTCATGGGTCATGGGTCATGGGTTATGGGTTGATCCATGGTTCTTTTATTAGATACAATGTATCTTATGAGTGCAATGTACCTAGTCAAATGGGTATGGATCAATACCATGGGTTATGGGTTGATTCATGGGTTGTACTTTTTACCCATTTATACTATATACTTAGTTATGTATATATTTTGCCCAATATGTAAACACTAGTTGTTGTACATATATATTACTAAATCATAAAATCACTTATGCTTGTTTTAGTGTTTTATGTGAAAACGTAAGTGTGTTAGAAAACTATTGGCTCAAACAATTTACGTAGTTTATTTGTTTCGATAAAATGATTTTACGTTTGTTATCGACAAAACATTAGAATATCGTAAAATATAAATAAACGTTTTTACGGCTTATTTGTATTAACAATATTTTTACGTTCTAAGCTTAAAGTTATATGGAGATTGTCGAGTTGTAGTAAATATTTTTACGTTCTAAGCTTAGATACAACTACTTAATATGTTACCAGACTTTATGTATTCTTTTATTAACATTTGTTGTATGATTTTATCTAAGTTCTCTTTTTATTTTTAAATAACTTATACTGTTTTTTATTGTAAAGATACATATTTTTTAAAGCGTGACCCGGACAATCCAAAGACCTCCTCTTCTCACAATTTTTTTAAAAAGTGCACCCGGGCAACGCACGTGTATTGCACTTGTTCAAGATTGTGGTGAATGAAATGTTTTATTGGCGAGCTAAGAATGTTCGTTGAAGCCTATGGTGGCCAGTCGCAGTAGCCTACAATTACACGAGGGTGTGCTATGTGTGCAGGGCCTTCAAAATTAGAGGCTTCAAAATATAAATTCTTGTAAATATTTGGGGCATCTAAATGTACTTGATGAAAGGGATGAAATAAAAAATAAAAGTAAAATAAGAAGGATGAGAAATAATCACAACCGCATATTTCAGATGCACCTACAAAAAGAGATGCATCTTCTATTAAATTCTCCTTCTTCATTTGAAATATATGGCTGAAAACATTTCTCATTCTTCTTATTTTTATTTTTCTTCTTAGTGGATCCATTCCCATTAACGATATATGAAATAATATTCTAAAATTTGTTAAACTCTACTTCAAGTCAGTGAGAATCACGAAAAACTCATAAATTAAAACGAGATTGTTGTGATATATCACTATCGTAATTTTTAGTTATAATATAAATTTATGCACATAGCTTCCGCTAGCCCAGTTACGCCACTAGGTTTTTGGTTCCGCCCTTAGATTTTATAATACATTAGATAAATCATTACACAGTTAAATATGACCAATACTATAAATTCGAATAAATCTTTACCACGTGATAGGTGGTGCAAGTATTATATATGGTAGCCAAACGTTGTGTTGCATGCAATATAGAATTGAGGTCAGTATGTTTCTCTTTTGACTAGTTAGTGGGAGATCGAGTATGTTTCTCTTTAATTAAATAACCTATCTAGTGTAATTTCTTAAAAAATGTCTATATAACGTCGATCTTCGATATATTTATGTTACTTTTTTTATATAGTGTAACTTTAATTTAGCCCAAAAAATACTTTATAATACAAATTTTAGTACTTATATTTAAAAAAGCTATTACAAACCTTCTTCGAGAAAAAATGTGTTGCAAGATCCTACTGAAGATCTTAAGAATACCTACATCTAAACCAAACATTTATTTAAGTTCATTTTATGTATTATATATATGCTCAATTGCTCATGTTACCATATACATTTTCTGCATTAATTATTTATAAAAGTTACTACCTGTCACTATAATAATTGAAAACTTTGTTTTTAAAGTCTTTTTGTTCAGCTTTGACCCTTAAATATTTACTAACGTAATATAATACTTGATGAAGTTATATGAATAGATTGGGTCAAAATTTATTTTCATTTGGTATAATTTTTAAAGTATTATATATGAAATTAAAATATTAATGGTCAAAATTGAACGAAAAACCAAAATTCAAGTGGACAATATTATGAATGAGGAGAATTATAAGTAATGAATGAGATGATGAGTGTAGTGAATTAAGTACCTAAATCTTAGCCTCTTAGGTAACATACACATCACGTCTTCTTTCGATGATATGCATACTTAGGGACGGGCCGAACCAAATATGATCGGGTGCAAAAAATCTTTTAAACCATAATAGTAGAAACACATTTCAAAGAACCGGGTGCATTTAAGATGCATTTAGTAAAAATAGTGTTTTTGAAATTAATTACTGAAAAAAAAGTCCAGGGGTTAGAACGCACGGGCACCTAGCTCGTCCCATGGAACTAATGACTAAACTCATACTATATGCTCAAAAAAGACTCATCTGATGTGTTTGGATAACCGAAAAGATTAAGTGTAGGTAAGACTGCAACTAGTGAACAAATTTTTGCACCTCGTTAGAGGCAAAAGCTATAGATGTCATCCACATATAACATCAAGAATACTACCTTGTTTCCATTCATATATAAACATATGGTTCTTTTTGGCTATGAGCAAAACCAAACTCTTTAATTTTCTCATCAAACCTCATATTCAGTTTGTTTAGATCTATAAATAGATTTTTAAGCTCGCACACTTTCTTAGAATACTTACTACTCACAAACCCTTTTGGTTTCACCATACAAACGTCCTCGTTTAGGTGACCATTTAAAAAGAGGTTTTCACGTCCATTCTGATTTCATAATCATAAAAAGCAATGACAAATAGTATTCTAATTATTTCAATGCTGCCACACAAGCGAGAAGGTCTTCATCATCAATTCTTGAGTTTGGGTATATCCTTTTTGCCACTATTCTAGCTTTAAATGTGTTTACTTTACCATCCACGCCAGTCTTCTTCTTGAAGATTCACTTACAACAAAAAGTTCTTCTGTTTGGTGGAAGATCAACCAAGTCCCACACTTCGTTATCATTTATGGATTGCATTTTTGCATTCATATCCTCTACATATATACTAGATTTTGAATCTCTCATGGCTTCATGTAAGCATTTTTTTTTTTTTTTAATTTAAAAATCCGTAAACTGTATACATTGATAAAACTAGCGGAAGCGTATTTTCTACATCATACGGGCTTATTCGAAACGTCCCGTTAAAATACTAAACTTTGCAAAATACATAACAATGACTCTTTAAAACTTGGTAAAGAAGCTGGTTCTTGATTTAGGGCATTCCAAACTGATAACAAATGATGGAAATGAGAAGCTCGTTACCTAACCGCGAGCTAACCTTTTTAACCCATTACTCCCATTTAGCATGTACATGGTCTCATCTTGCATACCTACAAAATATAAACTGAGAACGGTAAGTCTATAAGACTTAGTGAGATAACGGAATTGTATTAAATCATAATCGAAAATAAACATGATCTGAATAAGTATATATAGTACTATTGACTACATGAATCATAATATTAACTAACTGATAAGCATGACACTTGATTAAATACATGATACACCATGTTCTTGAAGGAGTACATAAGTATACTAAGTGCATAACTAACTGCATAAATAAGCACATACTTAGTGCATAACTGACTGAGTACATAAGCACATAGTGAGTGCGTAAAGCACATACTGACTGAGTACTTATAGTACTATATTGGCTGTGTGCATAAGCACATACTGACCTCTGACTGAGTACTTATATTACTATATTGGCTGAATACATAATGACCCGAGCCATATAAGCATGTAATCATCCATATAGGATGTCTGAGTTCCAATTTTGGAACATTCACTATTCTAAGGCTTGATTCTCCACTAAGGAGGTATGAGTTCAACTTTGTGGGAACACATGTGTGATCACATAACTGATTACATACTGATAGTACTAAATACATTAAGTAATGCATAGTACCATTGACTAATTAAGTGCATAAAAGCACTTGGCGCTTTAAAACCCATATGCATATACCTAATAGAATTTGACATGCATATATATAAAACGCATTGCATGCCGAAGTGCATATGATGAAATGTAGACCTTGATAGATCTTGGCACCTCAGATCGTTAGTATTACTTATGTAATCACAAGCAAACTAATAGACAATCTCTACGACTTATATTCTTTAGCGGAAATCAAATATAAGCACAACACAATAACTAAGAACACGTTGATCCTCTATGGATCTTTATATTACTAAAACTTTGTTTTTCAATTCGTTACCTCAATCATACTATTGTGTTCCTTTTATAAGCAAGGAACCTAACTTGTTTCCTAAGAAACGTATAATCATAAAACTAAATAAGATATACATTATCACTTCCTAATAAAGCTCATGCATATCCTAACTAACTATATAAAACACGGAATAACTATTTCCGTAGAAACTATCTACGCATTATACTACTTGGCAGATTCGTTTCAGCAGAAACAATGAACCGTAGTCTCTTAGAAGCAGCGTGCAGAATTCTAACTTAGCAGAATTCCCAACAATCCTCCCCTAAAATGGAATTTGACTTGGTTAAGTTCTAGTTGCTTGATAGATCTTCAACGCTTGAAGGGTATGCCGAACAACAGCAACAAAACACAAAACAATGACACCTCGATGATGACAAATCTTGAAAGTTCAGGTCTGCAGCAACAAATGACAAAATGTACATCAAAACATATTAGTTCATACTATTCTCATCACATCCAGGTGTGTTAACTCCTGTGAGAGGTGAATCATTGAAAATAATTGATTTGATGTCTCTTTACCAATAGCCATTACTACTTGGAGTAGCCAAATGTTTAAGTTCGAAAACTATGGTACACTGATAACCATCTGATTTATTAGAAAATCAGCAACCATATAAATGGATTTGAAATGTCTTTACCTGTAGCCGTTTACTCAGGACTAGTCAATTCTTAGGATTGGTGAACTGATTACCAAATATGGTATTCCACTGCCTTTACCACAAGCCATATACATGTGGGCTAGTCAATTCTTGGATTCCAAAAGGAATAAACCATGGTGAATTGATGACCATACAACACTCAGCAATTAAGCATGGGTGGTTGCGTACCCTATGATTTTGAGCAAACCATTACAGCTATCAATGATTTGATGTGTCTTTACCAAAGCTGTACCCTTTGGACTAGCCAACTCTTTGACATACACAATGTACATCTGGTGAGTTAATAACAATGAAAGATATACAACAAACCTGCAAGAAAAGTTAGTTAAACAAAGAATATACATAAGGTGTTTTTTTTTAACTAAGAACAAACAAATAAACAAAGATAACAAATATTACAAACCATACAAATTACCACAATCAAGATGAGGGTTCTATGTTGAAGGCTGATTCTTAATAATTCCGACATTGTTCAGCATGCAACTGATCATTTCAATTGGATCTGGAGGAACTTCCAACCGACTAAGCATTCTTTCCATAAGCCTCTTAGATAATGGATAAGTTCTCTCAGCAAACATACAGACAGTAATTCCACCCTTCGTCTCCACCATATGCACAGTGAGGATAAAATCGCCAAGACTCAAACCTGCCAGATGAGAGTTCTTCCAAATAAAATGTCCTTTCCATTGGGAGATTGAGAATCAAACAGAACATGAAGATCGCTCATAAGAATAACCAGAACCCTGTGGTGCATGATAATGGTAATGCTTAGTGACAAGGGTATACAAAGTAAGCAAATCTGGCCTATCTACCAAATGCAATATCTCCTTCAAAAAGTTGAACTGCATAGTGGATTGACTCGTGACGTTAGATCCACATGAATTTGCTTGAGATGTTTGAACAATATACTGAGATATTTGAATCCTAGCTGATCTCACATATCTCCTTAGAGAAGAGAATCTTCGTTTAGCCATCCTCTTCTTCCGTCTACCAGGTATATAGATGTCCAAAGATGGAACATCTTCAGATTCTGCATGAGCTTCTCTAGAAACACCACCACGTAATGCATTCATTCTGTCAAGCACCTTTCTCTCCTGTTTAGATTTGACAGCTGTTGTTTCAACTTCCTTAACCATATTACCTCCGTCTGTATCAACAGATGCCACAAATGGAGTTGAAGCTGGCACATCAGGTATTTCAGAAGAAACCACAGAAGGTTCATGAAGAAACATTGTCATTAGAACTAGTAACTTCAGTATTTGCTTGTGAAACAATAGAAGGTTCAGCGAGAAGAAACCCTGTGGGCGAATGAGTAGCAGATGGTGGCTTGGTAACCACTGGACATCACCTTAGGTGGAAGATCATCAAAATTTTCCACAATCTCAACAAACTTAGGTCTTTTGGCCTTTGGAGCAACTGTATTTCCAGCAATCCTTTTCAAGTTGGAAGAAAGTGTTGAAGAAGATGAAGAAAACTTCATGATCTGGTTATACTTGCGAAGAACATGATCGAGCAAAGCCAAGACTTGCTTCATTGTTAAACCTGAGTTATACACTGAAGAACTCTGATTTTTCACCACAATTCTCATATTTGCTTTCTTCTGAGCTTCAGTTAGTGGTTTCTCTCGCTTAGCTTTGTTCTTTTGAGCAATTATGGCTTTCTTCTTTTCAGCTGCTTCTTCCTTTCTTTGTTGTCCACGAGCCACCATTTGAGCCACAAAATTTTCACTATCAAAATCTGCACCCAAGATACTCTGAGCAAGTGAAGGATTAGAAATAGCTTGTTGAGTATAATCATCCCAGTGTGCATCAGGATCTGGTAGCCATTGCATCAATTCTTTTCGTCTCAGGAGGCAATTTAGAAATAGACTCAGCTTCATCTGTTTGCCAATTCATCACTTTTCTTCAAATGCACATTAGCTAACAGTTTGTCTTGTGCTAACCTTTCCTGCTCACTAACCAGATCTGGACCAAGCTCATTGTCAACCATTACTCCTTTCTCTTTATCAGTAGAGTCAAAAACAACAGCATCAGGTGAAGAAGTATCACTAAAGGAACATGTTGAGTTAAATCTTCAAGCAGTATTGAAAATACATCGACGGATTTATATTAAAATTTCTTCCAGCAAGGAAAACTTCAGAGTATCTGAGAAGGTATAGAAGCAGGTTGTGCTACAGCAGTGAAGCTTGACCAACTTCAATAGCAATATCCATTATAGGGTATCACAACAATATGTTCTTCCGATGGATTGAAATATCCTCACTGCAATGTATCCTTGCTCAAGATTGCTTTCTCTTCCTTCTAGTAAACAAATGGGCCTTTTGCTTCAGATTTATCGACCATTGGGTAGAAGCATTAGATTGTTGAGCCACATTATCCAACATATCAAGTGACTTAAACTGAGTGTCCTTCTCCTCATCAGAAGAAACATCCAATCTCCTTTTTGACTATGACCAGTTGCTTCTAAATCCGAACCTTCCTTTTCAATTCTACAATCTCACCACCAAGATTAGATTTAGTCTCTGTAAGCTCCTTCTTGAGATCGGTAACTTCACTACATACTTGTTCACTAGAGCATAAAGATGTAAGTGTAATAGGGTCTCAGCTCCACCAGAGATTGCTCGTGGTAATGGGAGCATCATTGGGCCTTTCAGAAGAAATATCAACATGCTCAAAGAATGGAACACTATCATCAACTGAATATCTAACAGGACTAGGTAGTCACCTATTAATCTTAGTCTCAACCTCATCATGAGGAACCTGTGTAGGTGGTGGACTAGAACTAGGCCTAGGTGAAGGTGTGGGTGAAGGTTGGTCAGGAGTAACAGAGGTGCTTGGCAGCATTAGAAGGGCCTTCATCCATTGTAACTGATGGATTCCATCAGTAGCAACGATAGTAGAAGGTGGAGAACCAACAACATTCCCTCATCGTGACTTCATTGCCTTGAGGCAACATAGCTTGCTAGCAAAGATGATGTGCCCCTCATACTTAGTTCTCATTGAAGCAAATAGTTTTAAGTTAAAACTCCTATGGGACAAAAGCTTGGGCTTGTGTGGTAATGTCTAAAATCATCTGAAAGAAACTAGGGTACATCAAAAACTTATGCTTTTTCCTACATATATTTTCAACCATATTATCAAAAACAAACTTAGAAAAATTATAAGTCAAACCACTGAGAAAGAAGACAAACAATACCACATCCCAGCTATGTAGAAAATTGGTCCCATCCTCCTTGATTTATTGCATACTTGAAGAAATGTGTGAACCAAAACCTCCACATCGGACATAACTGATTTTTAACCACATATCAGTCCTTGTACCCTGATATCCAAAAGCTCTTAGCCCACAAGAATATCATAGCATTAGAATGATAAACCCCATTTCATGCGTCTAAGCAAAGCTTACTTCTAATCAACTCCTCTGTCAACCCAGCTTCCGATCTCTGTATCATTCCTCTTTGTGATGGCCAAGATTGTGTAACCAATGATTCATATTAACTTTCGGAGAATGTGTTAAAGCATAATGAATCTTTGATCTTTTTAGGAACTCCACCATTGGCTTATACAATTCATCACCTTTGCTTCTCCCGAGAAGGCAACTTTGTTGTAATCTTTTTCAATTGAAAGCGCCATGGGTGAAATTGTTAGTTAGGGTTATGATTCTTGCAAATGAGTGTTGTGAACTTGAGTGAGAAGAGGGAATTATTTAATTTGAAGCAAAGATATCGCATTATAATGAGTTGGTAGTAGTTGCAAAATATAGTCAAAATATCCGAACTTGTTAGGTCACTAGATTTACCACACAAGCAATAGAAAGATAAGAGAGGCGATTGAACAAGTAAAACACACACACACAATAATAAAGACGGTTAGGCGTAGATGTATGTGAAAGAAATAACTTGAACAACCAACCTTCAAATGAAGGTTTACAAGAGTATTTATAGGAGGGAAGCTAGGGCAACACTCCTAGTTCCCATCCTTTCCTTATTGGGCTAGGCCTAGGGTTATGGGCCTTCTACATAAGCCTAAGGCTAATAACAAACATAAAGGCCATAATTAAGCTAACTATTACATATGAGTAACTAACACTTGAATAAAGGTTTAGGAGTGATTCCAACAAGCTCCCCCTCAAGTGTGGTGATGAAAAACGGTGAAGGCGTTGATGTAATAGTAGCTTTGACGTCTTCCGACATTCTTCTTTCTTGTGAGAAGAATTTCCTTGATTTGAACCATCTCCCGATGTAGCGAGATAGTTTTCTTTGAACAGTTATGCTTTGGCGTCATCTTTAACTTTGTTCTTTGATCATTGTTCTTTGTGATGAAAGTGATAGTATGTTGTATGCGCATCAAGTCACCTCAGTGCGCTTCATTTGCTCGATTGTCTCCGTCTTTCTCAACATGCTCACACACCTCTTTAGCGTTGGATTCCGTCTTGATGAAGTTCTTTAAGTCTTTAACTTTGTAGATTCATTGATTTGACGAAGAATCATTCTGAAATTTGTGTTGCTTTAAGATAGAACTTCTTTGATGATGTTGTTGGTGTGAACAAGTGGAGAATCACGCGATCATTCCGCTCGAGCTTCCATAAGAAGTAAACATTAAAGCGGTTAGTAATAAGCGGATTCCGGCACTTACAAGTTTGAACTTCGAGAGTGTTGACGGCATAGTGTGAAAACACACTCTAATTCTTACAAAGGCCATTCCTGTCGGAGTCCCAAGTGAGATAACACGATGTACGAAGTACACCTACGATTAGATGAGTATGAGGTACACGAAGCATCACCTCACACTGTAGACCGTTTGAGACCACTAAGCGCAATCCAGGGGTTGCCAAGCGACTGCTGTCGGTACGTTTGATGTTGACCTGGCAGGAGTTTCCATTCATTCACTGAGGATCACAAATGTGAACCTCTCATAAATGTTCTCGACAGGTTGCTAAGATCTGTGAAGGACTCGATAATGTACCACTGAAATTCTTATTGTTGAATGTCAAGTGATGAAATGTCAAGTGTACCTAAGAGATCTTTTGATGAATCTCGTGGCTCTAGACTCAATAGTGCATTTTGGTTTTCCTGACAGGAGACTAGGGAGAGGGTCTCCTTCTTCAATACCAGCAATCTCTAAGAGAAAGCCGATAGTTTTCGTAGGGTTCCCTGTGAGAATGAAACAAGCTTCTTTTGAGAGAAACTTGAGTGGTTATGAAGGTTTAGTGCATCGTCCTTTGGGTCCAGCGACTTTTAATCTTCAATACCGGTGTCATCTATTGACAACCCGTAGCATATGAATTGAACCGATGTGCGCCCTAAGTTGAATAATCTAGAGGGCTATTTCTTTTCACCCTTTTCTTTGCATTTCTTTTAATTCTTCAACTCCTTCTTTCTCCGATTCTCAATTCTCCTTTTTATAATCATACCTAAGGACTTCTAAATTCTAACTATTTGTGGTGTCCTTGGGTAGATCCCTCCGGCTCTGGCGGATCATAGGGCGGTTATTCCTAACCTTAGTCACCTTATAACTCCATGACTAACCTATGTTGCCATAAAACCTTTTACTTGAAAAATCTTTCGGTGTTTATGAATAAAAACATTTTGAACCCTTTGTTGAGATGAGATTTTTGCATAAATACTCCCCCTCCACATGTGCTTAAGAGTTTTAACGGTTAAATGCAGTGAGGAAAAGCGCGCACATTTTGAATTGATCAACTCAAGATAGACATTCCCCGAGAGACCGGTTACGTGGCATAGTTAAAGAGTTGCATTGTCAACTTTTAGGTGACAACTAGCTCTAATAACTACCTTGAAGGTGTAGACAATCCTCGAAAGGTTGTCAAACCCATCATAGTTCATGTCTACCAAGAGTTTCTCGAATGGTACTACTTTCGAGACAAGTCCTTTGCGAGACACGTTTACATCACTAGCGAACTAGCTTGAAATTATTACCCGTCGGACAAGTCTTTTCGAGTTACTAGCAGTTAAGAGCTCGTCAATTCACGGGTTAAAGTCTTTTTACCGAATTTCATATAGCAAAACACAACATATTTCTTATCACGTATTTTTCTCCCCTCAAAAATGGCATATAAAATGTTATTTTTGAAAAGTTGAGAATAAAATATGACCATTTCGAGTGTTGCGGGAAGAATGACACTGTGAACAATTTGTGAACAAAGTTTTAAGTCAAGTACTCCCCTCAACAAGTGATATAAACGGTTGAGGTTTTGAAAATCATAAGGGAAAGTACTTGTTCTTTGAGCAAAACCTTGAAAAATGAAAGGTTTGATAGGTTTTACTCAAAAGTAAGAAGCTTTCGCTCCTTTTATAAGGATTGTGGCACTGAAGCATACCACAAGGTCCTTTATTTACAAGTACGGGTTGTACACTGTAATATGTGCACAAGCCATTGACATAATAGATCATAAATCCAAATTTATAATGAAAGAAGCAGTTCAAGGGGTACCAGGTAGTCCAGAGATGTCGGGAATGTGAATGGCGTTGAAAGCCGATGATGTTTCTCTGGGTCGACCACCAACATAGCTTTCAATCTTACGAACTGATCCCTTCTACAACGTTCATCAATCATGGTGATGCTACGTCCTTGATCCACGAGAATTCCATCGCTTAGAGACCGATCTTTTTGTGTATATCCTTCAACCGATAAGCCAATCCGTCCCTAACCAACTTCAAAGTGTGATATCTAAATTTGTGTAGATCTCACTGCGCCATCAAGCAATTTCTTTGAAGTTCACTGCGGTAAATGACACCGAATGGTTTCGATGAGTGTAAATTGTGAGAGCTGGTTGATGTCGGGAAGATCAAGCTGCGGTTGAGTGAAGTTGACACGGGTCTTTTAAGATTCTACTACAAGCTGGAGATCTTCTACACGTTCTTTGATGACTATGCGTCATGAAGATGAGCTTGACTTTATGAATTCACGTTGTACTTCGGTGGAGAATTGTCATACGACCACTGTACTTTGGCAAGGTACATGTCTTGATATCGATTGATAGACAAATTCTCAAAGTCAGCTTCAGAGAATGCATAATCTCTTTCGTCTTGTCTTTTGACCACAATATTCTTGAGATAAGTGTAGTCCCATTTGGACGAAAGATCAAGGTGTTTGATGGCAACGATGTTTTTAGTACTGAACACTGCATGTTGAGACTTACGAACTGGCATTACGTAGTAGATTCTTCGCGTTCCGGCCAATGATGAATCCCATACATTGCATCTCGGTCGTATGCTTCCACTTTGTTGGAGAACAAGTGATTAGCTCTTTCCTCGATAGCTATGCGGTTTGAGTATTAATTTGCGGGAATGGAAGTGTCAGGATGTAGCGTATTTCCTTGACATAAGCCACCCGAAGAAGAAATTCAGTCTTTGTTGTTGAAGAAATATCGGAATGGAATTCTAGGGTCATTTGGTTGGCCGATTGTTGGTAGTGGTTTAGACCGGTCGGTTATGGGAGGGTTGTCCCTTTCGTAAAGTCGATGTTTGCTTTCGGGTTGAGCCAATCCATGTTATTAGACATAGCTCGAGCAATGTTATCAAGGTGATATTCGAACTCGATGGCACTTTCGAGCTATCTTTTACAGATTGAAATGCTTCATTCTTGATTCGCTTCAACTCGGATTTCGTCATCTTCTTTACTTTGAACTTTTCTTGCAAGATTTTAGCATGCTCCAAAGTAGTACCGTCTACCAGATCTTGACCTTCTTCAGGGTAGGGAGTGGAATTGACAAGTGTAGAGAACCATTCAAATTCCTGTGTTATCTTCATCTAGCCAGGATAGGACGTCAGCCTTGGGCGCCTTCTTCTTCTTGTTCTTAGGCCTAGATAGGATTCGGTTTTGTACTTGTGGGTGAGGTGGGTTGTTGTTGGGGCTCATGGTATTCTTCATCGTCACCACCCGTATACTCAAAGTGGTCACCGGGTTTTTGAGTCTGGGGTGGTAACTTCGAATCTTGAGGTTTATCGTGAGAAGGCGGGGAGGAGATCTTTGTTGAGAGGAGTCCTTTGTGGTGGAGCAGCATTGAGTACTAGAATCGAAGATGATTCACAGTTTTTTGTGCGTTTAGGCTCCTTATCCTTATCTTGATCTTTGTCTTCGTCGTCTCTTGAACGTTTGGTCCTTACAGCCTCTTCATGAATATGACTTGAGTTGGTATTCCAGCAATGCTTCAAACAGTTTAGCTTCATGGGAGGCAAACGTTGCGGAGCGTGTTGACATTTGCGCTACCAGCGGTTTACTAATTCATCATCTGAGAAGATTGTAGTTTCAACTGGATTGATGCTCAAATTCATCGAAGTTGATTTCATGGCTTGCTTGGCTAAATGTAGAAGATTCGGATAAAGTTATGCGGAATACATCTCCTTTCAGTTTCGAATGACCTCCATTAAGAACTTGTGAGTGTATCCTTTATCATCTTCCATCCCTTCGAAGATCATCCTTCATTAAGCTTCGTACATACTCCCTTTCAACTTGCATCTTGTCATTCTCATCATGAAGATCGTTATCGTCGTGAGGAAAGTCAAATTTACGTGGAGAATATCTTTCTTTCGACTCGTTTGCGGCTTTAACGATTCGATTCTTAGATTGAGAGATCCAAGATGGAGTTGGCTTCTTTTCTGATCTGGATGATGATTTGGTTGATTTCTTTGATGGTGGTGGTGAAGAATGAGAAGACGAATCTGATGATGAAGAGACATGAGGAGACTTTGGATCCTTTGGAGGTTGAAGGTTTTCTCCTCTGGCGGCGGACTGTCTAGCGAAACTTATCATAATCAGTAATCATCTCGGACTTATCTTTTCTCTTGATCTTTTACGTCTCCGTCTTTTCTTTGTCACCCTCATCTTTCAGTTTTTTCTTTCTTGGTTCCTCAAATTCATGCTCATAGTTTCTTCCACGGGCTTTGTTGTTGCTCCAAAGTGGTGGCACGGATCCCTTATCGGGTTGATTAACGCATCGGGATCAGTGAAGGTTGAGCTGCACCACTTGACCCTCCGGGGCCACCCATTTGTTCTTTTGCAAATTCTTTTGTGTTGGAGTCTAAGGAATTTGAACTTCTTCACGTATGAAGTATCCGGTTGCTCTTCTTCATCGAGCTTTCTTCATAAGGCACAAGTCAGGAGAGTCTTCCCTTTTCCTTTGTGTTGGTGGACTTGGAGGTTTAGGCTGCGAAGGAGGTGTTGGTTGCGGTTCAGAGAAAAGTCTCTTCATCGATTGTAGCCTCGAGTCCTCTTCATTAGCTTTCTCTGCGGTTCGAGGCTTAGATACGGGAATAGGCGGCTTCCTTGGCGGAACTGTCCCTTTCGTGGAGGATTCCTCTGGGAAACATCCTCTGACTCTATCTTGCGCTTCCACACTTCCTCTTCAGTTCTCTAGTAGGTGTTCGAGAAGGCTTTTCATCGAGATGACCAACTTTGCCTTCTCATACTGCTACTTGATACCTTTTGTATGTTTCAAGCTTTTTGATTTCATTTGTTAGAAGGTGATCAGGCAGCACGGCACCCTGTTTCTTTGTTGACGATTCCTTGATTCTTATTGATAGGGTAGGCTCAGTCAACATATCGTGATTATCTGGGTCATTGAGCCTCTGTGGAATGTCGGGATGAAGTCCAAGTGCTCTCTGGATCAACAATTTTATGTATCTGACATAGGGAATCTTTGAGCCAAGTTTCTTGTGAAATGTCATCATGTCATCCCATAGCGATGCTTAATTTCGATGTCCTTTTTTGTTGATTAATGACCAGAAGATTTGTAGTTCCATGAGCTTGGGATTCTCATAACCACTATCCGCGACCGGAGACGATTTGGTAATGATGATGTAGAGGGTTCTTCACGGTTGAGGAATGTTCTTAAGCTCCACATGAGAATGCTTAGTGATAATTCTTGAAGCTTCATCATAGCCAATATCCATAAGAATTTGAACTGTCTCTTGTAGGTGTGGCATAGAGTCGGTTGGCTCGATTTAGGAATTAGAAGAACAGCCCGTAGATGCGCTTGTGTGATGGTGATTTGTTTGTGATTGAGCGTCCAGTCACGCACTTTGACCTTTGATCCTTTGCATTGAATTCGAGAATTGTTGTATGTAGATTTCGGTGCGTAGCGAGTGTGAGAGCATGTTACGTACGGATGATTCTAAGAATATCCACAATAAGCAAGAAGATTCGAGCATGTGGGGTTTCAAGTCAACTCTGAGATTGTTCTTTACAATCTTTCTTGGATAGCCATTAGGAAGATATAGGCAATTGTAGAACTTCGGTGCATCCATTCATTTGGCGACCATGTCGTGATCTGAAATAACATTAGCCAAAAGAACCAACATATCGAAAGACATAATGTTAGTCAACGGAAGGTTTTTATTGTCTAATTATTGATATGCAGTGTTAATGATTGTTCACGAGTCCTAAGTCACTTGTTTGTCCAATAGTCCAATGACGTCGTGAAACGTTTAGTGAGTTAGTTAACTTTAAGTTTTAAAGTTTATGTTATCACTTATAGTTCACAACATATCAAGCGTTTAAGTATATTAGTGACATTATTGGATTAGTGACGTTATGATTCATTTATTTACAAGTTTGCACGCGTAACAATTCAAATCGAAGGTTTGATCAAGGCTTATGCGTAGGAATAGTAACTTATGCGTAAGCAGATAAGTATACCGCGTAGGATCGACTACGTGTAGAGTAATGCAACATAGGAGCGGGATAACCTTATGCGTAAAACTTAAGCGTGGCGTATATAAACCTGCAGCGTAAGGATTACTTGTAAGAGTAGACCTTATGCGTAAGGAGTCATATTCACAGCGTACTTGATTCGCAGCGTAAAATTTCTCTTCACGCATTAACTTTCACAGTAAGGTGATCCTTATCGTGAGTAACAAACACCTTGATTACGAGTTTTATCGTAGCAAGCACGAAATAAAATCATCATTACATCAATCTTAACACATATATTCAGTTTACAACAAATCATGGCATGAAGACATGTTAAACTTTTACGCGTAGAAAGTCAATGGCGTAGGTCAACCCTAGAGTTTAAGAGTTACATTATGATTTCTAACCATAGGATTTGCACCAAACGTTTTTTGGTAGGTCTTAAGTGTTGTGAGAGTCTAATAACCAAGTTTAACATCAATTTGTGGTGAATCAAAAATACCCAAACTCGAAACATTAAACCCTAATTCCTAATTGAAGCTTATTAGTGTTTTACGGGTTGTTATAGGGCTTGGAAATCATTAATTCAACATGATATGAACATCACACAACAATCTTTTTGACCAAAAACCTTCACATTTGAAAACACCCAAATCGACTCAAGAACCCTAATTTTGAAAATCCATCAATTAGTGTTTAAGGGTGGATTTTGAGGATAAAAATAGTATCATTGATGTTAAGAACACGTTTTGACACATTCTTTTCACCACAAACACACACCAATGATTGTGTGTTCATACGCTTATGCGTAGAACACATAATCACACATATCTAACGATTTAGCCGTTGGTTTGCATGAAATTCAAAACCATTGCTTGTAATACGTTAAATCATGAAAACACTTACTTTGATGATCAAAAACCAGATTTCTTGAGCGAATTTTGTGCGTAGGATTAGTTAGATGAGAGTAATAAATGTGAAGTGAATGAATTAGGTGGGGTGTTTTATTTAAAATAACTTTAAAGGTTTGACAGTTTTGGTCCCTCCACTTTTCCTTTTCATCAAAGCCATTTAACTTCCGTTTTGGTTACCAAACAAAGATTTTTAAGAAAGAAACTTGACGACACTCCCCCTCGACTTAAGAAAATAATGAAAGGTTATAAATTTTAGTCAAGAGTGTAGTTGAACCGAGAAAATTTACCACCATTGATACAAGAAACAACGAGAATAGAGTAACATGCAAGTACAACGGATGATGTTTTGAAGCGGTTAAGAATTTATTTTCTCCCCCTCAACACTTGATCGGAAAAAATTCTGAATTTTGAAAGATTATAGTGTTGGCGGAATATTACTTGCCATGTTGAAAGAAAATTAGATAGAAGAATATTTTGTTGTTTTTCGGTTTTATATTTTGTATTTTGTTTTTGAAAAATATTTACAAAAGAGATTTTGGTGTTTGACAGGTTTTAAGACTGTTTTAGGAGGTCATCCAATTCCTCTTGAGTCAAACACCTCATACCAATCGGTGGACCAACTCATTAAACCTAGCGGGAGGCAAGGCTTTGGTGAGAAGATGCACAATTGGTGATACTGTACCCATAAAATATAATTCAGCGTACCTGTTCCACGTGATCCTTGATGAAATGATATGAAGATCGATGTGCTTTGATTTCAGTCTTTGAGTTGCCGCGAGATGCAATAACACTCCGATTGTCATGATACATCGGGATTACGTCAAATCGTAACCATAGTCTTTGAGTTGTGTTCTCATCCAAATGACTTGAGCACAACCGCGTTGACATGGCTACATATTACGCGGTTGAGACGTGATGTACAATCCGCTTCTCGATTGCCATGACACAGGTTTATCACCAGAAATTGTAAAGCTCACAAGTACTTTTCCGTGAGTCTAAGCATCCTGGCGTGGTGTCGAAAAAGCGATTAGTTCAAAACCGGAATCGCCGGATACGGATCCCCAGTTAATGGTTCCCTTTATGTATGGAGGATTCTTTTAGCCTCGAGAGGTGGGTTTTAGTTGGTCCGGCCGATAACGAGCAAAGATATACGGCAAAGACAATATCAGTTTGCTAGTCATTAGATACATGAGAGACCCAATAATACTACGGTATTTTGTAGGGTCCACAATTTCCCATGTAAATCAGCGTCTAGCTTCTTGGTATGAGCCATTGTTGTGGCATAGGTGTCCGCAGTTTCATTCCAAATTTGTTTAACAATTCAAGGGCATATTTGGAGTGACTCAAGAAAATACCACGGGGTGATTGATGAACTTGTAGTCCTAGAAAGAGCGTAAGTTCACCCATCATGGACATTTCAAAATGTTTTTTTCATTAGTTTTGCAAAAGCGATTGAGTACTTTTATGTGTTGACCCAAAAATGATGTCATCCACATAAATTTGAACAATTAAAATATGTTCCCGTGATATTGTATGAAAAGAGTAGGGTCAACCAAACCTTTGGTGAAATTATTGGCAATTAGGAAAGATGATAGCTTATCATACCATGCCTGAGGAGCTTGTTTGAGACCATCTGAGCTTTGTTCGGTTTGTAGACATGATTAGGGAAGCGGGATCAGCGAATCCTTCGGTTGGTGACATAAACCGTTTCTTTAAGTTGTCCCATGACGGTTTTGACATCCATCCGAAGACCGTTATATTCATATGAAATGACGAAATATCCGAGCGACCTCAAGGCGAGCAAGCAAAAAGATTCTTCAAAGTCAATACCTCTTCTTCGGCGATAACCCTTAGCCACGGGCGTGACTTATTTGGATAACATTCCCTTGACATCAATTTGTTTTCCAAATCCATTTGAGACCAATGGCGTAGACCCTGTTGGTCTTTCAGCAGTTCCCATACTTCAAGACGTTTGAATTGGTTGAGTTCTTCTTGCATGGATTCAATCCGGTTGTCTTTTGTCATTGCGTCTTTGATGTTTTTAGGTTCAGATTGGCGAGCGGTGAGTGCATAAATGCAATGTTCACCATCGAGTGAAGGCGTTGTCTTGTATAACGGTTGGTTGATCGGGTTGCCAATAATATTTTCGAGAGGATGGTCTTTTGTCCATCTATGTGTGGAGGGTTGATGTTGGTATACATTGTGCAGATTCTGAGGATTCAAATGGCTTGTTGAAGATTGCGACATCACGGTGCGGCGATCTCATTAAGCGGGTTAAAGAGCGCATTTGGATCAAAATCTGCGGTGGGGTACTTCATTGAACATCATCGGTAGGTTCATCATTGTTGGGCGGTTTGTTCAAGCTGTTGTGTTGGAGTCAAGCTGGTGGTGCTTCTTCAACCGTAGTTGTTGTAGCGGTGTATCGGTATAAGGTATTATCCGGGTTGAGGCGGTGGCTTGCGGATACACGGAGCCGCGTTCATCAATATCGTCAGCGAGCAGTAGAGCAAATAACCTTTCCATTTGTTGTGAAGTAAGGCGGGGGCTTTGTTCGGTGATGATGGGGTTTGGGGGAAGTTTAAGCGGTTGTGCGGGTTCCAAAGCATTATACTCGAAGCCATTTCATGAGTTCATCAAAATGAGCATGAATCGTTTCCATAACCTCCTTTGTTCGATTCGGTTGGAGCCTTTAAATTATCACAATATCCTATAAAGACTCAATGTCAACTTTGGCTTTGAGCTTTCAAAGTCATCGATCATTATTAGGATAGCAAAGAGATCCAAATACATGAAAGTGTTTGAGATTGGTTTTATTTGTGGACAAGCTCAAAAGGTGTTTTGTTGTGGCGTTTTGTAATCATAGAACAATTTTGAGTATAGCATGCGATGAATCGACTACGCCCATAAGTATCTGGAAGTTTAGCATTGATTAACATTGTTCTTGCGGCTTCCACTAGCGTTGGGTTTTAGATCTTTCAACAACTCCGTTTTGTTAGGGTATGCGTGCAATAGATGTCGATCTTTGAATTCCCACTTTCTCATAAAATTCACGAAGAGTTTGGTTAACAAATTCGGTGCCTCATGCGATACGATTGTGAGAGCGGTGTTACGTAGGCGAACTTGTATTTTCTTGAGAAGGTGATGATCATCTGTGGAGCTTGATCTTTGCTCCGAAGAAAGTAGACCCAAGTCCAGCGTGAATAGTCATCAACAATTACTAAGATGTAGCGTTTGCCATTGATCGTTTGCACGCGCATCGGGCCACAATAATCCATGTGAAGAAGATGAAGCACATCTTTGAGGCGTGTTCCACCTTTGAAGGAAAATGAGCAGTGCTTTTTCCTTGTTCACAAGGCTGAGCAAAGGTGATCTTTAGAATACAAAAGGTGGAGTCCTTCACTAGTTTGTGTCGAGCAAGGTTGGTGATGGTTTGAAAGTTTAGATGTGAGATACGGCGGTGCCATAGCCAGGATTTTGTTGATGTTGCCTTTGAAAGTAAGCGGATGGGAGAAGAAGCAACCATGTCTTGCATAGAGATAGTGTAAAGGCTGGAATTATCGAGCCCGGACATAAAGGTCGTTTCCTTGTAAATCACAGATGAAACAAGTTTT
>OU343222.1:119255856-119349770 GCA_910596185.1 Chrysanthemum makinoi | reverse complement strand
CTTGTAAGTTCATAATCAGTCTCAACTTTGCTTAATATCATTGAATTTGTTTGCTCTAGATCTATTCTTTGTTATAGTTATCATTTATAGTCTGCATTAGTTGTTTGTAAAGTTGGTGTTAGTAGTGGTTTATATTAAGGATTTGATTAATTAACTTGCATATCAGTCATAATTAGTGTTTGGATCATTGTGTTAATCTCAGGCTAGAGGTTAGTATATGGTTAAAGTATAGGCTGCTATAGGTTCATTCAGATTTGCTATAGTCACTTTAGCTTTCATATTGCATCCACCATACTCATTTGTCAAATTGCATGTTAGCTGCTCTTATTCTCTTATACTGTCATAATCATTAAGTGAAATCTTTGCATGTTAGTTTAAAATCAGTAGGTATAGCTTGCACTAGTCCTATTTTATCATAAAACATCAATCTCATTCATAATAAATTAGAATCAAGTTCATTAAAGTCAAACTAATAGGATTTTCAAAAGTCAAAAATTGCTTAAGTATGCATTTTTTATCAAACTTTGTGGATTTATCATTTGTTAATCCTTGGTTAAGAGCTTTTGGTATTTTGGATTTAACAAGTTGAGCTGGTCTAGTTTCTAAAGCTGAATTTTGTGAAATTTTTCCAAATCCCTATAAGCTCCTATATAGCTTGTAAATGGGTCAAAAGTGCCTTTGCCATACTCGATGATGTGAGTGTGCACATTTGTGCAACTCACAACAAGCTCATGGGGCTTGTCTTGGGTAATTCTTGGTTTATGAACTCCTTGCAGTCTACTTGAGATTGGGATATTTGGTTTTGGGTTCCAACTAGGGTAGATAGCTTATTTTTAAGCTTGAAATCAGCTCTCGAGTGAAATTCACTTGTTTGATTTTTGTACTCATAAGCTTGTAGCTGGTTATCTAGAGGTTAGGTCTGTTGGAAATAGGTTGGTATTAGGTTGTTTTAGTATAATCTAGCTTCTGTGTTCATTTTGTGTTTTCTAGTGCTTATTAGCTTATTTTAAGTGCTTATTCTCAAGCGGTTGCACTACAGCTTCATAATCTTACACATAAGCCCTAGTTTTTATAATTTTCATAAATTTAGAATATTATTTTAGAGTTTTCCTGAATTTTTCATAATTTTCATCACTGTTTTGCTATTTTCTATTTTAATCGGTTTTAGACTTTTTAAATAGCTTTTAATCAAATAAATCAGAAAAGCTTCAAAAATAAGTTTTCAATTTTCATAAATTAAGATAAATATAAAAAGCCAAAAAATATTTTTCCATAATTTTCCTAGTTTAAATAGTAATTTTAGCAATTTAATTAGTTTTAAATAGTTTTTAAATCACATAAATTAGAATATAAATGGGAAAAATACAAAATTAGTTTTGAAAATTCTCTTTAGTTATTTTAGATTTTTAAAAATAGTTTTACAATTTTCCCATTAATTTTCATAATTTTTAGTATTTTAATTTAGTTTTAAAGTTTAAAATTAGATTTTAATTCAAATTTATAAAAGAAAAATCAAGAAAATCCAATTTTAAAAATAGTGATAAGCGTTTATTTAATATAATTTAGCTTTTTAATTTTCTTTCTCAGATTTTCCTTTGTCATCTAGTATTATCATTAACCCATTTCCTGTTCAATATCACCCGATAAACTCTGGCGTTTGGCTTGATCGCACTGCTAGTTGGGACTTGACGACCCGGGGAAACACTAAACTCTCATGGACTTAATTGCATTGCGTTCTCAAGCTGTTTGACTTTTATTACGGTTGACCATTCACAAGTGGTTGACTTGTGTAATAAAAGATAGACCGTTTGGGAGCCAATCACAAGGCTTGTTACGCATAAGCTTTACTCTTACGAGAAAACTTTTCGCATAACATCCAGATTATTCCTGCGCATAAGCCTAAAGCCTTTGAACTCGTCTTTACGTAAAATTCTTACGCATAAGCAGTATTTACGCTTTTAGCTTACTCTTACGCTTATAAGCTCCTTTCTTACATAAGGATCCTTGTTACACATAAATCCTTTGTTCACTACATTTTGTACAATGCATATGTTCTTGTTAAATGTTACTCATAAGTCACTAATGTCTATTGCGGCAGGCTTTTAAAAGTTAACATGTTGTGTGTAAAAGTAAAGATTTGGACTTTGAAATTTCAAAATTAACACGATTCCGTAACTTATCACATCAACTTCAAACAATTGGACAAATGTGACTTAGGACTTGTAACTAACATAAACATGTTACCATCAAACAAGGAATTAGATAATAAATCAGACTAAAACAAACACATTGTGTTTCCATATGTCTATCTTTTTGTCTAATGTCTTCCAGATCACAAAATGCACTGCAAATCAAGCAAAATGCTGATGAGGCTCTCGATGGCAAACACATTCCCGGTTGGATCACGACAAAACAATTGGCAAGAACAATCTCCGGGTCGTCTTCAACAACTTCATATGCTCTGAATCATCTTGCGAGAATTGCGTGGACATCCTACGCAACATCCATTCAAATTCATGGTCACAAAGTCATCCACGATGATGATTATGATTCAATGGATGAGGAAATACAATTTCGTAAGACATTAAGCGAGAAAAGTATGGAATACCATGCTTCAACCTTCCGGTTAATCAACCCGGTAGGGCGGGAGGGTCAAGCAGTAGTCCTCCACTTATGGAAGATGCATTGCAAACAACTCTTACCCCATCCGAAGGAATCAGACAACTACATAGTTGACAATCCAACACACATACCTCACTTGTCTTCCAAACCACCTCTTAACAATTCCACCAAACCCGTCATCATCTCAATCATCACATCCACCAGCAAAGAAACAACTAAGTCTACAACAAAATCATTTGTTAAGAAAGCCAGCTCCATCCAATGATTCGACAAATGGTTGGCGGGTTTCACCACTACACAACAAGCTACATTACCACCATTTTGATCAACCAAGGGTTCAAAACCACAACACCAATGGAAGCCATTGATCACTTTACATACTGCTTGGTGGTGAGGATCAACATACCGAGCCCCAGCCGAATCTCAACGAAATTCAAATCAAGTATATTCTGCATTCCTTTGTTTCATACGCTTCAAATCAAAGTGAGTTGAGAATACTCCAGTGGGATCGAATATTACCAAAAACAACTCAATTTTGGCACCACTTCTACACTTCAACGAGATCAATCAAGAACCTCGTTACATGGATTCATAAACAAAATTTTGGGTTTTGTCTCCGAAGTGAAAATCATCATACTTGCTTTTATGGCTTTTGATGAAATTCACTGGTTCAATGACGCCACCTAAAGATGGTTGAGATGGATTGGCATGTCGATTGAAGGACATTGAGTTGGGTATTATTCAGACGAAGAGATGGAATTCAAAGGATCGCTTGGGATGTTCATTGATCACTAGTTTTGATGAAAAGTTTGATTCATCAGGATCAGTCACGCGGTTGGAAGAACTATGTGGGAGGATGACCAACTTTCGATTCGACTTACCAGCGTCATCAGTAGCAGATCGTCTGTAATCATGGGTACTCTCTTAACATTTTATTGTGATTTTTCTATCGACTTACTCATAATGGCTTGTGTTACATAACAGATGTACAACCCGTATTGTAGAAAAGGACCGTAGTAAGCCGATTGCCACAATCCTATAAAAGGAGAGAAAGCTTCTTACTTTTGAGTAAAACTTATCAAAACTTTCAGTTTTCAAAGTTTTCTCAAGAACAAGTACTCTCCTTATGTTTCAAAAACCTCAACCGTTAATATCAATTGTTGAGGGGGAGTATTTGATCAACAACTTTGTTCACAAATTGTTCTTCGTGTAATCTTCCCACAAAACTCAAAATAGTCATATTTATTCTCAACATTTCTTCCAAATATAACATATTTTATGTACATTTTTTAGGGGAGAAAAATTATGTGATAAGAAATATGTTGTGTTTTGCTATTGAATCCTCGTGTGAAAAGACTTCAACCCATGAATTGGCCAGGGATCTGAGCAGTCATACATTGAAAAAGGTTGTCTTCAAAGACTTATCCAAGTAAAATTGTACCTATTAGAAGCTCTTGATAGACATGAAATTTGATGGGTTTGACAACCTCTCGGGGTTGTCCACATCTTCAAGGTAGTTATTAGAGCTAGTTGTCACCTAAAAGCTGACAATGTATCTCTTTAACTATGCAACGTAATCGTGTCTCGCAAGGAATTGTCTATCTTGAGTTGATCAATTCAAAAGTGTCGCTCTTTCCTCCTTTATGCAGATTTCATCAAATTCTTAAGCACATGTGGAGAGTATTCTGAAAATCAAAACTCTTGAAGTGTTCAAACATGGTTTTAATTTACACTTCAGAGATTTTCATGAAAAAATGGTTTTATGGCAATGGAGTTATAAGGTAATTAAGGTTAGGAATAACCTTCCCATGATGATCATGAGGCGGAGGGATCTACCCAAGGACACTACCAATAATTAGAAGTCCTTAGGTATGATTATAAAAAGGAGAAATGAGAATCGGAGAAAGAAGGAGTTGAAGAATTAAAAAGAAAAGCAAAGAAAAGGGTGAAAAGAAATAGCCTCAGTTATTCAACAAGTGGAACCAAGGGTTCAATTCATATACTCACTGGTTATCACATTGATGACACGGTATTGAAGATCAAAGTCGTCATGGACCCAATGGCGCATGCACTAAACCTTCTTAGCCACTCAAGTTTCTCTCAATGACTTGTTTCATTCTCACAAGGAACCCTACGTAAACTATCGGCTTTCTCTTGAGATTCGTATTGAAGAAGGAGACCCTCTCTAGTCTCGCTTAGGAAAACCAAAGCGCACTATTGAGTCTAGAGCCACGAGATTCATCAAAAGATCACTTAGGTACACTTGACATTTTATCAAGCGTTCAACAATAAGAGCGCAGGTGATACTTTATGAAGTGTCCTTCACAGGATCTTAGTAATGCATGCGAAAACATTTATGAGGGGTTCACATGTGATCTCGGTGATTGAATAAAACTCCTACCGGGGTCAACATCTAAATGCGGCGGTCATGAGGTAACTCCGAGTGGATTGTGCTTAGTGTATCTCAAGCGGTCTGATCGTGAGGTGATGCCGGTTTACCTCGGCGGCATCACGAACTGTAGATATGCCCGATACATGCGTGTTATCTCACTTGTGGGACTCGGTTCGAGAACGGCCTTTGTGAGAATTAGGTTGTGTTTTCACACTATCTGTTAACACTCTCGAGATTCGAACTTGTAAGTGCGGGAATCCGCTTATTACTAACCTTTCTTATTTTCTTCTTATGGAAGGCTGGAGGCGGTGATGCGTGCAATTCTTCACATGCTCACACTAACAACATCACTAATGGAAGTTCTCTCAAAAGGCAACACAAAAGTCATAATGGTTCTTCGTCAAGTCAAAGAATCTACAAAGTTTAAAGACTAAAGAGAACTACATCATCTGAAACCCAACGTTAAAAGGCGTGTAGCATGTTGAAGAAAGGCGTGGGACACTGGAGCAAGCGGAACTGATGCATACAACAACAACATACTATCACTACCATCACAAATAACAAACATCAAAGAACAAAGTAAATGATGGCGTCAAAGCGAGAATACTTCAAAGAAACAATTTCTCTACCTTTGGGGAGATTGTTGAATCAAGACATAACTTTCACAAGAAGAAGAATGTCAGATGGCGTCAAAGCTACTATTACATCAGCTCCTACAACGTTTATCACTCTTTCATTCATCACCAACACTTAGGGGGAGATTCTTGGAATCACTCCTAAACCTTAATTCAAGTGTTATTGATTCATATGTAATAGTTAGCTTAATATGGCCTTTATGTTTGTTATTATGCTATGAAAGCATGTAGAGGCCCATAAGAAGGAGTCTAGAAGTGTTGCCCTAGCTCCTTGCCCTATAAATACTCTTGTAAACCTTCGTTGTTCAATTCATTTCACTTTATCTGCATAATCTTTCTTATTTCATACGCATAAGTGTCTTGTTTAGTTCAACCGATCATCTCATCTTCCTTCCTTACATATTGATGCTTGTGTTACTAATATTGGAACCTAACAAGATTACAGAATTTTCGAGATGGTAATACAAAATAAGTATGAAAAGAACACAAATCATAGTTGATTGCTCGGTCAAAAGTATTATATGTGAAGTTTGTTTTCATATATGTTATCCAAATCTTGATATGCCGTATTTGCATATTTTGAAATTATGATCCATTTATATAAAACATAATCTATATTATAAATTTCTAGCCATCACTGATCATTAGTTTATCTCTCTTTTACAAAATGCATATTTATGGCAGCTCATATATGTAGTTTTGATAGGCTTTCTCCTGTGCATGTAAAACCATTTGTTTTCATTTCGCACTAGTGCATATTTATATGTATATTATTATTCATATGCTTTGTTATTTTTAATGTCGTCATAGGTATATGTACAACCTAATTAATGTATCTCCATTTCATTTAATATACAACAAATAACTTGGAAGGGATATTATGATTCATGGTGTTAGGTCCTCTCATGATCTCCAGATTAAGATGGTAATGAACATAGGGTCGTCTCACAAACATTTTTCGTACTCCTTAAAAGAATTTTACAATTATATTTGTTTGTTGCATTCTTTTTTCTAGGCAGGTTTGGATATGTTTTCATTGGGGTGGTAATATTATGAATGCATTTAGGCCCTTTTGTTAATGTACATGCTTAAGTAGTTTCATACATAAGTGATGGCTATTCTGAGATTATGGAGATTGTCGAGTTGTAGTAAATATTTTTACGTTCTAAGCTTAAATGTACAAAATTGTTAAGTTGTAACGCAATCTATGGTTGTAGTTTCATACATAAGTGATGGCTATTATGAGATTATGGCGATTCAAGTTATATGGAGATTGTCTAGTTGTAGTAAATATTTTTATGTTATAAGCTAAAATTTGTTAAGTTGTATGGCAGCAATCTATGTTTGTAGTTTCATACATAAGTGATGGCTATTCGAAGATTATGGCGATTAAAGTTATATGGAGATTATCCAATTGTAGTAAATATTTGTGGAAAACTAGAAGGGGGGTTGAATAGTTTTACCAATTAAAACTTCATTTTAAAACATTTAGATCAACTTATGTTAATCTATTTAGTTGTGTATGTTGGACGTTGATAGATAGATATATAAACGTGTAATGAAAGATAAAGTAAGAAGCACATCACCACGACACAAGTATTTATAGTGGTTCGGCTATAAGGACACCTTCCTTGCCCTACTCTACTCCCAGAGTCACCTACTTTCGAGTTCGTAATCACTACACGACACCAATTCTTTATGGCGGAGAAGCCTTCACAACGTCGCCTACTCTTTTTCCGGTACTAGGCTAACCACGGGTTCTTTCACACCAAGGTGAACCACACCTACCACAACGTCGCCTACCCTTTATCGGTACTAGGCTAAGTACCGAGTTCCATTACAATGGAGGAACTACTACCCAACACAACACAACACCTAATCCAAGGGTCCCACTCCTTATTACAACACCATCAAGGATATCACCATCCTTGGAAACAAAATAATACTATATGTATAACGATGCACCTCATCGATTATACGACCTTGGCATTCTTCACTAATGCCACTTGATTTGATTCTTAGGCATTCTTCACAATGCATTTGACACAACGCTTGGCACCTTTCACTAATGCCTTTGTCTTGACACCTTTAGCATTCTTCATTAATGCTATTGACACGGACGTTAAGCACCTTTCACTAATACTTTCGTCTTGACTCTTTAGGCATCCTTCACTAATGCCTTCAACACAACACATCTACGGAGGAAGAAAGAACTATCAACAAGAGAACCTCAGTAGTCTTGATGATGACGAAGCATGGCAACTCATGGACTTGAGCTTGCTCGACTTCAAGAAGTGGTGATCTCGCCTTTAAGAGGAACCTAGAGAATCACACAAAAATAAAGACAAACTACATAGAAACATCCCTTATGATCAGTGGTTAGAGAGTTACAATACTTGGGGTAAGTATGTGTGAGAGTGGCTAGCCAAAAGGGAGAAATGGCTCACTATTTATAGAGGAGAAATGCTTAATGTTCCCGGATCCCACGGATCCCTCCACAAAGGGATCCGTCTAGTGGGGCCTCTTCTTTGCCCATGGGTATTTTGGTTATGGGTTATGGGTCATGGGTCATGGGTCATGGGTTATGGGTTGATCCATGGTTCTTTTATTAGATACAATGTATCTTATGAGTGCAATGTACCTAGTCAAATGGGTATGGATCAATACCATGGGTTATGGGTTGATTCATGGGTTGTAGTTTTTACCCATTTATACTATATACTTAGTTATGTATATATTTTGCCCAATATGTAAACACTAGTTGTTGTACATATATATTACTAAATCATAAAATCACTTATGCTTGTTTTAGTGTTTTATGTGAAAACGTAAGTGTGTTAGAAAACTATTGGCTCAAACAATTTACGTAGTTTATTTGTTTCGATAAAATGATTTTACGTTTGTTATCGACAAAACATTAGAATATCGTAAAATATAAATAAACGTTTTTACGGCTTATTTGTATTAACAATATTTTTACGTTCTAAGCTTAAAGTTATATGGAGATTGTCGAGTTGTAGTAAATATTTTTACGTTCTAAGCTTAGATACAACTACTTAATATGTTACCAGACTTTATGTATTCTTTTATTAACATTTGTTGTATGATTTTATCTAAGTTCTCTTTTTATTTTTAAATAACTTATACTGTTTTTTATTGTAAAGATACATATTTTTTAAAGCGTGACCCGGACAATCCAAAGACCTCCTCTTCTCACAATTTTTTTAAAAAGTGCACCCGGGCAACGCACGTGTATTGCACTTGTTCAAGATTGTGGTGAATGAAATGTTTTATTGGCGAGCTAAGAATGTTCGTTGAAGCCTATGGTGGCCAGTCGCAGTAGCCTACAATTACACGAGGGTGTGCTATGTGTGCAGGGCCTTCAAAATTAGAGGCTTCAAAATATAAATTCTTGTAAATATTTGGGGCATCTAAATATTAACGATAGAGTAAGGATGAAATAAAAAATAAAAGTAAAATAAGAAGGATGAGAAATAATCACAACCGCATATTTCAGATGCACCTACAAAAAGAGATGCATCTTCTATTAAATTCTCCTTCTTCATTTGAAATATATGGCTGAAAACATTTCTCATTCTTCTTATTTTTATTTTTCTTCTTAGTGGATCCATTCCCATTAACGATATATGAAATAATATTCTAAAATTTGTTAAACTCTACTTCAAGTCAGTGAGAATCACGAAAAACTCATAAATTAAAACGAGATTGTTGTGATATATCACTATCGTAATTTTTAGTTATAATATAAATTTATGCACATAGCTTCCGCTAGCCCAGTTACGCCACTAGGTTTTTGGTTCACGCATACTTGATTTTATAATACATTAGATAAATCATTACACAGTTAAATATGACCAATACTATAAATTCGAATAAATCTTTACCTCGTGATAGGGGGTGCAAGTATTATATATGGTAGCCAAACGTTGTGTTGCATGCAATATAGAATTGAGGTCAGTATGTTTCTCTTTTGACTAGTTAGTGGGAGATCGAGTATGTTTCTCTTTAATTAAATAACCTATCTAGTGTAATTTCTTAAAAAATGTCTATAACGTCTGATCTTCGATAATATTTATGTGTTACTTTTTTTTTATATAGTGTAACTTTAATTTAGCCCAAAAAATACTTTATAATACAAATTTTAGTACTTATATTTAAAAAAGCTATTACAAACCCTTAGAAAAATGTGTGCAAGATCCTTCTGAAGATCTTAAGAATACCTACATCTAAACCAAACATTTATTTAAGTTCATTTTATGTATTATATATATGCTCAATTGCTCATGTTACCATATACATTTTCTGCATTAATTATTTATAAAAGTTACTACCTTCGTCCTATAATAATTGTCCACTTTGACTTTTTAAAGTCTTTTTTATTCAACTTTGACCATAAATATTTTTACTTGTGTAATATAATACTTGATGAAAGTTATATGAATAGATTGGGTCAAAAATTTATTTTCATTTGGTATAATTTTCACCAAGTATTATATAACAAAAATTAAAATATTAATGGTCAAAGCTGAACAAGAAAAACTCAAAAAAGTCAAAGTGGACAATTATTATGGGACGGAGGGAGTATAAGTAATGAGATGAGATGATGAGTGTAGTGAATTAAGTACCTAATCTTAGCCTCTTAGGTAGCATACACATCACGTCTTCTTTCGATGATATGCATAACCAGGGACGGAGCCAGAACCAAATATGATCGGGTGCAAAAAATCTTTTAAACCATAATAGTAGAAACACATTTCAAAGAACCGGGTGCATTTAAGATGCATTTAGTAAAAATCAGTGTTTTTTTCAAAAATTAACACTAAATCAAAAAAATCCATGGGGTTCCCAGGCACCCGCGGGCACCCCTAGCTTCGTCCCTGTGCATAACTAATGACTAAACTCATACTATATGCTCAAAAAAGACTCATCTGATGTGTTTGGATAACCGAAAAGATTAAGTGTAGGTAAGACTGCAACTAGTGAACAAATTTTTGCACCTCGTTAGAGGCAAAAGCTATAGATGTCATCCACATATAACATCAAGAATACTGCCTTGTTTCCATTCATATATAAACATATGGTTCTTTTTGGCTATGAGCAAAACAAACTCTTTAATTTTCTCATCAAACCTCATATTTCAGCTTTGTGATACTTGTTTCGATCTATAAATAGATTTTTTAAGCTCGCACACTTTCTTAGAATACTTACTACTCACAAACCCTTTTGGTTTCACCATACAAACGTCCTCGTTTAGGTGACCATTTAAAAAGAGGTTTTCACGTCCATTTTACAGATTTCATAATCATAAAAAGAAGCAATGACAAATAGTATTCTAATTATTTCAATGCTAGCCACAAGCGAGAAGGTCTTCTCATAGTCAATTCTTTGAGTTTGGGTATATCCTTTTTGCCACTATTCTAGCTTTAAATGTGTTTACTTTACCATCCACGCCAGTCTTCTTCTTGAAGATTCACTTACAACAAAAAGTTCTTCTGTTTGGTGGAAGATCAACCAAGTCCCACACTTCGTTATCATTTATGGATTGCATTTTTGCATTCATATCCTCTACATATATACTAGATTTTGAATCTCTCATGGCTTCATGTGAAGCCTTGATTTTTTTTTTTAATTTAAAATCAGTAAAGCTGTATACATTGATAAAACTAGCGGAAGCGTATTTTCTACATCATACGGGCTTATTCGAAACGTCCCGTTAAAATACTAAACTTTGCAAAATACATAACAATGACTCTTTAAAACTTGGTAAAAGAAATTTGGTTCTTGATTTAGGGGCATTCCAAATCGATAACAAATGATGGAAATGAAGCTCGTTACCTAACCCGCGAGCTACACCCTTTTAACCCATTACTCCCCATTTAGCATGTACATGGTCTCATCTTGCATACCTACAAAATATAAACTGAGAACGGTAAGTCTATAAGACTTAGTGAGATAACGAGCGTATTAAATCATAATCAGAAAATAAACATGATGTTTGAATAAGTATATATAGTACTATTGACTACATGAATCATAATATTAACTAAGCTGCATAAGCATGACACCGTGATTAAATACATGATACACCATGTTCTTGAAGGAGTACATAAGTATACTAAGTGCATAACTAACTGCATAAATAAGCACATACTTAGTGCATAACCGAGTACATAAGCACATAGTGAGTCGCGTAAAGCACATCTTGAGTACTTATAGTACTATATTGGCGTACATATAACGCAGCACATTACCGACTATCTTGTGAGTACTTATATTACTATATTGGCTGAATACATAACTGAAGAGCCATATAAGCATGTAATCATCCATATAGGATGTCTGAGTTCCAATTTTGGAACATTCACTATTCTAAGGCTTGATTCTCCACTAAGGAGGTATAAGTTCCAACTTTGTCTGGAACACATGTGTGATCACATAACTGACTACATATTGATAGTACTAAATACATTAAGTAATGCATAAAGTACCATTCTGACTAATTAAGTGCATAAAGCACTTGGCGCGCCTTAAAACCTGCATATGCATATACCTAATAGAATTTGACATGCATATATATAAAAACGCATTGCATGCCAGAAGTGCATATGATGAAACTGTAGACCTTGATAGATCTTGAGCACTCGCAGATCGTTAGTATTACTTATGTAATCACAAGCAAACTAATAGACAATCTCTACGACTTATATTCTTTAGCGGAAATCAAATATAAGCACCAACACAATAACTAAGAACACGTTGATCCTCTATGGATCTTTATATTACTAAAACTTTGTTTTCAATTCGTTACATTAATCATACTATTGTGTTCCTTTTTATAAGCAAGGAACCCTAACTTGTTTCCTAAGACACGTATAATCATAAAACTAAATAAGATATACATTATCACTTCCTAATAAAGCTCATGCATATCTTAACTAACTATATAAAACGGAATAACTATTTCATGAAAACTATCTACGCATTATACTACTTCAGCATTCTGTTCTTCAGCAGAAACAATGAACTTCAGTAGAATCTCTTGGCAGATGAGTAATTCTAACTTAGCGAAATTCCCAACAATCCTCCCCTAAAATGGAATTTGACTTGGTTAAGTTCTAGTTGCTTGATAGATCTTCAACGCTTCAGAGAATTGTACGCGAACAACAGCAACAAAAACACAAAACAATGACACCTCGATGATGACAAATCTTGAAAGTTCCAGGTCTTTGCAGCAACAAATGACATAATGTACATCAAAACATTTTAGTTTCATACTATTCTCATCACATCCAGGTGTGTTAACTCCTGTGAGAGGTGAATCATTGAAAATAATTGATTTGATGTCTCTTTACCAATAGCCATCACTCTTTGGAGTAGCCAAATGTTTAAGTTCGAAAACTATGGTACACTGATAACCATCGATTTATTAGAAAATCGCAAACCATATAAATGGATTTGAAATGTCTTTACCAGTAGCCGTTTACTCGGGACTAGTCAATTCTTAGGATTGGTGAACTGATTACCAAATATGGTATTCCACCGCCTTTACCACAAGCCATATACATGTGGGCTAGTCAATTCTTGGATTCCAAAAGGAATAAACCATGGTGAATTGATGACCATACAACACTCAGCAATTAAGCATGGGTGGTTGTAAACCCTATGATTTTGAGCAAACCATTACAGCTATCAACAGATTTGATGTGTCTTTACCAAAGCTGTACCCTTTGGACTAGCCAACTCTTTGACATACACAATGTACATCTGGTGAGTTAATAACAATGAAAGATATACAACAAACCTGCAAGAAAAGTTAGTTAAACAAAGAATATACATAAGGTGTTTTTTTTTAACTAAGAACAAACAAATAAACAAAGATAACAAATATTACAAACCATACAAATTACCACAATCAAGATGAGGTTCTATGTTGCAGAAGCTGATTCTTAATAATTCCGACACATTGTTCAGCATGCAACTGATCATTTCCAATTGGATCTGGAGGAACTTCCAACTTCTGACTAAGCATTCTTTCCATAAGCCTCTTAGATAATGGATAAGTTCTCTCAGCAAACCTACAGACAGTAATTCCACCCTTCGTCTCCACCATATGCACACGGTAGAGGATAAAATCGCCAAGACTCAACTTTTATACAGGATGAGAGTTCTTCCAAACAAAATGTCCTTTACCATTGGGAGATTGAGAATCAAACAGAACATGAAGATCGCCCAATAAGAATAACCCAGAACCCTGTGGTGCATGATAATGGTAATGTTTAGTGACAAGGGTATACAAAGTAAGCAAATCTGCCCTATCTACCAAATGCAATATCTCCTTCAAAAAGTTGAACTGCATAGTGGATTGACTCAGCAGCCGTTAGATCCACATGAATTTGCTTGCGAGATGTTTGAACCTTAATATACTTGCGAGATGACTGAATCCTAGCTGATCTCACATATCTCCTTAGAGAAGAGAATCTTCGTTTAGCCATCCTCTTCTTCCGTCTACCAGGTATATAGATGTCCAAAGATGGAACATCTTCAGATTCTGCATGAGCTTCTCTAGAAACACCACCACGTAATGCATTCATTCTGTCAAGCACCTTTCTCTCCTGTTTAGATTTGACAGCTGTTGTTTTAGCTTCCTTAACCATATTACCTCCGTCTGTATCAACAGATGCCACAAATGGAGTTGAAGCTGGCACATCAGGTATTTCAGAAGAAACCACAGAAGGTTCAGCAGAAGAAACATTGTCAGTGGAACTAGTAACTTCGATAGTTGCTAGTGAGAAACAATAGAAGGTTCAGCAGAAGAAACCCTGTGAGGCGAATGAGTAGCTTCAGTAGTGGCTTCAGAAGTAACCACTGGAGACATCACCTTAGGTGGAAGATCATCAAAATTTTCCACAATCTCAACAAACTTAGGTCTTTTGGCCTTTGGAGCAACTGTATTTCCAGCAATCCTTTTCAAGTTGGAAGAAAGTGTTGAAGAAGATGAAGAAAACTTCATGATCTGGTTATACTTGCGAAGCAGAACATGATCAGGCAAAGCCAAGACTTGCTTCATTGTTAAACCTGAGTTATACACCGAAGAACTCTGATTTTTCACCACAATTCTCATATTTGCTTTCTTCTGAGCTTCAGTTAGTGGTCTCTCTCTCTTAGCTTTGTTCTTTTGAGCAGTTATGGCTTTCTTCTTTGCAGCTGCTTCTTCCTTTCTTTGTTGTCCACGAGCCACCATTTGAGCCACAAAATTTTCACTATCAAAATCTGCACCCAAGATACTCTGAGCAAGTGAAGGATTAGAAATAGCTTGTTGAGTATAATCATCCCAGTGTGCATCAGGGATCTGAGTAGCCATTGCATCAAATTCTTTTCGTCTCTCAGGAGGCAATTTAGAAATAGACTCAGCTTCAATCTGTTTAGCCAATTCATCACTTTTCTTCAAATTTTCACATTCAGCTAACAGTCTGTCTTGTGCTAACCTTTCCTGCTCACTAACCAGATCTGGACCAAGCTCATTGTCAACCATTACTCCTTTCTCTTTATCAGTAGAGTCAAAAACAACATCAGCTGAAGGAGTATCACTAAAAGGAACATGTTGAGTTAAATCTTCAACAGCTGTTGAAAATACATCAGCTTCTGGATTTATATTAAAATTTCTTCCAGCAAGGAAAACTTCAGAAGTATCTGCTGAAGGTATAGAAGCAGGTTGTGCTTGCACAGATGAAGCTTGACCAACTTCAATAGCAATATCCATTATAGGAGTATCAGCAACAATATGTTCTTCAGTAGTTGAAATATCCTCACTTTGCAATGTATCCTTGCTCAAAGATTGCTTTCTCTTCCTTCTAGTAAACAAAATTGGCTCCTTTTGCTTTACAGATTTATCAGCCATTGGAGTAGAAGCATTAGATTGTTGAGCCACATTATCCAACATATCAAGTGACTTAAACTGAGTGTCCACTTCCTCCTCATCAGAAGAAACATCCAATCTCCTTTTTCGACTATGACCCAGTTGTACTTCTAAATCCTGAACCTTCCTTTTCAATTCTACAATCTCACCACCAAGATTAGATTTAGTCTCTGCAAGCTCCTTCTTGAGATCAGTAACTTCAGCTACATACTTGTTCACTAGAGCATAAAAGATGTAAGTGTAATAGGGTCCTCAGCTCCACCAGCAGATTGCTCTGTGGTAATGGGAGCATCATTGGGCCTTTCAGAAGAAATATCAACATGCTCAAAGAATGGAACACTATCATCAACTGAATCTCTAACAGGACTAGGAGTAGTCAGCCTATTAATCTTAGTCTCAACCTCATCATGAGGAACCTGTGTAGGTGGTGGACTAGAACTAGGCCTAGGTGAAGGTGTGGGTGAAGGTTGGTCAGGAGTAACAAGAGGTGCTTCAGCAGCATTAGAAGGGCCTTCATCCATTGTAACTGATGGATTCCCATCAGTAGCAACAGTAGTAGAAGGTGGAGAACCAACAACATTCCCCTCATCAGCAGCTTCATTGCCTTGAGGCAACATAGCTGCTAGCAAAGGATGATGTGCCCCCTCATACTTAGTTCTCATTGAAGCAAATAGTTTAGAAGTTAAAACTCCTATGGGACAAAAAGCTTGGGCTTGTGTGGTAATGTCTAAAATCATCTGAAGAAACCTAGGGTACATCAAAAACTTATGCTTTTTCCTACATATATTTTCAACCATATTATCAAAAATAAATTTAGAAAAATTATAAGTCAAACCACGAGAAAGACAAACAATACCACATCGGCTATGTAGAAAATTGGTCCCATCCTCTGATTTATTGCTTATACATGAAGAAATGTGTGAACCAAAACCTCCACATCGGACATAACTGATTTTTAACCACATATCAGTCCTTGTACCCTGATATCCAAAAGCTCTTAGCCCAGCAAGAATATCCATAGCATTAGAATGATAAACCCCATTTTCATCGTCTAAACGAAGCTTACTTCTAATCAACTCCTCTGTCAACCACAGCTACGATCTCTGTATCATTCCTCTTTTCAGCAGTCGCCCAAGATTGTGTAACCAATGATTCATAAACAACTTTCGGAGAATGTGTTAAAGCATAATGAATCTTTGATCTTTTTAGGAACTCCACCATTGGCTTATACAATTCATCACCTTTTGCTTCTCCCAGAAAGGCAACTTTGTTATAATCCTTTTTCAATTGAAGCGCCATGAGTGAAATTGTTAGTTAGGGTTATGATTCTTGCAAATGGAAGTGTTGTGAACTTTAGTGAAGAGGGAATTATTTAATTTGAAGCAAAGATATGCGTATAATGAGTTGGTAGTAGTTACCCAAAATATAGTCAAAAATATCGGAACTGTTAGGTCACTAGATTTACCACACAAGCTTAATAGAAAGATAGAGAGGCGATTGAACAAGTAAACAAACACACACACACGATAATAAAGACGGTTTAGGCGTAGATGTATGTGAAAGAAATAACTTGAACAACCAACCTTCAAATGAAGGTTTACAAGAGTATTTATAGGAGGGAAGCTAGGGCAACACTCCTAGTTCCCATTCTTTTCCTTATTGGGCTAGGCCTAGGCTTATGGGCCTTCTACATAAGCCTAAGGCTAATAACAAACATAAAGGCCATAATTAAGCTAACTATTACATATGAGTAACTAACACTTGAATAAAGGTTTAGGAGTGATTCCAAAATCTCCCTCAAGTGTTGGTGATGAAAACGGTGAAGGCGTTGATGTAATAGTAGCTTTGACGCGTCTTCCTCGACATTCTTCTTTCTTGTGAGAAGAATTTCCTTGATTTGAACCATCTCCCAGTGTAGCGAGATAGTTTTCTTTGAACAGTTATGCTTTGGCGTCATCTTTAACTTTGTTCTTTGATCATTGTTCTTTGTGATGAAAGTGATAGTATGTTGTTATCCGCATCAAGTCCGCCTCAGTGCCGCTTCGCCGCGGTGTCTCCACGTCTTTCTCCAACATGCTCACACACTCTTTAACGTTGGATTACATTTGATGAAGTTCTTTAAGTCTTTAAACTTTGTAGATTCTTTGTTGACGAAGAATCATTCTGACTTTTGTGTTGCTTTAAGATAGAACTTCTTTGATGATGTTGTTGGTGTGAACAAGTGGAGAATCATCACGATCATTCCGCTCCAGAGCTTCCATAAGAAGTAAACATTAAAACGGTTAGTAATAAGCGGATTCCGGCACTTACAAGTTTGAACTTCGAGAGTGTTGAAAGCATAGTGTGAAAACACAACTCTAATTCTTACAAAGGCCGTTCCTGAATCGGAGTCCCACAAGTGAGATAACACGATGTACGAAGTACACCTACGATTCAGATGAGTCACGAGGTACACCAAGCATCACCTCACGATCAGACCGTTTGAGACCACTAAGCGCAATCCACAGGGAGTTGCCAAGCGACCTGTCGGTTTGATGTTGACCCTGGCAGGAGTTTCCATTCAATCACTGAGGATCACAAATGTGAACCTCTCATAAATGTTCTCGACAGATTGCTAAGATCTGTGAAGGACTCGATAATGTACCACTGAAATTCTTATTGTTGAATGTCAAGTGATGAAATGTCAAGTGTACCTAAGAGATCTTTTGATGAATCTCGTGGCTCTAGACTCAATAGTGCATTTTGGTTTTCTGAGCGGAGACTAGGGAGAGGGTCTCCTTCTTCAATACCAGCAATCTCTAAGAGAAAGCCGATAGTTTACGTAGGGTTCCCTGTGAGAATGAAACAAGCTTCGTTTGAGAGAAACTTGAGTGGATAAGAAGGTTTAGTGCATGCGTCACGGGTCCATGACGACTTTTAATCTTCAATACGGTGTCATCTAGTGACAACCAAGAGCATATGAATTGAACCCGATGTACGCCCTAAGTTGAATAATCTGGAGGGCTATTTCTTTTCACCCTTTTCTTTGCATTTCTTTTAATTCTTCAACTCCTTCTTTCTCCGATTCTCAATTCTCCTTTTTATAATCATACCTAAGGACTTCTAAATTCTAACTATTTGTAGTGTCCTTGGGTAGATCCCTCCGGCTCTGGCGGATCATAGGACGGTTATTCCTAACCTTAGTCACCTTATAACTCCATGACTAACCTATGTTGCCATAAAACCATTTACTTGAAAAATCTCTCAAAGGTGTTTATGAATAAAACATTTTTGAACCACTGTTGAGATGAGATTTTGCATAAATACTCCCCTCCACATGTGCTTAAGAGTTTTAACGGTTAAATGCACAGTGAGGAAAGAGCGCACACATTTTGAATTGATCAACTCAAGATAGACATTCCCCGCGAGACACGGTTACGTGGCATAGTTAAAGAGTTGCATTGTCAGCTTTTAGGTGACAACTAGCTCTAATAACTACCTTGAAGGTGTAGACAATCCTCGAAGGTTGTCAAACCCGTCAGAGTTCATGTCTACCAAGAGTTTCTCGAATGGTACATTCTACTCGGACAAGTCCTTTGCGAGACACGTTTACATCACTAGCGAACTAGCTTGAAATTATTACCCGTCCCGGACAAGTCTTTTCGAGTTACTAGCGGTTAAGAGCTCGTCAATTCATGGGTTAAAGTCTTTTTACACGAGATTTCATATAGCAAAACACAACATATTTCTTATCACGTATTTTTCTCCCCCTCAAAAATGGCATATAAAATGTTATTTTTGAAAAGTTGAGAATAAATATGACCATTTCGAGTGTTGCGGGAAGAATGACCAATGTGAACAATTTGTGAACAAAGTTTTAAGTCAAGTACTCCCCCTCAACAAGTGATATAAACGGTTGAGGTTTTGAAAATCATAAGGGAAAGTACTTGTTCTTTTGAGCAAAACCTTGAAAAGTGAAAGGTTTGATAGGTTTTACTCAAAAGTAAGAAGCTTTCGCTCCTTTTATAAGGATTGTGGCACTGAAGCATACCACAAGGTCCTTTATTTACAAGTACGGGTTGTACACTGTAATATGTGCACAAGCCATTGACATAATAGATCATACATCCAAATTTATAATGAAAGAAGCAGTTCAAGGGGTACCGGTAGTCGAGATGTCGCCAGGAGTGTGAATCGGGCGTTGAAAGCCGATGATGTTTCTCCCGGGTCGACCACCAACATAGCTTTCAATCTTACGAATGATCCCTTCTACACAACCGCTCATCAATCATTGTGATGATCCTCCTCACATCCCTTCGATCCCGAGAATTCCATCGCTTAGGAGACCCGATCTTTTGGTGTATATCCTTCAACCGATAAGCCAATCCGTCCCTAACCAACTTCAAAGTGTGATCTCCAAATTTGTGAAGATCTCTGCACGCCATCAAGCAATTTCTTTGAAGTTCACTGCGGTAAATGACGCCGAATGGTTTCTTTGATGAGTGTAAATTATGAGAGCTGGTTGATGTCGGGAAGATCAAGCTGCGGTTGAGTGAAGTTGACACGGGTCTGATAAGATTCTACTACAAGCTGGAGATCTTCTACACGTTCTTTGATGACTATGCGTCTGATGAAGATGAGCACCGACTTTATGAATTCACGTTGTACTTCAGTGGAGAATTGTCTCATACGACCATGTACTTTGGCAAGGTACATGTCTTCGATGTCGTTGATAGACAAATTCTCAAAGTCACTTCGAGAGAATGCATAATCCTTTTCGTCTTGTCTTTTGACCACAATATTCTTGAGATAAGTGTAGTCCCATTTGGACGAAAGATCAACGTGTTTGATGGCAACGATGTTTTAGTCTTGAACACCGCATGTTGAGACTTACGAACTGGCGCTTCGTAGTAGATTCTTGGCGTTCCGGCCAATGGTGAATCCCATACATTGCATCTCGGTCGTATGCTTCCACTTTGTTGGAGAACAAGTGATTAGCTCTTTCCTCGATAGCTATGCGGTTTGAGTATTCTGGGAATGGAAGTGTTAGAGATGTAGCGTATTTCCTTGAACCATCGCCACCGTGAAGAAGAAATTCCAAGTCTTTGTTGAAGAAATATCGGAATGGAATTCTAGGTTCATTTGGTTGGCCTATTGTTGGTAGTGGTTTAGACCAGTCGGTGTAATATGGAGGGTTGTCCCGCCGTTCAAAGTCGATGTTTGCTTCTAGGTTGAGCCAATCCATGTTGTTAGACATAGCTCGAGCAATGTTATCAAGGTGATATTCGACCTCGATGGCACTTTCGAGCTATCTTTTAACAGTTGAAATGCTTCATTCTTGATTCGCTTCAACTCGGATTTCGTCATCTTCTTTACTTTGAACTTTTCTTGCAAGATTTTAGCATGCTCCAAAGTAGTACCGTCTACCAGATCTTGACCTTCTTCGAGGTAGGAGTGGAATTAACAAATGTAGAAAACCATTCAAATTCCTCTGTGTTATCTTCATCTAGCCATGATAGGGCGTCGGCCTTCTTCTTCTTCTTTTTCTTAGGCCTAGATGAGGATTCGGTTTCGTACTTTGTCGGGTGAGTCGGGTTGTTGTTGGGGCTCATGGTATTCTTCATCGTCACCACCCGTATACTCAAAGTGGTCACGGTTTTTGAGTGCAGGGGTGGTAACTTCGAATCTTGAGGTTTATCGCAGAAGAAGCGGGGAGGAGATCTTTGTTGAGCCGAGTCCTTTGTGGTGGAGGCAGCATTGAGTCTTGAATCGAAGATGATTCACGGACTTTTTGTGCGTTTAGGCTCCTTATCCTTATCTTGATCTTTGTCTTCATCATCTCTTGAGCGTTTGGGCCTTACAGTCTCTTCTCTGAATGATGACTTGAGTTGGTATTCCAGCAATGCTTCAAACAATTTAGCTTCATGGGAGGCAAACGTTGCAGAGCGTGTTGACATTTGCGCTACCAGCCGGTTTACTAATTCATCATCCGAGAAGATTGTAGTTTCAACTGGATTGATGCTCAAATTCATCGGAGTTGATTTCATGGCTTGCTTGGCTAAATGTAAGAGATTCGGATAAAGTTATCTGGAATACATCTCCTTTGTCAGTTTTGGAATGACCTCCATTAAGAACTTGTGAGTGTATCCTTTTATCATCTCGTCCCTGCTTCCTTGAAGATCATCCTTCATAAGCTTCTGTACATACTCCCTTTCAACTTGCATCTTGTCATTCTCATCATGAAGATACGTTATCGATCGTCGAGGAAAGTCAACTTTCGTGGAGAATATCTTTCTTTCGACTCGTTTGACGCTTTAACGATTCGATTCTTAGATTGAGAGATCCAAGATGGAGTTGGCTTCTTTTTTGATTTGGATGATGATTTGGTTGATTTCGTTGATGGTGGTGGTGAAGAATGAGAAGACGAATCTGATGATGAAGAGACATGAGGAGACTCTGGATCCTTTGGAGGTTCAGAAGGTTTTCTCCTCGGCGGGGACTATCTAGCGAAACTTATCATAATTAGCGTCATCTCCAGACTTATCTTTCTCTTCAGTCTTTTCTGTCTCAGTCTTTTCTTTCTCAGTCTTTTCTTTGTCACCCTCATCTTTCTCGGATTTTTCTTTAACAGGTTCCTCAAATTCATGCTCAATAGTTTCTTCCACGGGCTTTTGTTGTTGCTCCAAAGTGGTGGCACGATCCCTTATCGGGTTGATTAACCGCATCGATCTGGTGAAGGTTGAGTCGCACCACTTGACCCTTCGGGGCCACCCATTTGTTCTTTTGCAAATTCTTTTGCCACGTGTTGGAGTCTAAGGAATTTGAACTTCTTCTGTATGAGGTATCCAGTTGCTCTTCTTCTTCATCTGAGCTTTCTTCATAAGGCACAAGTACAGGAGTCTTCCCTTTTCCTTTGTCACCTGGTGGACTTGGAGGTTTAGGCTGCGAAGGAGGTGTTTGATTCAGAGTAGAAAGTCTCTTCATCGATTGAGCCTCGAGTCCTCTTCCATTAGCTTTCTCTGCGGTTCAGGCTTAGATACGGGAATAGGAACAACTTCCTTGGCGGAACTGCCCCTTTCGTGGAGGATTCCTTCTGGGAAACATCCTCGACTCTCGGTGCTTGTCACTTCCAAAGCACTTCCTCTTCGGTTCTCCTAGTAGGTGTTCCAGAAGGCTTTTCATCGAGATGACCAACTTTGCCTTCTCGCACTGCTACTTGATACCTTTTGTATGTTTTGAGCTTTTTGATTTCATTTGTTAGAAGGTGATCAGGCAGCACGGCACCCTGTTTCTTTGTTGACGATTCCTTGATTCTTATTGATAGGGTAGGCTCAGTCAACATATCGTGATTATCTGGGTCATTGAGCCTCTGTGGAATGTCGGGATGAAGTCCAAGTGCTCTCTGGATCAACAATTTCATGTATCTGACATAGGGAATCTTTGAGCCAAGTTTCTTGTGAAATGACATCATGTCTTCCCATAGCTTTCAATTTCGATGTCCTTGTTGTTGATTAAAGACCAGAAGATTTGTAGTTCCATGAGCTTGGGATGCTCATAACCACTATCACGACCAGAGACCGATTTGGTAATGATGATGTAGAGGTTTCTCCACGGTTGAGGAATGTTCTTAAGCTCCACATGAGAATGCTTAGTGATAATTCCCGAAGCTTCATCATAGCCAATATCCATAAGGAATTGCGAGCTGTCTCTTCAAGAGGTGTGGCATAGAAGTCGGTTGGCTCGATTTGGAATTAGAAGAACGAGCCCGTAGATCTGCTTATGTGATGGTGATTTGTTTGTGATTGAGCGTCACAGTCACCGCACTTTGACCTTTGATCCTTTGCATTGAATTCCAGAATTGTTGTATGTAGATTTCGATGCTGTAGCGAGTGTGAGAGCATGTTACGTACGGATGATTCCTAAGAATATCCACAGCAATCAAGCAAGAAGATTCGAGCATGTGAGGGTTTCAAAGTCAACTCTGAGATTGTTCTTTACAATCTTTCTTGGATAGCCATTAGGGAAGATATCAGCAATTGTGAGAACCTCGGGTGCATCCACATTCATTTGGCGACCATGTCGCGATCTGAATAAACATTAGCCAAAAGAACCAACATATCGAAAGACATAATGTTAGTCAACGAAGGTTTTATTGTCTAATTTTTGAATGTACAGTGTTAATGATTGTTACGAGTCCTAAGTCACTTGTTTGTCCAATAGTCCAATGACGTCGTGAAACGTTTCGTGAGTTAGTTAACTTTAAGTTTTAAAGTTTATGTTATCACTTATAGTTCACAACATATCAAACGCTTAAGTTTATTAGTGACATTATTGGATTCGTGGCGTTATGATTCATTTATTTACAAGTTTGCACGCGTAACAATTCAAAACGAAGGTTTGATCAAGGCTTATGCGTAGGAATAGTAGCTTATACGTAAACAAGATAAGTATACGCGCGTAGGATCGACTTACGCGTAAGAAATATTACGCGTAGGAACAGGATAACCTTATGCGTAAAACTTAAGCGTAGGCGTATATAAACCTTACGCGTAAGGATTACTCGTAAGAGTAAACCTTATGCGTAGGAGTCCTTTGCATATCCTTCACGGGATCTGGCGTAGTCCCATTGTAGAACCTTACGCGTAATACTTACGCGTAAAATTTCTCTTACGCATAACTTTCTACGCGTAAGGTGATCCTTATGCGTAGAGTAACAAACACCTTGATTCTGAGTTTTATGCGTAGCAAGCCAGAAATAAAATCATCATAACATCAATCTTAACACATATATTCATTTTACAACAAATCATGGCATGAAGACATGTTAAACATTTATGCGTAGAAAGTCATACGCGTAGGTCAAAACCCTAGAGTTTAAGAGTTACGCGCATGATTTCTAACCATAGGATTTGCACCAAACGTTTTCTGGTAGGTCTTAAGTGTTGTGAGAGTCTAATAACCAAGTTTTAACATCCAATTTGTGGTGAATCAAAAATACCCAAACTCAAGAACATTAAACCCTAATTCCTAATTCTGACTTACTTAGTGTTTCTGGGTTGTTATAGGGCCTGGAAATCTTTAAATCAACATGATATGAACATCACACAACAATCTTTTTGACCAAAAACCTTCACATTTGAAAACACCCAATTCGACTTAAGAACCCTAATTTTTAAAAACCATCAATTCGTGTTTCTGGGTGGATTTTGAGGGTAAAAATAGTATCATTGTTAAAGACACGTTTTGACACATTCTTTTCAACCACAAACACACACCAATGATTGTGTGTTCATACGCTTATGCGTAGAACACATAATCACACATATCTAACGATTTAGCCGTTGGATTTGCATCAAATTCAAAACCTTTGCTTGTATTAACGTTAAGATCATGAAAACACTTACAAATTTGATGATCAAAAACACGATTTCTTGAATGCGAATTTTGTGCGTAGGATTAGTTAGATGAGAGTAATAAATGTGAAGTGAATGAATTAGGTGAGGTGTTTTATTTAAAATAACTTTAAAGTTTTGACAGTTTTGGTCCCTCCACCTTTTCCTTTTTCATCCAAAGCCATTTAACTTCCGTTTTGGTTATCACACAAAGATTTTAAGAAAGAAACTTGACGACACTCCCCCTCGACTTAAGAAAATGATGAAAGGTTATAAATTTTAGTCCAAGTAGTGTCAGTTGAACCAGAAAATTTTACCACCATTGATACAAGAAACAACCAGAATAGAGTAACATGCAAGTACACGGATGTTTTTGAAACAGTTAAGAATTTATTTTCTCCCCCTCAACACTTGATCGGAAAAATACTGAATTTTGAAAGATTATAGTGTTGACGGAAGAAATGTACTTGCCATGTTGAAAGAAAAATTAGATAGTAGAATATTTTTGAGATTTTCTGATTTTATATTTTTGTATTTTGTTTTTGAAGAATATTTACAAAAGAGATTTTGGTGTTTGACAGGTTTTTAAGACTGTTTTAGGAGGTCATCCAATTCCTCTTGAGTCAAACACCTCATACCAATCCGGTGGACCAACTCATTAAACCTAGCGGGAGGCAAGGCTTTGGTGAGAAGATCGCCAATTGGTATTCTGTACCCACAAAATATAATTCAACAGTACCTGTTCCACGTGATCCTTGATGAAATGATATCGAAGATCGATGTGCTTTGATTTCGAGTCTTGAACCGAGTTGCACGAGATCGCAATGGCACTCCGATTGTCGCAGATACATCGGGATTACGTCAAATACGTAACCAAGTCTTTGAGTTGTGTTCTCATCCAAATGACTTGAGCACAACACGCCGACATGGCTACATATTCTGCTTCGGTTGAGGACAGCGATGTACAATCCTGCTTCTTCGATTGCCATGACACCGGTTTATCACCAAGAAATTGTAAAGCTCCTGAAGTACTTTTCCGTGAGTCTAAGCATCCTGCGTGGTCGTCAAAAAGCGATTAGTTCAAAACCAAAATCCTTCGGATACCAGATCCCCAAGTTAATGGTTCCCTTGATGTATCGGAGGATTCTTTTAGCCTCGAGAGGTGGGTTTTAGTTGGTCGCGATCGATAACGAGCAAAGATATACGACAAAAACAATATCAGGTTTGCTAGCTGTTAGATACATGAGAGACCCAATAATACTACGGTATTTTGTAGGGTCCACCAATTTCCCATGTAAATCGGCGTCTAGCTTCTTGGTATGAGCCATTGGTGTGGCATAGGTGTCACAAGTTTGCATTCCAAATTTGTTTAACAATTCAAGGGCATATTTGGAGTGACTCAAGAAAATACCACGGGGTGATTGATGAACTTGTAGTCCTAGAAAGAACGTAAGTTCACCCATCATGGACATTTCAAAATGTTTTTCATTAGTTTTGCAAAAGCGATTGAGTACTTTTTATGAGTTGACCCAAAATGATGTCATCCACATAAATTTGAACAATTAAAATATGTTCCCGTGATATTGTATGAAAAGAGTAGGGTCAACCGAACCTTTGGTGAAATTATTGGCAATGAGGAAAGATGATAGCTTATCGTACCATGCCGAGGAGCTTGTTTGAGACCATACTGAGCTTTGTTCAGGTTTGTAGACATGATTCGGGAACTCGGATCAACGAATCCTTCGGTTGGTGACATAAACCGTTTCTTTAAGTTGTCCATTGAGAAAGCGGTTTTGACATCCATCTGAAAGACCGTTATATTCATATGAGCCGCGAACGCGAGAAATATCCGACGACCTCAAGACGAGCAACCGGAGCAAAAGATTCTTCAAAGTCAATACCCTCTTCCCGACGATAACCCTTAGCCACCGGGCGTGACTTATTTCGATAACATTCCTTCAAAGATCCAATTTGTTTTTCCAAATCCATTTGAGACCAATGACGTAGACCCTGTTGGTCTTTCAACCAGTTCCCATACTTCAAGACGTTTGAATTGGTTGAGTTCTTCTTGCATGGATTCAATCCGGTTGTCTTTTGTCATTGCGTCTTTGATGTTTTAGGTTGATTGGCAGCGGTGAGTGCATAAATGCAGTGTTCACCATCTGAGTGAAGACGTTGTCTTGTAACGACCGGTTGATTCGGGTTGCCAATAATATTTTCCAGAGGATGGTCTTTTGTCCATCTATGTGTGGAGGGTTGATGTTGGTATACATTGTGCGATTCTGAGGATTCAAATGGTTTGTTGAAGATTCCGCGACATCAGGTGCAGCAGTCTCATTAGCAAACGGGTTAAAGAACGCATTTGGATCAAAATCTGCAGGTGGGGGTACTTCATTCGAAACATCATCAGCCGGTTCATCATTGTTGGAAGCGGTTTGTTCAACTGTTGTGTTGGAGTCAGCTGGTGGTGCTTCTTCAACCGTAGTTGTTGTAGCAGTGTATCGGTATAAGAGTATTATCGGGTTGAGCGTGAAGCACGGATACACACCGAGCACGCGTTCATCAATATCGTCCGAGCAGTGAGCAAATAACCTTTCCATTTGTTGACAAGTAAGTGGGGGCTTTGTTCACCGGTGATGATGGGGTTTGGGGAAGTTTAAGCGGTTGTGTCCGGGTTCCAAGTGTTATACTCGTAAGCCATTTCCGTAAGTTCATCAAAATGAGCATGAATCGTTTCCATAACCTCCTTTGTTCGACGATTCAGTTCGAAACCTTTAGAATTATCACAATATCCTATAAAGACTCCAATGTCAACTTTGGCTTTGAGCTTTCCAAAGTCATCACGATCATTATTCGGATAGCAAAGAGATCCAAATACATGAAAGTGTTTGAGATTCGGTTTTCTGTTGTGGACAAGCTCAAAAGGTGTTTTGTTGTGGCGTTTTGTAATCATAGAACGGTTTTGAGTATAGCATGCAGATGATACGCTTCGCCCATAAGTAATCTGGAAGTTTAGCATTGATTAACATTGTTCTTGCGGCTTCCACTAACGCGTTGGTTTCGTCTTTCAACAACTCCGTTTTGTTACGGTGTGCGTGCAATAGATGTCTAATGATGAATTCCCACTTTCTCATAAAATTCACGAAGAGTTTGGTTAACAAATTCGATTGCCTCATGCTTACGATTTGTCGAGCGGTGTTAGGTAGTGAACTTGTATTTTCTTGAGAAGGTGATGATCATCTGTGGAGCTTGATCTTTGCTAAGAAAGTAGACCCAAGTCCAGCGTGAATAGTCATCAACAATTACTAAGATGTAGCGTTTGCCATTGATCGTTTGCACGCGCATCGGGCCACACAAATCCATGTGAAGAAGATGAAGCACATCTTGAGAGCTGTGTTCCACCTTTGAAGGAAAATGAGCACGAGTGCTTTTGCCTTGTTCACAAGCTGAGCAAAGGTGATCTTTAGAATACCAAAACCGTGGGAGTCCTTCAACTAGTTTGTGTCGAGCAAGGTTGGTGATGGTTTGAAAGTTTAGATGTGAGAGACGACGGTGCCATAGCCAGGATTTTGTTGATGTTGCCTTTGAAAGTAAGCAGATGGGAGAAGAAGCAACCATGTCTTGCATAGAGATAGTGTAAAGACTTGAATTACGCGAGCCGGACATAAGGTCGTTTCCTTGTAGATCACGAATGAAACAAGTTTTCTCCCCGAAAGCAACCTCCAAATCTCCATCACAGAATTGACCCTCGAAAGCAGATTGTGACCGAGGCCTTCCACATAATAAACCCCGCTAATTTCGATGTTCCCATTGATATAGTCTCCGTAGCCCATGATAGCTGCGAAGTGATCATTCCCGAATCGGCGGTGCCAATGAACTTTGCTACAAAGTTTGATAACAGTTTAAGGTTGCCTGTCATGTGTCGGGAACATCCGCTATCAACAATCCAGAGAATGATCTGTATCACCTGCATTACACACAAATGGAATAGAAGTAGATGTGGAACCTGAAATGTTAGAGGGTTCCGGAGCGCTTATAGTAGATATACATACATCAATAGCTTTAGGTATCCATTCAAATCCTAGTGTGTTATATATCCATTTCTGCCATCTCCAACTAGTGTTTGCTTTCGTCTTAGTGAATGCACTAGGTGGTACTACATTCCTAGGAGGTGAAACTGGAGCTACAGGGACAAGAAAGCGTTTCTTAGAATCTAAAGAGGCGGTCTACCAAGCACAGACTTAGAAAGATTAGTGGGCCTAGAGGTATTCCGGTTCTTAGGATTCCTTAAACGAGAGATGATAGCTTTAGCAACACATTTATCATGACAATCGGAATTCATACTTTTACGACAAATAACACAAGGTGCATCGGACTGAATATCAAAAGTGCTTAAAGGTTTAGCATTCGTTACATCACTATTTCTATTACATGTTCGGACGCAATATCTAAAGTGGAAGCAACGTGAGTCTTATTCATAGTCCTAGGGTGTTCTTCTACTTTAGCATTCTTTATTGATCTTTTCTTAGGTCGCAACTTCCTATTCTTCGATGTAGTGCTCTTAGGCGGTGAAGTGCGGACGTTTGGAAAAGACGCAACTATTCCTGTTTTAGTAGAAGGAAGCACGTTAGCAACTTGTGATTTGGCAGTAGTGATTCTAGGTTCACGATTACTAAGTGTTACTTGGGCTATTCTCTTAATCACGGTAGGAGGAAGTTGTTCATACTTTCCTAACATTTCTCTTAACTTGAAGATAGTGTGAATCGGATCTTGATTTTCAGACCGAATATTTCCAAAAAAATGCATAACTTCTTTAGTGTGTGCAAGATAATGATCAAGTTCATTTGATGCTTCATCACGAGTCTTTTTGAGTAAATCAAATATGACACCATATTCCTTTTAACTTTTACAAGTTCTTGTTCATATTTTGAGATTTGACACTTAAAAGACACGTTTTGATCATCCAGTTGCTCAATTTTTGGATCGGAAGATTTGTCACGCAACTGGGCGATTTTGTGTTGAAAAGCAAGTTGTTGATCGTGAATATCTTTTTGACACCAATTAAGACGACGTATTGCATTTGAAAGTTCGTTTGACAATCGTTTATTTTCAACTTTTAAGGACTCGATCCAAGCACATTATCGGTGTTCTCAACATTTACCACGAATCAACGATATCGTAGAGATATAATCAAATGCATATGACAAAGAATTCAATAGCACAACATTATGGACATCGACGGATGACATCTTCTAAGAGTCGATCAACATCTTTTCTCAACATTTTCTTTTTACGTTTAGTATTAGAAATAGATGTTTCGGTTTTCTCGAAAACGACCTTCATCAATCCAAGTTCCTTATGAAAGTCCCTTTCCCAAGACAATGCACAACTTTTCAAATTTTTAACATTTGGTAAAAGATTTTTCTAAAAATGTCTCTTTGTTCTCGCGCTAGAGGCGATTGAAAGTGTTGAACTTTGATTTCGGAATGATATTCTATCTCATGTTGTAAAGTTTTGAGGTCAGCCATGAAAAGGTCAAAATATCGAAGAATTTTGCGATTTTCGGGTTTTGAGTTTACTTCACTGATGGAAGGTAAAGGACCATAAGTTTGTGCATAATCGGGTTTGGGATTAACATTAGAAGACTTCGACGTTTTATGATAATCCTTGGTGTGTTAGAAGAATCCGTTGGTGTGACGAAAGTGACCGCTTTTGAATAGTTAAAAGGTTTGTTGTAAACAACTTTTTCTAATTTTGATCGACTCTCGTCTTATGCATCTAATTCCTCTTGACGATGATATTCAACAACATTCATAAATGGAATTATCAATTTTATATTACGCCTGGAAACTTGAGGATTTGGTTTGAATGCTTTGGTTGAAAGCTTAGGTTTGTAATCGGCAAGATTCGGTCCATATCCATTTGGATTGGGTTTTAAAGTAAACTTTTCAATGGTGTGACCGACTCGCCATGTTTGTAAACAACAGTTTTAAACTCTTTAAGTTTGTTTTGCAAGCCGATGATTTCTTCAAGATGATCATCTATTCGTTTCGTTGAATGCTTTTTGTATGCAGAGAACTGTTTTGACAAGTTAACAACTCAACCTTAGCTTTTTGATTTTCCAAGGTGAGAGCGTTAATTTGCTTTTTATGTTCATGTTTCAGTTGTTCTATTTCGGACAACAAAGCATTCTTTGAAGCGGCTAGATCACGCATCTGTCTTTCTAAATATTTTTCGTTTTGATGAGATTTGGCAAAGGTTGCTTCAAAACCGTTTTCACGTTTTCTTGAGTTTTGAAAAAGTTGAGTTGCTTTTGTAAACATTCAAAATCCTTGGTTAACATTGCATTTTTGCTTTTCAAGTCCTGATTAATGGCATGACATTTTTCCACTATGGTCTGTTGGTCTTGTATGAAACGAGCAAAATCTGGATGAGTCAAAAGTTCGGTGTGTTCAACGTGAGTCACAACATTATCATTACTTAGATCCTCAAGTATAACCACGGAGTCAATTTGATTATCAAAGGAAACCATAAGGTCATCTTGATCGTCAAATATAACTACGGGGTCTAGTTGAAAATCGTCGGAATGAGATGTGGGCGACTCATTTTGAACATTCTGAGCCTTGCCGGATTCAGATGTTGGCGGAGATATGAGATCGGAGATAAATATGGTTTGTTCGGGTACACGAGACAAGCCATCGATGTCATACACCGGGCCTGTGTCACTCATGTGTAACTCATGCATATTAGCCATCAACATAACAGTTGCATTGGCCTGCAAGTCCTCCATATCATCATCCGAGTCTGCATCTGCCATAAAGCTCTGTTCTTTGTCTGTGAGAGTTCCACCAGCTTCATCCTTAAGAGCCAAAAGAAGAGCCTCTTTGTGATAAGCACCACCCCTTGTCCTCGGCTTTGGGCATGCATTAGCCAGGTGTCCCTTCTCATTGCAGGTTGTAGCATCGAAGACCATTCAACCCATTTTGAGCATTTCCCTGTTCCACCACTTGAGCTCGATTGTTATTCCTACCCACAAAGATTAAACCCTTGACCACCGCCCATCTGACGACCATAACCACGATTTTGAACTTCAACTCGTCCATTGTTCACAACAGCTTGATTCCTTGTGTTAGATGAGGAACGAATACGGTTGTTGGATTTGTTGGTATAACGGCTAAAGGCATTAGCAATCATAGCAAATCCTTGTTGCAATGCTTCGAACGGATCGATGTCCTCATTAGCTTCAGTGACAAGTGCTTGAGCATTGTTGTTGTTGTATGGAACCAATTGAGTTTGTTGAGATTGAGGCTGTGAAGGATCATATGGTGTGATTGTAGCATTGGTTGAGTTCTTTGGTTGAGGAGAATAATTCTGTTGAGCATATAAGGCAAGTTGTTGATTTTCCGGATGTGTCGGTGGAGCAATTTGAGCACGGAGAATCCTTTCCCTATCAACTTCCTTTTCATGAGGCTTCAAGTAATCGTACAACAATCCATATGTAGAATGATGCAAATTCTTCGCTTGACGGAGAAAAATGACATACTTCTCCCATTCAGGACCAAGACTACTCAGGAACTTAGTATTCACTGCAATTCTTGGCATGATGATGTTGTGTTTATCCAAATCATTGATGATGTCGGAAAAACGATGATGATAAGACTCTAGTGTCTCTCCAGGTTCAATCATGAAGTGTTCATAAGCCAAGTAAATTTTGGATTCCAAATCCTCCGGATTGAGTACAGATCCTTCCATAAGAAGATGAATATGATCCCACATTTCCTTTGCGGTCTTTTGAGCATCAACACTTCGAAGAATTGGGTTAGGTAATCCTAAGAGGATATATTGCATTGCAAGTTCATCGGCTTCATAGTGTAGAAGTTCCTCTGCATTCAATAGCAATGTTGGATTGTTCATCTCTTGGTGGATTAGCATTTGGATCTGCGGGTACGATAACAGTAGGCATCTAAAATGGACCTTCCAAGATAACCTTCTTTAAGAACTTTCCATGTGGCTTCTTCAGATCACAAAATCTAAAGAACCTTATCACCCATTGATCGTAGTTTCCTGGAGTGAGCATTGGAGGTCTATCAAGTGATCCACCCTCATGAATTGATTGTTGGCTACTTAAAGCTTCACACATCTTTGCAAACCAAGTGGGTTCCTTCATAGTGTTCCTTGATGGATGTTGATTGAAATCATTTGTGTAGGGTTGAACTTGAAGACTTGGTGGTGGTTGAATCATTTGAGGTTGTGGGATTGCAGCAAGTTGTGGAGTATGTTGTTGATTAAATTGTTGTTGATAAATTGCTTGTTGTTGATTCCATTGTTGATGTTGTGGAGTTAGTTGTTGTTGACGTTGAGAATAAGTGTAAGGGAAATAATTAGAGTATGGTGGTTGTGACATGTTGAAAACTTGTGTTGGTAAAAATGGATCTTTGTAGTCGAATGAACCTTTGTTGATGAAGAGTCCTTAGGCGTAGAAATCACAATAACCAAGTAGCACTTAAGCGTAAAAACACCAAAGTTACGCGTAACAATGAGAGTTACGCGTAGTTTTAGCTTACGCGTAAGCAGGGAAAAAAGACTAAAGTTATGCGTAAAACAAAAGTTATGCGTAGAAAACTTAGGCGTAGGATTATCTTATGCGTAAGACTGGGCTTATGCGTAAGATGAATCTTATGCGTAGGATTTCTACGCGTAAGCTTTATGCTTATGCGTAAGTTTAGGGTTTTATCCCAAATGATCTTTTACACTATCACAGTGCAAAAGATATCCAAAGTCGACGTGTTTTCAGGCTTATCCAAGCAAGAAACCACGGAGTAAACCACGAAACTGAAGATCAAACCACGGATAAAGTTACGCGTAAGATTAGGGTTTCACTTACGCGTAGCTTACTCGTAAAAATGATTTTGCCCAAAGTTGTTTCTAAACCATATTTTTGTTATGGAATAGCTTCAATATCACCAAAATAACACAAAAGTGTGAAACTTGATGAATCAAAACGGCTAAACGAGTTACGCGTAGAACGACACCCACGAACAAAAACACGCTTAAAAACTTAGATCCACGCGTAAAGGTTGAAACTTTTTGCCAAAAACAAGTATTTTAACACCTTAAAACGTTGAAAGTACAAGAATCTTGGATTAAAAAGTGTAAAAAACGAATTTTTAAGCGAACCAAAGTGGTAACCACGTTTACGCGTAAGACCGAAACAAAAACTTCAAAAACGAAAGTGTTAACCCAACTATTTGGCGATTGATACCACTGTTAGGTCACTAGATTTACCACACAAGCTTAATAGAAAGATAGAGAGGCGATTGAACAAGTAAACAAACACACACACACGATAATAAAGACGGTTTAGGCGTAGATGTATGTGAAAGAAATAACTTGAACAACCAACCTTCAAATGAAGGTTTACAAGAGTATTTATAGGAGGGAAGCTAGGGCAATACTCCTAGTTCCCATCCTTTCCTTATTGGGCTAGGCCTAGGCTTATGGGCCTTCTACATAAGCCTAAGGCTAATAACAAACATAAAGGCCATAATTAAGTTAACTATTACATATGAGTAACTAACACTTGAATAAAGGTTTAGGAGTTATTCCAACAGGAACTTACGTTGACCATATCTTACGTGTATTTTAACTTTAACCAAGAGGTAACCCTTCAGCAGAAACACAGTCAATCTGCTGAAGTAATACACTTCAGCAGAAACAACTCAAGATAAAAGATTATCCTTAGTAAATATCTGGAGCGTTACTGTGCCACCAAACTCACATTAAATTACATTAAACCTCGAATCCGTCTATATAATGATCCCATTGCACACTTCACATACATCATTTATCCCCAATTCTCATCACAAAACCCTAATTTCATCACAAACCACAATCAACCATGAATACAAAACTAGAGGTTATAGATCCAACCTCTTCTCCATCATCATCATCATCATCAAGTGATGATACTAACCTTTGGCGACTCTATATTCCTCCACAAACATCACGACCAAAAAAATCCCCCTTTCTCCCTTCTTCTGAAGATGATAGTGTAGTGGATCCAAGTGAGTCTTCTGATGACTCTGAGGAACCCACTACTGAGATAACTTCTTACTCCCAACCTCCAGCACCTCCACCTAAACAGGTGGTGTTCGCTCTTCCTGCGCCATGGTTTGGTGCTTCATCTCATATCGTAAAAGGGAAGGGTAAAAGGAAGATGGATTGATTGCTTTTTGGTGAAACTAGCAGATGAAGCACAAAGGACAAAGTCATATCACACATCCATCTGCTGTATTCATCTTCATCATCTTCGGTTTCCTTAATCCATCCTTCCCATTTTGATCCTTAGCTCATTGTACTGGTCATGCATATCATGGTCATGCATATCCAGCAGTCGGAATAGATGATATGAGCTAGTAGATGATAGGAACATAGTATTGGTTCAGTAGATCATGTAGTTATGAATCTTGTATTTCCATTTGAAGTTGATTGTATGCAATGTAAGCTGTAAGCTATAAGCTGTAACTTGAATGAATGAGCATCTTTAACTTTAGTACTTTTCTTCAGTATATGAACTTTGATCACTTCAGTACTTATATTTCAGAAGAAACAATTTGTTCACTTCAGTACTTAGATATCAGAAGAAACAAGCTTTAAGCTTTCTTGACCATATTCGAATAGACCAAGCATGGTGAACTTCAACTAATATATGCAACCTGCAAAACCAGACAGACACAAAGAAACATACAAACCAAACCAAAAAAAACTAAAGAAACATTAGTGGGTTAGTGTTAGCAAATATATAAACTAATATACAAACAAATATACAAAGTTTACATCCAAAATCCTCCCTTGAGGCATATGCCTCCCCTGAGGCCTATGCCTCCCCTTAAACTTTGCAGTCAAGGGTTAAGCATATCAATATGAACCACAAGGTATTGAAACCTTGGTCCATCAAAAGCCTTAGTTAACAGATCTGCCACATTTTCATCAGTGTGAAGTTTAACCACTTTAATCAAATGTTTATCATATGCATCTCTTATAAAGTGGTTCCTGATTTCAATATGCTTAGTTCTACTGTGAAAAACTGGATTTTTAACAATGCATATGGTACTTTGATTATCAATAAAAATTGTTGTGCTCATGAAGTTATACCCATAATCCAACAATTGATTTTGTATCCAAAGAACCTGTCCACAGCAATTTGCAGCAGCAACATACTCTGCTTCAGTAGATGAGGTAGCCACAATAGTTTGTTTCTTGCACTGCCAAGAAATCAATCTCTTTCCAAGGAATTGGCAACCTCCAATTGTGGATCTCCTATCCAGATTTGCACCAGCATAATCACTATCACTATATGCTTCTAGCTTAAAAGGAGACTCTCTTAGGTACCAAAGGCCTAAATGAGGTTGACCTTTCAAGTACTTAAAAATCTTCTTCACTGCATTCTAATGGGAAGCAAGTGGAGTGACTTGATGTCTAGAGCAAGCACTCACAGCAAAAGTGATGTCAGGCCTAGAAGCTGTTAGATACATTAATGAACCAATCATAGATCTGTATAAATGAACATTCACAGGTAGATCTGGTTCATTGTTTGTCTTTGACTTTGGAGCTTCATAAGGTGTTGTGGCAGTCCTGACACTCTCCATTCCAAACTTTTTCAAAATGTCCCTCACATATTTGTCCTGACTGATAAAGATACCATCAGGTTTCTGCTGAACTTGGAGACCCAAAAAGAAAGTTAGCTCCCCCTGAGCACTCATCTGAAATTCTCCCTTCATCAGCTCCTCAAACTCCCTGCACCAAGCTTCTTTAGTGGACCCAAAAATGATATCATCCACATAAACTTGCACAAGAATAATGTCTATGGAATTCTTCTTCAAGAAAAGTATTTTATCAATGGCACCTCTTCTATAGCCATGCTTCAGTAGAAATGAAGAAAGCCTATCATACCATGCTCTTGGTGCCTGATGTAGTCCATAGAGAGCTTTAACTACTTTGTAAACATGATGTGGATGATCTGGATCTTCAAATCCTTTAGGTTGAGTGACATAAACCTCCTCTTCGATTTCACCATACAGAAATGCACCTTTAACATCCATTTGATATACCATGAAACCCATGTAAGATGCATAAGCCAAGAATATTCGTATGGCCTCTACTCTAGCAACAGGTGCAAACACTTCATCATAATCAATCCCCTCCTCTTGTCTATACCCCTGAGCTACTAATCTTGCTTTGTTTTTAATGACAACACCCCTTGCATCTCTCTTATTTTTTAATATCCATTTTGTCCCAATAGCATATTTCCCTTCAAGTAGTGGGACCAATATCCAAACCTGCTAATTTTGGAACTGTTGCATCTCTTCTTGCATTGCTTCAAGCCAACTTGAGTCTTCCAAGGCTTGAGTAACACTGGTTGGTTCCACTTGAGAGAGAAAGCAGGCAAACAGACAATGATCAAAGTCTGTGTGATTGTCTCTTTGTTGGTTTGAGACATAAGAGATAAAAGCCACTTGACCATATTTAGAACTTGTTATTGTGCCTCTAGTTCTAACAGGTGCATGAGGATCACCAATAATATTTGACTGTGGATGAGCAACGTTGATCCTTTTAGTAGCAGTGGTGTTTACATCAATGCTGGTTTCAAGATTAGTCACAGTTGGTTCAAAATCTGTGTCATAGGAAGGTGAGGTGAAGACTCCAGCTTTGGGTTGATGATTACCAAGATCTGAGGGTCTTGGAAAATGTGTATAAGGATCTCCAAATTCTGTGGACGCTCTAGTAGAAATGGGAGTAGAATCAGCATCACCTTCAGCAGATTTGGTGATGATAGGAGAAACAGGATCACTTTCAGCAGAATTGTGATTTCCACTGATTGCTTCTAGATTGGCTGCATACTCCTGCTTCTTAAGCCTAGCAAGGTCCTCTGCATAATTGGACTCATCTTCACTCTCATCAGAAGTAATTTTGGAAGTGTCACCTACAAAATTGTTAGGGGAGAAAGAAGGTACAACAATAGGATGCTCATCATCCTTAAACTCACTATCAGAATCAGCATTCATGGTAGCATCACTGTCAGTGGGAGACACTTGTGAACCTGCATTTTGGTTAGCCACATGTCTAGAATAACCCAAATAGTCAATTAACTAATCAAGGTCAAATGACCAAACATGACCTTGTCCTTGAACATTAGGCTTGTCTTCTAGATATCTCAGGTTCAAATTCTCCTCTATCTTCTTAGCATTCAAATTGTATACCCTATATGCCTTACTATGAGCCGAATAACCCACAATATAACCCTCATCAGCCTTCTCATCAAATTTACCCAGTGGATCACTAGTATTCAAAATAGTCACTTGGCAGCCAAAAGGTTTAAGGTAATGAATCACAGGAACTTTCCCATAGAGAAGTTCATAAGGTGTCTTAAAGTGAGGTCTAGTGATAGATACCCTGTTTAGAACATAAAAAGCTGTGCCAACTGCTTTAGTCCAAAACATAGTGGGTAACTTAGAGTCTGCAAGCATAGATCTTGCTGCCTCTATCAGGGTCCTATTCTTTCTTTCAGCCACCCCGTTTTGTTGAGGTGTTCTGGGAGTGCTATAGTCCCTTTTGATTCCTTTAGACTTACAGAGTTCTATCAAAACTGCATTCTTGAACTCTGTCCCATTATCACACCGGATACCTTTAACCTTTTTGTTCAGCTGGTTTTCAACAAGAGTAATGTACTCTTTTAAAACTGGAGATGTTTCATCTTTAGTCCTCAAGAAGAATACCCAACAAAACCTGCTATAGTCATCAGTAATAACCAGACAAAAATACTTGTGATCTATGCTTCTGACTTGAGTTGGACCAAAAAGATCCATGTGAAGCAACTGAAGAGGTTCTGAAATAAGGCTCACTGCATTAATAGCTTTGTATGAGGCTCTGTGTTGCTTTCCTTTGTTGCAGGCAACACAGTTATGTTCATTGGTGAAAACTTTAGAAGGAAGTCCTTCAACAAGACCCAGTTTAGATAGATTGTTAATGGTCTTGAAATTCACATGTGCCATCCTTCTATTCCATTTTGTAGACTCATCCAGAGATGCTTTAGCCACCAAACAAGTTAAGTCACCTTCTGGTTGTACATCATTTAAGTTGAATGTGTATAGATTGTGAGTACGAGGAACTCTCAGCAAAATAGATGTATCTTCTGAAAGTTTGAAGTCTTTAGACAGCACAAGACATTCATCCTCAGAGAAGAGTACTTTGTTCTTTGTATCACAGATTTGTGAGATTGAGAAAAAGTTGAAGTGTTGTAGTTCCTTGACATAGTACACATTCTCAAAGTCCAGTTGAGGTGTTTTGATGGTCCCTTTCCCAGTGATTCTTCCATCACTTCCACCAAATTTCACATTGCCTCCTCCTTCAAGGGGTACAAAATCATGCATCATATCTCTGTTTCCTGACATGCTTCTAGAGCAACCACTATCAATAATGCCAACTTCCTTGTGCTTCAGAGGATGATCCTACAACAACAACAAAAAATATAAAAAATGTTAGTACACTATTGAGGCTCAAGTCATTACTGACTTGAACCTGCCTTGTGGATCTTTAGATTGAGGCCATGCAGATTTATAAGATCCACCATTGTTCTTGGGTTTCCATTGAAATTTAGGTCCCCTTTGTGGCCAAGAACAACCTGCTGAGGGCTTCATAGCAGTATCCCAATAACCTTTCCCATCATTCATTGAGTCAACATATCCAGGCCAATAACCATTTTTAAAGTATGAACTAGTTGGTTGCACATATGGTCTAGCTACAGATCTTCTCCAAGGAGAAGGTTTATGAATAGCTTGTGGAATATAAGGTGGTATAGCATTAACATTAGTCCACATTGGTCTCGATTTCCCAGCACATACACCCATTCTTTGTTCATGAAAATCACAATCCTTAATTAAATGAAATTTACTTCCACACACAAAACATGTCTTCTGTTTAGAAGATTTATTCAAACCGAAAGATGTTCTATTACAAGCAGAAGTATTCAAACTAGAAACATTAAAGGAATTGTTTTTAACATTATTATTATTCAAAGACTTAAAAGACAAGTCTTCAGAGGAAATTGGCTTGGAAGATGAATCTTCAGCAGCAACTCTTAAAGGCTTGTAGGTAGGCTTGGGTGCAGGCATAGGTGAGGTCTTGGGTAGGTCTGACTTATCACTTGAATCACAGCTGGCATAAGAAGTAGACCCTTTATCAGAAGATTTGTCACTGTCAGAGCAAGAGACAAAATCAGTAGATGAAGAATCAGGGTCTGGCAAGTCTTTTGACTTTTTGCCATAAAGATGGTGCGATCCATCAAAGTCAACAGTAATGGAAAGGTCAACTGGCATAGGTATTCCTCTAATAGATCCACGTACAGCATGTAGGCTACCTTCTTTGACATAATTAGCTAAGCCTGCTGGTGTTGATTTACGTGTGTCCTCTCTAGCTTCTAATCCTACATATTTCTTAAAGCCTAAGCCTATTGAAGTATTAGGAGTTTGACTAGAGTAGAGCTCTTTAGCTAGATTTAGGCCAGCTTTTTGCCAATTGTTATGTCTAGCTATTTCTACATCTAATTTTTCTTTCAACACACTATTTTCAGACACCAAATCAGCTCTCAATTTCTCAGACCTTTTTAAGTCATTTTTTGTACATTCTAGATCACATTCTAGCACCCTAATCTTTTCATCATAAGCAATTTGATTCTTCTGAAACCAAACCTTTTGTCTTTCTAATGTTTTTAAACTATGTTTATAAGCTTCAACTTCAACATAGCATTCATTATATTTAGGTTTCAAAATATCATATGCTTCCTTAAGTTCATTATAACGTTCACTACAACCAAACAAACAATTTTGTACCTGAGAGATGCCCATCAAGGCAATCTGATCATGCCTATCTTCTGAAGTACAGCTTGCTAGCAACCCAATATTATCACCACCAGGACCATCATCATTCTCAGACTCATGTGACTTCCAGTCGACATTGGCATCCAAAGTGACCATAGCAACTGAGGATCTAGGCTTTCGAAGTTCCAGCATCCCTTTGATTCTGCTGATAGGAAGAATATCTCACCTCATCTCCAGCCTTCCTATCCTTGCACTCTCTGGAGAAGTGCTCCATCTGATGACATGTAAAGCACTTGACCTTCTTCTTGTCAAACCTTGCTGGATCTCTTCCCTGGAAACCAAACTTCCTCCCAGCCTTACGCTCAAATTTCTTGATGTCCATAGAGAGCATAGCCACTTGCCACTTCAACTTCATCTCTTCCATCTCCAGAGGATCTACCTGATCAAAATCCTCATATGCAAGTTCCTGCTGAGGATCATAGTCAGCAAAGAAGGATCCAAGCACATCTTCCATTATACCACTAGTTGTAGATTGAGAACTTGATGGAGTGGTAGTGTAAGATGATGATGAGTAAGTTGGACTTGGAGCATGGATCATCTTTGGAGTGGAGGCTCCAACAAAGGCTGTGTGACTAGCAGTAGATGATGAACGGAATGGACTTCTTACATCATGCTCAAGAGCTTTAAGTTTATTGTATAGCTCATCAAAGGTAATCATATCAAGTCCACCTTTAGTTTTGAAGGCAATGCTTACTTGTAACCAGGATTGAGGTAAAGATCGCAAAAACTTGGAGTTGTAATCTTCATTATCTGGCTTTGCCTTAAGCTGATTCAACTGAATTAAGATCTTGTGAAACCTGTCATAGCCTTTGTGAATTCCTTCCTCTTCAGAGACTTGAAATCTTTAAACTGTTGTCTTAGCATCAATTTTATCATTCTCCTAGACTCCTCGTTTCCTCCAAACTTAGCCTTGATTGCCAACCAAATATCCTTAGCATCATTCATGAAGTGAAAATCACTCAAGTGATCCTCAGGAATAGCTTGAAGAAGGATGGTTTTAACTTTGGTTTCTCTCTGAACCACCAACAATTCTTCAGCAGATTTGGGAGGTACATGAATAAGATTACCATCGGGATCTGTGGTAGTTCTCTTCAAGCTGTTTCCCTTCCTGACAACTTCCCACATATTCCAATCAATGTTGGAAATCCAGTTTTGCATCTTCATTGCCCATAAATCGTATTCCTCCTTCTTTAGATAAGGAAACTTGGCGTTACTGTTCGAGATACTTAGTTGTTGCAGATGAGTGGTGTTCTGGTTGTTGGTGATCTCGATATCATCTTGTGATCCAGGCATGGTGAATGATGTGTTGGTTGTATGAGTGTTTAGAAAAGACTGTTCTTAGTATCGTAGAGACTCTCTCGAGGCTCGGATACCACTTCATGAAACTGTAGACCTTGATAGATCTTGAGCACTCGCAGATCGTTAGTATTACTTATGTAATCACAAGCAAACTAATAGACAATCTCTACGACTTATATTCTTTAGCGGAAATCAAATATAAGCACCAACACAATAACTAAGAACACGTTGATCCTCTATGGATCTTTATATTACTAAAACTTTGTTTTTCAATTCGTTACATCAATCATACTATTGTGTTCCTTTTATAAGCAAGGAACCCTAACTTGTTTCCTAAGAAACGTATAATCATAAAACTAAATAAGATATACATTATCACTTCCTAATAAAGCTCATGCATATCCTAACTAACTATATAAAACACGGAATAACTATTTCCGCAGAAACTATCTACGCATTATACTACTTCAGCAGATTCTGTTCTTCAGCAGAAACAATGAACTTCAGCAGAATCTCTTCGGCAGAAACAGCAGCAGAATTCTAACTTAGCAGAATTCCCAACAGCATAAAGCATTTTGCACACATTACTAAACACATATAAAATTCATATATAATTTAAGGTTAAGCTAAATACTTAGGCTTAACTACAACATGATACTAAGCTAAGCTAGAGCTGAGACTAAGCTAAATATAGAAACTAAACAATAATATGGTTACAAGGTCAAACTAAGATATGATACTAAAATTGAATTAATTACTAAAATTGTACTATAACATAAACCAAGAATGAGCTATAACTTGATACTATAGCTGAACTATAATATAAAGCTGAACTACTATAAACAAAATGTTGAGACCGCTATGACATATAGCTAAGTTTTCACTATAAATAATACTGAGGTTGGGCCACAACATACTATTGAGTAAGACCAATCGGGTCTACTTAACACTAAATATCGCCAAACATGTCAACGTGATAATTAATATGACCAAACGGGTCAACTTGATGCTTAATACGACCAAACGGGTCAACCTGATGCTTAATATGACCAACGGGTCAACTTTATACTTAATATGACCAAATGGGTCAACTGGGGTCAACTTAATGCTTAATATGACCAACGGGTCAACTTGATACTTAATATGACCAAAGAGGTCAACATGATACTTAATATGACCAAACATGTCTACATAATACTTAATATGACCCAACGGGTCAACTTGATACTTAATATGACCAAAGAGGTCAACATGATACTTAATATGACCAAACATGTCAACATAATACTTAATATGACAAACAAGTCAATATGATATTTAATATGACCAAAAAGGTCAACATGATACCAAACATGACCAATAGGTCAACATGATACCAAACATGACCAATAGGTCAACATGATACTGAATATGACCACACGGGTCAACATGATAATAATATGACCCAACGGGTCAACTTGATACTGAATATGACCTCACGGGTCAACATGATACTGAATATGACCTTACAGGTCAACATACTGCTTAATATGACCCAACGGGTCAACATGATACTTATATGACCACACGGGTCAACATGATACATAACTTGCATAGTACTTGAAATATAGTAAGGAATATATATACTAAACACGCTTAATCTACTAAACATGTTAACTGAAAATCTGTTACTCACCTGGGCCGTATAATGCAAGATGAATGATTCTGAATATGTCACGAACACCCATATCATGATAGATGTACACGTATAATGTTAACACATAACAACTTGGCATGAATATAACATGATAATGCAAATATAAGTGCAACTAAGCACACATAAACTAACTATAATGCATAAACTCATAAACTAGTTATGGCATAAATCTTGCCAAACATGCACTACTATGCTCGCGAACTCGAGCTAAGCTAACCAAGTATGGTCACTTGGTTCTATACTTTCATAACATGTATTATAACCATATGGGCTGAGAACATAAGCTATCATATCATATAATCACTCGGGACTTGCAAAAACATCATATCATGTCATAATCATCAAAACACTTAACAACGTGTTTGCTGATTTTCTGCAGCAGCCTGCAAATGCCTCATTTTTACTGGCTTAACTACTAAAACAGGTCATGAGGCTATTTTTCTATGAAAGTATACTATTTTCCCTTTCCGAAAAGGTATGGAACGCTCCAAACGGAGCTACGGTCTATCCGGTATGAATTTTTAAAGTTCGGTTTGCTGCACATTTCAGGTTCAGCCCTTGCTGTACCAAATCACATTTTAGACCAACTTAACTACTAAATGAGCAAAAACTTTATAAAGAATAGCTGAAGTAGACACGTCAGGCTTTCCAGAAAGTCCAGCCATGATTCAATCCGAGCTTCTATCAATTTTATATGTTTTTTCAAACATGACTAATCATTGCTGAAAATTTCAGCAACTTGTTTAACATCATATGACACACCAATCTCATTAAGGGGTGTTTGGATTAGCTTCAAACATCATATAAACACCTCCTAAGATCTCTTAATATGATTTTAACATAATCCCATCAAAACAATAATAATCATATACATAACTACAAGATCACAAACCATGAATTCATAATCTTTATCATGAAATAAGCTTAGTAAACATAACCCCATATATCCCATAACTTGAAATCATGTTAAAACACATAATTAACACTTACTTGCAATTTGAGGATGAACATATAAAACCCTTGAATCCCCTTTATTAACCACACCACCATGCCCTTGATTCCTTGTTAATTATTGATTAAGCCTTGCTAATTTATGATCAATCTTGTGAATTCTTCATTATGAAGAAACCTTGTTCATGCTTCTGATTCTTCTTCTTTTTTTGTTTCGTAAGAATGGGTAAGAAGGGAGCATGTTTTATAAACCAACTCATGTTTAATAAATAAAAGGATAAGGACCAAGGGTATTTTGGTAATTTCTAATAACTTAAGCACTTGACATAGTTAGTCCCCTGTATTTAGGATGTCTTGCAAACTGGGTAATATATTATTTACGTCGAAGTGGGACTTGTCTATTTATTCCACTAAAATAATAGATATATCCGTTACTACTTTATTTAAAAAAATCGGGATGTTACATCATGGTAGTTAGGAGTTTTACATGATCTCCTAGTTCAGGTTCTTTAGAATCAATCAGATAATCATATCTCTCAGGTTACTAAGATGTTCTACCATATCTACGAGGTGCAGGTGCAACATGTTATGTTAGAGTTATAAGTACCATTTCTATAATCAGTTTAACATCACGCAGTATTATAGAGCTAGTTGAATGTGTATCAGTTTGTGATTCTTGATATTCATTAAGATTTATATCGCTCTCGCTTGCTTCTTGAAGCAAATATTCTACGTCTAAGAATTGAACATTATGAGAAACAATCACTTTGTTCTCTAATAGATAGTAGAAGTAATAACCTACTGTCTTTCTTCAGATATCCCATAAAATTACATTTAATGGTTTGGGTTTCAAGCTCATTGGGAGTGTCACGCTAAACTTGAGCTTCACATTTCCCAAACCATTAAATAAGACACCTTGCGAGTCTTCTCATGCCATAATTCATATGGTTTCTTTTTCACATGGAAATCGAGTTGTTGTTGAAGCTATCGGATTTTAAGAGCTTTGTGTGTACCTAGTGGTCTTATTATTGCTTTGAAACAATGTCATTATGCACCTTCTATTACTATAGGTGTTTTTCCATCTCTCGGTTGAGAGATGTGAGTTTTGAACTTACGTTTGAAAATTTTGGAATTTTTGTTACTAAAATTAATATTTTATTTATTTTAATGCCTTTCCTCGTAATGGCACTTTTAAAATACATATGGATGGTGTTACCTCAATTGATAAACCTGTGTGTAATATTGTTAAATGAGTCAAACATGACTTAAATAAAACTTAATTGTGAAATTGTCGTCTTTGTCACATTAACAAGCAAGAAGCAACACATGTCGAACCTCCAAAGTGATGGAATTCTTGATACAACTGGATCTGAGACTTTTGATACATGCAAGCAATGTTTATGTGTAAAGATAGCAAAAACTTTATTCTCTAGTTAAGGAGAAAGAGTTGTGATCTGTTAGGACCAATACATACGGATGTATGTGGTTTTGTTTATTTGATAAAGCATAAACATAAAGTTTTTGAAACATTGAAAGCTTATCAATGTAAAGTAGAAAATCAACTTGGTAGGACCATTAAAGCATTACGATCAATTCTTAGTGTCGTATGAGTCTTTAGATTATCTTGTGGAATGTGGAATAATATCCTAATTCATACCACATTATACACCGCAACATAATGATGTATCTGAAAGCACAAATCGAACATTACAGGATATGGTTTAATATATGATGAATCTAAATAGCTTATCATTGTCCTTATTGGGATTTTCTTTCGAGAGTGCTTCACACATTCTTAATATGGCTCCAACGAAGATTAGTATGAGTAACACAAAACAAATGTACTCATAAATGGACTAGTGGACATTAGATTTATTGTTAGCGGATCATATTAGGACTAGAGGACGTTAAATTTATTGTTAGCAAGTCATATTAGATTACTAGTGTTTGCCCATTTATCTTTCGCGGTATCCTAATAACTATCATGGCTACAAGTGCCTCGATCTCAACACCAATAAAATTATCATCTCCCATCTCCGCAATGTTGAATGTCTTTGTTATCCTTATATTTATCCACCACATAAACTTGCCCCTCGTACTACGTACCCCATCTATCTTTATCAGGTATCCTAATAACCAAGATGTATACAGGTGCCTCGACCTTAGCACCTATAAAATCATTATCAGGGACGGAACCCCATGGATTTTTTTGATGTAGTGTTTATTTTTGAAAAAAAATATCGAATTTTTCTAAATGCACCCGGTCCATCAAAACGTGGTTATAGTATTATTTAGTTAGTATACTTAAAAGTAAAAAATAAATATAAAATTTGGTAAAAGCTTAATATAACTATGTAAATTAAAGCCCAAAAATATGAAATAGGTTTGTTAAATTAAAGCACATAATGATTCGGCATATTATGTACAATTTTTTGCTCATCAACTCAAGTTAGTAGTTGTGACTGTTGCAAAAAACCACAAGAGTGTTAGAGACTTCTTTGATGTTCTACCCATGGTGACAAATGTTGTTAGTGGCTCTTGTAAACGAAAAGATATTTAGCGAGAAAGTCACAAAAAAGTCTAGTAAAAGTAAAAAAGAAAGATGAAATTGAAACAGGGAGAGGGAAAAACCAAAAAGTTACTCTTTCACGAGCTCGAGATACAAGATGAGGTTCTCATCACAGAACCATCAATATTTTGATAAAAATGTTTCGAGAGGTTCTTACTATGTTGAGGAAAAAGGTGATACTATCTATAACCGTGAAACATCTACTGGTCTTATAAAGTATTCAAAACACTTGATTTTGGTTTTTCTTGTACTTGTTGTTACACATCTTAGGTCTCACTAATACATTATGATGAGTGTGTAAATACTCATCATTTTTAGTCAAATCTGAACTGCAAAACGTTTAAAAATGCTCAGAAATGCATCAAAATACTAAAAATATTCCAAAATTGCATTTTATATGTTTCAGATGCAAAATGTTTAAAATCAGATGAAAAATGAGCAAAGTTTGCATAATTGGCAGTTTCAGTCCCCCAAGTTTCTAAAATTGTCAAAAATAGTCCCTGAGTCAAAATTTCAAAAGAAAAGTCACCGAAGGTCCTTTTAAAATCATAACTTGTCAAATTTAGTCCTTTGGCGAAAAATGTGAAAAGTTTGAGAAAATTACACAAATGGTCCTTCAACTTTGAAAATTGGCAGATTTGGTCCCTGGAAAATGTGAAAATGGCAACTTTGGTCCTTGTAATATTAACACTTGGCAATTTCAGCCCCTGAAACATCTTTGCATAATTGGCAGAAGTGGCCCTTCCATTTTCAGAAATTGCAACAAAGACCCTTGAGTATTAAACCTTTCCTACACCTTTGGCCCTTTCACAACTACTTTTGGACCCCCTGCCAATTGCCTTTGAACCCTGCCTTTTGACCCCCTGGTATTTAATATCCCAGTCAAACCACTTTGACCACTCTTTTCCCTCTCTCCCTCACGGGTGCTCCCATTCTCCATCATCACAACCTGCAATCCCTTCTGATCACACTCCACCTCCACCATCATCATCCCTACACCCCCACTCCAAACACAAGAAGCCAAGGGATCATTAAATGCACCCTTTGTACCTACCCATGCCTCCCCAACTGTTAAAACTAGAATTGGCGCCAAAAACATTTAAAGGGCCAGGATTGCTTCTACTCATCCTAGGGTCCAGATTGTTGGTGGGAACTATTCAGAAGGAGGAGAGAGACAGATTTGGGTATATAAAAGACCAAGGGAAGCATCAAGCAAGTAGTTAGCTTTTATTTTTTTTGCAATGTATGTCGTTTTGTAGTTAACTTGTCTTAAATAGTTTCAATCTGTATTTTCAAGCTTATTTTGTATCAAATAACAGTATTTAAGTGTGTTCCAACTTAATTCAAGTATCAATTTTAGTTAATGTTCAATATCCACTCTTTACTGTCCACTGTTGAGATTTGGGTTTTCAAACTCATTTGCTTGAGCTTTTAACAGCTTAGTTTCAACATCATACAAGCTTATATAAGCTCATAATAGTTTTTTGTAAGCTTGTCATCAAGTTTCAAACATTTTTTGATATTGGTCAACAAAAAGTCAAAAAGGAGCAAAAGTGGTGCAGGACAGGAAATGGGTGATTCAGGAATGGAAATGGGTTGAATTAGAGCTTGTTGGGTTGATTGTGATAGGTTAGTGGTCCTTGTTTCACAGTTGCTAGCCATAGTGGCTTTGGACATTTGTAAGTGATTTTCAAGCTCTCATGCATAATCTGTAATTGTAGTTTAAATCTTTTAAAATCTGTTCTAATAGCAGTAATTAAGTCATATTAAGATAATTTGATCATAAAATAAGTTGGTTCTGTGTTTGGATTTATCTCAGTTTGCAAAACAGTGAAATAAGGAGTGTTTGGTTTTGCTGATCCATCTGTCCTTAAGTTATATTCAGTGGTTAGCTTCTTTTGTTTCATGTTTGTGTAGTCTAAATATGATCATTTGAATCAATAACTTGGGTCTGCTAGCACCAAAGTCAAAACTTCCTTTAAATCTGTCTCACCTGCTAACTGTTGTGATCAAGGATTGGTAAATCATTGATTTGTGTTTAGAATCATTAAACATTGTTTGCAATAGCTTTAGTTTATCATATAACATTAATCTCAGTCACAAAAATTGATTCCAAAGTTCATAATAGTCAAAGTCATCAGTTTCTTCAAAAGTCAAAAAGTGCTAAAATCTGGTTTTGGGGTCAGTTACAAGGAATTTTCATGGCTTCAGTTTTTAGCCATTTTCAGTGAAATTTGGTAATTTAAAAACTTCATCTGGTCTGGTTACTTATTACCATTTTAGTTGAATTTTACAAATTTTTTATAAGCTTCAAACAGTCCTCTCTTTTGGGTGTAAATTGCCCTGCTCCAAACTCAGTTAATACTGAGCTTTTTCTCAGTTTGTGCAGCTTGTGCACAGGGCTCAAAAGAGTTTTCCATGATCTGATTTTTGGCACAATTGTAGCTAGCCAGGTGGTCTATAGGACTGCATAAGTGGTTTTTGGTTTTGCTTATTGGATAAGCTGGTGTATAAGCTTAAACAGTAAGGGTGTTTCACTGGTTTGCTTATTTAAGCAGTTGGTTTAGATCTTGGTTCTGAGCTTATAACTTGTTAGGAGTAGGTCTCATCGGTTGCAATTAGTTCATTTTAGCTTAAGTTAGCTTTGTTCACTGTTTGGTTGCCTTAATAGCTTATTTGCTTATATTTAGTAGTTTATTTCACATCAGTTTGCACTACATCTTTTAATTTCTACACATAACCTGTTGATTTATCATTTTTCTTAGATTCATAATATCATTTTAGAATTTTCCTGAAGATTTCATAATTTTTGGTCTTTATTTGCTATTTTTCTCAATTTAAATAGATTTTAATCACTTTTTAAATAGCATTTAATACAAAAAATTAAGAAAAGGTTCATAAAAATAATTTTTCAATTTTATTAAGTTTAGATAAATATAAAAAGCCAAAAAAGTATTTTTCCATATTTTTCTTAGTTAAAATTGTATTTTTAAATAATTTAAGTGGTTTTTAATAGTTTAAAATTCCTAGAAAATAGAAAAATAATCAGAAAAATACAAAAATAGTTTTGAAAATTCTAGTTTGATATTTTAGACTTTTCCATTTCATAATTTTATTTTTCTAGCTTTATTTCCTAATTTCTTGTATTTTAGGTAATTATTAAATAGTTAAAAATAGTTTTTAATTAATAATAATTAGTTAAATAGTTGTAAAAATAATTTTCTTTTTCTAAAACTTTTCTTTTATCATTAGGATTGTAAAAATATCATTTTCATATTTTTAGGGTTAATATTGTGTAAGTTTCACTTTTTAATTTGTACGTCGCGTAGATTTTAATTTCAGTTTTATAAAAACATAAAAACAAAAACATCATTTTAAATATAGTGATAGCGTTTATTTAATAGATTTTATCTTTTTAACTTTCTTTAATTTGCATTTAAGCCATTGTAATTTGTTGGCTTTTCCTGTAGTTATAATAATCCAAATTCTCCTTTCCCGTTCAAATCTCTCGATCACTATACGTTTGATAATCCATTGCATAGCTCGCTGGGACATAACGACCCGGGGAAACACTATACTCCCCAGATCTTCATTGCATTCGTGCTTAAGCAGTTTTAAGCTGGTTACGGTCCGCCATTCACAAGTGGCGGGCTTGCGTGATTTAGCTTGACTGTTTGGCACGCATCAAATTCTTGGCGCCGCTGCCGGGGAGCTGTGCTGATTATCTTACGTCTAGCAGATTAGTGATTTGGATATTCACTCTTTGTTCATACCATCCATCTGTATATGTTTATATTTTCTTATCCAAAAATACAAAAATACTCTTCTCATTCCTCTTATCCGTATGATTCTATTTCTCTTACCCCCTCGTACCATTTGATTCTACTCTTCTTTAACCTCAAAACCGTTTAATTCTATTTCTTTATCCCTCTAAATTTTTAATTCTCATGGCGACGATCGATTATCCTCGTTGTTTCCACTGCAAAAGCCGTATGGAAGAGGATCAGCTCGATTGTCAGAATCCGGATTGTTTATGCAAGCGATGTGGAAGGATGGGTGCAAGCAAATATTGTTATTGGTGCGAATTATCTGATAACTCTCTCGATGATTCTCCAAGTTTTTCCGACCATCCGCCACAACCCGATGAACCCATTCAAGAACCGGAGACCATAACGGAAGTGGTGGAAATTGCTAGCTCTCAGAGCACACCACTTGTCCCACCTCCTGATTTTTCTGAATGTTCTTCGAGACTTGATAGTCATCCGGATCACCATGTTGGTTTTGTTGATTCTTTGAATAAACTGATTCCTCTTCATAACTCTCAAATGCAATCGTTTATTCCTTGTGTCGGTTGTGGTGAGCCTCTTTTTGGTTCCCCCTGTCGTTGGTGTACTTGTGTACAATGTGGTAATGATATTCATAACGGGAGTTGTTTGTTTTGTGGTTCGAGGAATTCATTTGATTATGATCCTAATCAGAACTCATTTAACGACCCCTCAAACTTTTCCAATTACCCACCACAGCCCGACTTATCATCATATAACCAACATATCTGTTGTGAATATTGTGGAGGTCCTCACCAAGGATTTGAGTGTCAATCCGGAAATACGTTTGTCTATGAACAGTTTTCCAGTGATGCTCAGAACTTTGGTTATGACCAAAATCCATATGATTCACCAGTCCAGACTCAACAGTTTTACTGTTGTGAGTACTGTGGAGGTCCCCACTTCAGCTCTGATTGTCAAATAGGGAATCCATTTCCTTGTAACAATCATGACTCTTACAGGTTTGACAATTTCCAACCTCCACAGCACTATACGGTTCAAACTCCACCTGAGCCGTTGTCTCAAGAAATCTCCCAAGATTTTGAAACCGCAATGAAAACACTTGAGGATATGATGATTAACTTTAAGAATCAAGTGAGTGGTGAAAAAACCATTGGAGAATTGCTAGCCGAAGAGCGAGAGGCCCGCCAATCAAGGGAAGAATTATTAGCCCTAGAGCATGCAGCTCTAAGGCGTTCCCAATTTCTTAAGGCAGCTCTATATGATGATGACGAGGAGGGTTTTTATCCTTTTAGAAATAATATTTCTCAACCTCCTCAGTCAGTTGATATCCCAGCAGTTGAGATTGCATCTCAAACAATTGCTATCACACCTGATATTCCCACTCACTCTCTGAACATGGGGGACGAGCATCTTGACACTGTTCACGAAAGGAATCGGACGAATTAATAAAGTCTAGTGTTGAGAACCTTGTCCCAATCCCGAGAGAGTCACAGGGAATTTCTGATCATATGTGTGATTCTTCTTCCCCTCTTGAGTGTTCAAATGATCATTTGGAAACTTTCTCCGATTTTAGCGATGATTGTGCTTCCCATGGAAACATCGAGTATGTTGAGGCATCACTCCCACAGTCTGATCCTCTTCTTGAGGAGTTCACCGATGAACTCACTCACATCAATCCACTTTCATCAGAAAGTGATGATGATATATTTGATTTCGAAGCCGATCTAGGAGAGATTGAAAGTCTCCTTTATAATGATCGTTCACTCACTTCTTATCCCAACAATCCAATCGAGAATGTTGATCACTTTGTTCCCGAAACATTCAAAGCTACTTTCACCAATCCTCTATTTGAATTCGACTCTGAATTCACTTCAATTTCTGAGAATCCACTCTTTGATACTCAGATTGAGGATAGTGATGAGCCCACAATGGAACAAGAGTTCACAAATTCACATCATGTGAATGATTCTCTTCATGAGGAGTTCGCCGGTGAACTCACTCATATCATGACTCCGCCGGAGTATGATTGCTTGGATGGCAAAAATCATGATCGGGGGGAAAAATTCTCAATCATGAGAGTTTGTATTTCTATGACAAATTTTCCAACCCTCCCTCCCGAGATGCTTTCCAAACCAAAGAGCTCAACCAACAAAATCCAAACGAGTGCAACTGCACTTGATCTTGAGGAAGAAGATCTTATCATGATCGTCATCATGATTTTCCTTCTTTTCTTCACCTACCTGGTGACTTCCTCTCTTCTTCACTCGTTCGGGAGTGAGGACACTATCTTTGACCCCGGCATTTTCAGTTATCAATTTTGAGCCGGTTCTATGTATATCTCATCGGTGTGGAACTTTCACGTGCTTCAAATGTTTATCCAAACATCTTGAATGAAAGTCCGATGGAGATTGTTCCTTCCACTTTGCTTCCCCATGAACCAATTAATTCGGGGTCGAGTCAAGCTAGCGACTCGGTAATCAAAAACAGTAGCATGCCACATGGGTTTTCACCCATATTTCTGACTTCTTTCTATTTTCTACCACCCTAGTGTGGGGGGGTTGCCCACATGTTTCACAAAAAAAAAAAAAAAAAAATCTTCTTTCTAAATAATGGCCGTAGTATTTCCCTTTCACGTTCTTTGTTTCGGCATAACCGCCGGTACTTTGAATATTGAGGGCAATATTCATTTCTAAGTGTGGGGGGGAATTCTCACGAATTTCATATATTATCTACCCAATTCCCCCGTTTTTGGCCAAAATTTTTTTTGGAGTAAGTGTTTTACACTTTCTCATTTGGTTATCAGTCCGCCATGTCTGTAAGACAAAAGGATTGGCTAATCCAGGAGCAAACGGCTCTTGGTAAAGATTTCTCAAATCCGTTTATATGGCTTGCAATTTGCCCAAAATTGTATGGTACTCAGCTCACCATATCCAAAAAAGTGAAGAGTTGGCTAGCCCGCAAGGTTATGGCTTGTGGTAAAGGCAGTGGAAAAACCATAATTGGTAATCAGCTCACCAAAGATAATATTGATAATTTATCTAAGAGTTGGCTAGTCCAGAAGGGTACGGCTTCTGGTAAAGACAAATCAAATCCGTTGGAAGCTGGTGGTTTGCTCAAAATCACATGGTTATCGGTGTACCATGGTTCTTACTTGAACTGAAACATTTGGCTACTCCAGAAGTAATGGCTTTTGGTAAAGAGATTCAAATCCATTAAGTTTTTCTCAAAAGATTGCTAGGGACTAGCAATAGTTTAGTGTGGGGGATTGATGAGTGTGTAAATACTCATCATTTTTAGTCAAATCTGAACTGCAAAACGTTTAAAAATGCTCAGAAATGCATCAAAATACTGAAAATATTCCAAAATTGCATTTTATATGTTTCAGATGCAAAATGTTTAAAATCAGATGAAAAATGAGCAAAGTTTGCATAATTGGCAGTTTCAGTCCCCCAAGTTTCTAAAATTGTCAAAAATAGTCCCTGAGTCAAAATTTCAAAAGAAAAGTCACCAAAGGTCCTTTTAAAATCATAACTTGTCAAATTTAGTCCTTTGGCGAAAAATGTGAAAAGTTTGAGAAAATTACACAAATGGTCCTTCAACTTTGAAAATTGGCAGATTTGGTCCCTGGAAAATGTGAAAATGGCAACTTTGGTCCTTGTAATATTAACACTTGGCAATTTCAGCCCCTGGAACATCTTTGCATAATTGGCAGAAGTGGCCCTTCCATTTTCAGAAATTGCAACAAAGACCCTTGAGTATTAAACCTTTCCTACACCTTTGGCCCTTTCACAACTACTTTTGGACCCCCTGCCAATTGCCTTTGAACCCTGCCTTTTGACCCCCTGGTATTTAATATCCCAGTCAAACCACTTTGACCACTCTTTTCCCTCTCTCCCTCACGGGTGCTCCCATTCTCCATCATCACAACCTGCAATCCCTTCTGATCACACTCCACCTCCACTATCATCATCCCTACACCCCCCCTCCAAACACAAGAAGCCAAGGGATCATTAAATGCACCCTTTGTACCTACCCATGCCTCCCCAGCTGTTAAAACTAGAATTGGCGCCAAAAACATTTAAAGGGCCAGGATTGCTTCTACTCATCCTAGGGTCCAGATTGTTGGTGGGAACTATTCAGAAGGAGGAGAGAGACAGATTTGGGTATATAAAAGACCAAGGGAAGCATCAAGCAAGTAGTTAGCTTTTATTTTTTTTGCAATGTATGTCGTTTTGTAGTTAACTTGTCTTAAATAGTTTCAATCTGTATTTTCAAGCTTATTTTGTATCAAATAACAGTATTTAAGTGTGTTCCAACTTAATTCAAGTATCAATTTTAGTTAATGTTCAATATCCACTCTTTACTGTCCACTGTTGAGATTTGGGTTTTCAAACTCATTTGCTTAAGCTTTTAACAGCTTAGTTTCAACATCATACAAGCTTATATAAGCTCATAATAGTTTTTTGTAAGCTTGTCATCAAGTTTCAAACATTTTTTTTTGATATTGGTCAACAAAAAGTCAAAAAGGAGCAAAAGTGGTGCAGGACAGGAAATGGGTGATTCAGGAATGGAAATGGGTTGAATTAGAGCTTGTTGGGTTGATTGTGATAGGTTAGTGGTCCTTGTTTTACTATTGGCTAGCCATAGTGGCTTTGGACACTTGTAAGTGGTTTTCAAGCTCTCATGCATAATCTGTAATTGTAGTTTAAATCTTTTAAAATCTGTTCTAATAGCAGTAATTAAGTCATATTAAGATAATTTGATCATAAAATAAGTTGGTTCTGTGTTTGGATTTATCTTAGTTTGCAAAACAGTGAAATAAGGAGTGTTTGGTTTTGCTGATCCATCTGTCTTTAAGTTATATTCAGTGGTTAGCTTCTTTTGTTTCATGTTTGTGTAGTCTAAATATGATCATTTGAATCAATAACTTGGGTCTGCTAGCACCAAAGTCAAAACTTCCTTTAAATCTGTCTCACCTGCTAACTGTTGTGATCAAGGATTGGTAAATCATTGATTTGTGTTTAGAATCATTAAACATTGTTTGCAATAGCTTTAGTTTATCATATAACATTAATCTCAGTCACAAAAATTGATTCCAAAGTTCATAATAGTCAAAGTCATCAGTTTCTTCAAAAGTCAAAAAGTGCTAAAATCTGGTTTTGGGGTCAGTTACAAGGAATTTTCATGGCTTCAGTTTTTAGCCATTTTCAGTGAAATTTGGTAATTTAAAAACTTCATCTGGTCTGGTTACTTATTACCATTTTAGTTGAATTTTACAAATTTTTTATAAGCTTCAAACAGTCCTCTCTTTTGGGTGTAAATTGCCCTGCTCCAAACTCAGTTAATACTGAGCTTTTTCTCAGTTTGTGCAGCTTGTGCACAGGGCTCAAAAGAGTTTTCCATGATCTGATTTTTGGCACAATTGTAGCTAGCCAGGTGGTCTATAGGACTGCATAAGTGGTTTTTGGTTTTGCTTATTGGATAAGCTGGTGTATAAGCTTAAACAGTAAGGGTGTTTCACTGGTTTGCTTATTTAAGCAGTTGGTTTAGATCTTGGTTCTGAGCTTATAACTTGTTAGGAGTAGGTCTCATCGGTTGCAATTAGTTCATTTTAGCTTAAGTTAGCTTTGTTCACTGTTTGGTTGCCTTAATAGCTTATTTGCTTATATTTAGTAGTTTATTTCACATCAGTTTGCACTACATCTTTTAATTTCTACACATAACCTGTTGATTTCTCATTTTTCTTAGATTCATAATATCATTTTAGAATTTTCCTGAAGATTTCATAATTTTTGGTCTTTATTTGCTATTTTTCTCAATTTAAATAGATTTTAATCACTTTTTAAATAGCATTTAATACAAAAAATTAAGAAAAGGTTCATAAAAATAATTTTTCAATTTTATTAAGTTTAGATAAATATAAAAAGCCAAAAAAGTATTTTTCCATATTTTTCTTAGTTAAAATTGTATTTTTAAATAATTTAATTAGTTTTTAATAGTTTAAAATTCCTAGAAAATAGAAAAATAATCAGAAAAATACAAAAATAGTTTTGAAAATTCTAGTTTGATATTTTAGACTTTTCCATTTCATAATTTTATTTTTCTAGCTTTATTTCCTAATTTCTTGTATTTTAGGTAATTATTAAATAGTTAAAAATAGTTTTTAATTAATAATAATTAGTTAAATAGTTGTAAAAATAATTTTCTTTTTCTAAAACTTTTCTTTTATCATTAGGATTGTAAAAATATCATTTTCATATTTTTAGGGTTAATATTGTGTAAGTTTCACTTTTTAATTTGTACGTCGCGTAGATTTTAATTTCAGTTTTATAAAAACATAAAAACAAAAACATCATTTTAAAAATAGTGATAGCGTTTATTTAATAGATTTTATCTTTTTAACTTTCTTTAATTTGCATTTAAGCCATTGTAATTTGTTGGCTTTTCCTGTAGTTATAATAATCCAAATTCTCCTTTCCCGTTCAAATCTCTCGATCACTATACGTTTGATAATCCATTGCATAGCTCGCTGGGACATAACGACCCGGGGAAACACTATACTCCCCAGATCTTCATTGCATTCGTGCTTAAGCAGTTTTAAGCTGGTTACGGTCCGCCATTCACAAGTGGCGGGCTTGCGTGATTTAGCTTGACTGTTTGGCACGCATCACATTATCACGGAATCTTCAAGAGAGCGATCAAACTATCTAAGAGGCCGTTTCATTGTTAAAAGGAACCAACAGAGCATTGCAATAGTATAAGTCAACATGTTTTGCTTCACTTTTGAAGAATGTAAATTCGTTTTGTGGTAAACATGATATTGAGATGGTAAATATGACTGACTTCCATTCAAATTTTCAAAGAATAGAATTACAATTTAACATCATTTTGAGGTTGAAATATTCAACACTATTATGGATATGCAAATTCAAGAGTTTGAAGATCGTTTTAGTGGGGGAAGCATCGATTTACTATACTGTATGGTGGCCTTGAGTCCACATGATTCATTTTCATAATTTAGCGTATCAAAGTTAGTGGAACTTAATGAGATGTATCCACGTGATTTTACTTATAAGGAAATCTTAAGTCTTCCTATGAAACTTGGAGTTAATTATCAGATTATACGTAATGATAATAATTTTGCTAACTTGGATAGCATTGCCAAACTTGCTAAGAAGATGTTGGATAAGAAAAAGCATACATCTCATCCTTTTGGTTTATTGATTGTTGAAGTTGGCTATAGTCTTGTCTGTTGCTACCGCTACGGTTAGATTTTTTTTTTCTAAAATGAAGCTCATTCAAACAAATTTGCATAATTGGATGGGACGATGGTTGACGATTATTTTAACGATGCTTTAACTTGTGCTATTGAGAATGAAGAACTTATTAATGTTAAAAATGAGGGTGTACATAAGCGTTTTTTCGCAATGAAAGATTGTAGGATCCTTGATTATAATGTAATATGTTAATTTATCTATCGTTTCAATGAATTGTTCGTTTTCATTCACTTTGTAACTCTATTATATTATGGTTCAAAATTTTTTTTTGCATCCGGTCATATTTGATCCTGATTCCGTCCCTGATCATCATCTGTCGTCATATCACTTTTGACGAGACTGTGTTTCCTTATTCTTCAGTGACTCCTAATAAACATCCTTCCTATGAATTTCTAAACACTAATCTTGACCCTTCCCCTATCTCTCTACGCCTCCAAACCACACATGCTCATTACCAACAACCTACACTTCAAAGTACACCTCACACTCCAGCTACACCATTACCACCATCGCCTCCAAATCCAACAGGCACCACCAACCACCTCGGAGCACCCCATGGTCACATGATCTAAGGTCTAAACAGTAATACCTAACCCAAAATACAATCTCAATGTCACCACTTCCTCTCCTATCCCCACGTCTTCTCTCCATGCCTTACAAGATTCAAATTGGAAACTTGCCACGTGTGACAAATATAATGCCCTGATTAAGAACAACAAATGGGCTAATACTAATAATTTAATATGATCCGCTAATACAAATGAGTACATTTTAGTTTATGAGTTTGCTGAAATGGGTATTGCAGAGTTTTGTTTGTGTGTATGGGCAGTAAATGAGTGATCAAGGTACGTATGGTGTGGGTATTACAGAGTTTTTTGATGAGTGATCAATGACTTCATAATTGATTTTTTTTCGAGGTTTTAATTGTACTGTGTTGCCGGGATATGAAACTAAGGTGTCATTTGTTTTTTCAGAGTTTTTACCTCTTCATCTGCAAACCATGTCTGTAGAAGAAGAGGCACATCTAACGTCTTCATTTGCATGCAAGAAGATTATTTGCTTTTTGTGCTATTGAAGTACTATTTTCCTTCTTTTTTTTATTTTTTTTTTTAATTTTTTTGTGCTATAAATCCTTTTATTACATAGGTCAAATGGGTCGATGGTTTTCTTACGTTTCGGTAGTTTTTTTACGTTTTCTACCATTTTTTTACATTTTCGTCTGTTTTTTTAAGTTTTCGACCCTTTTTTCAAGTTTTCATTTTTCTTACGTATTCGTTCGTTTTTATGTTTTCGTTTGTTTTTTATGTTTTAGTTGGTCCTTTTACGTTTTAGTCCGTTTTATTACGATTTCGTCCGTTTCCTTACATTTTCTTCTTTCATCCATTTTTTTACGTTTTCGTCTGTTTTTCACGTTTCAGACCGCTTTTTTACTTTTTCGTCTATTTTTTTTACGTTTTCATCTGTTTTTTTACGTTTCTTACTGTTTATTTACGCTTTCATATACAATTTTACGTTTTTTACGTTCTCGTCTGTTTTTTTACGTTTTCATATGTTTTTTTAACGTTTTCGTCTATTTTTACATTTTATTCCGTTTTCTTACGTTTTCGTCCATTTTTTTACGTTTTCGACATTTTTTACAATTTCGTCTGGTTTTTTACATTATCGTCTTTTTTTATGTTTTCGATCATTTTTTACGCTTTCGTTTGTTTTTTTACGTTTTTATATGTTTTCTACGTTTTCTTCAATTTTTTACGTTTTAGTCCGTTTTCGTCTTTTTTTTTACGTTTTCATTCGTTTCCTTCCGTTTTTTTGCGTTTTCGTCTGTTTTTTGAGTTTTCGTTTGGTTTTTAAGTTTTCAACATATTTTTTTTACGTTTTCGCCTGTTTTTTACGTTTTTGACCAATTTCATTATGTTTTCGTCTGTTTTTTACGTTTTCGACTGTTTATTTTTACGTTTCCGTCTGTTTTCTTTTGTTTTCGTATGTTTTCTTACTTTATCAAACATTTTGTAGCGTAAGAAAACGTAGAATAGCACACAAAAAACTTACGAAATCATATGAAAATGGATGAAAACGTAAAAACCAAACTAAATCGTAAAAAGGACAAAAACGTAAAAAAAAAAAAAAAAAAAAAAAAAAGGAAAAAAACGAAAAAAAAAGAACGAAAACGTGAAAAAGGACAAAAACGTTAAAAAAACAGGCGAAACAAAGGAAACGAATGAAAACTGATAAAAACGTAAGAAAATGAACGAAAACGACAAAAAATGGACGAAAACGTAAAAAAAAAAACGGACGAAAACGTAAAGAAAACCGGAGAAAACATAAAAAAACGGACGAACATAAAACAACTGACAATAACGTAAAAACGGACGAAAATGTAAGAAAACGAATGAAAACGGAGAAAAACATAAGAAAACAGACAAAAACGTAAGAAAACAGATGAAAACTTAAAAAAAATGGATGCAAACGTAAGAAAACGGACGAAAACATAAAAAAAAATAGACGAAAACGTAAAAAAATTCGGCGAAAACGAACAAAAACGTAAGAAAAGAGACGAAAACGTAAAAAAACGGATATAAACGGACGAAAACGTAAAAAACGGCTGAAAACGTAAAAAAGCGGACGAAAGCGTAAAAAACCGAACGAAACGTAATAAGCACACGAAAACTTAAGAAAACGGGCGAAAACGGACGAAAACGTAAACAAACGGGCAAAAACGTAAAAAAAACGACCGAAAACATGAAAAAAAGGACAAAAACGTAAAAAATTTGACGAAATGTAAAAGAGATGCAAGATGTTGAGAAAAAGATGTAGGGTTTGTGAAAGAAGATGTAAGAAGTGAAAATAATGTCTGAAATTTAGATGAGAAAATAAGTGAAAAAAACACTTATGTCTGTAAAAAAAACAAATAAAAACCTATGCCCTTCTTCAAACAAAAAATTGAAAAGAAGGAAAAAGTACTTATTAGGAAAAAATAAACAACACCAATTCTAATTTGAATTTGATGTAGGCCTGTCTTTAACGAAAAAAATTTGCAATGTAATTTCTTAATTATTTGACTACTAATGTAAAACAAAAAGATTTGTAGTACTCTTTTAGGAGTACAAACACAACAACAACAACAACAAACCCGATCCCGCCAGGGCAGGGTATTGGGGAGGTAAAATGTAAACAGATCCTAACCCTACCTCAGTATATATTCGGGAGTAGAGAGGTTGCTTCCAACGAGACCTCCGGCAAGAGCAGGTGTGCGGGAGAGAGAGGAAAGGAAAGAGAGCAAAAAGGACAGTAAACAACAAGCAAAAGCAGGCAAAAGAAAGCAGGTAAAACAAGCAAACAGAGCATAAACAAAAAAGGGACCCGAAGAAAGGTAAGGAGGCAAGGGGACCCAGAAAAAAGATACGAAAGCGAAGCGCAAAAAAAAACAAAGAGCCAAGGCACAACGGAAAGCAGGCTAACCTAAGGGAGCAACACAGAGCAAAGCAAGAAACGCACGGGGCCTAAAGCTAAGGCAAAGCAAAAATGAGGCAGCAAAAACACAACGCAAGGCACAGCAAAAGCAGGAAAACCAAAGGGAGCACACAAAGCAAATCAAAGCAACGCACTAGGCCTAAAGCTACATCAAAGCAAAAGGGAGGCACCACAACCGAGAACGCAAGGCAGCAAAGAGACGCCTAAAAGCCTAACACCCAAAAAAAACCAAAACCCACTAAGCACCTATCCAGGACTACCCGCAGATCCTAATTCTATCTCTCCACCCTTTCCTATCTGAGGCCATGTCCTCCGACAAGATAAGCTCCTTCATGTCGAGCTTGAGTCTATCCTCCCACCTGAGTTTGGGTCTACCCCTTCTTCTCACTCCATCTACTGCTAGCTCTTCGACTCTTCTTACTGGCGCTGATTGTGGCCTCCTCCTGACATGGCCGAACCACCTCAACCTTCCTTCTCTCATCTTCGAAATAATATTCCCGACCTCAAGTTTTGCTCTGAAAACTCCGTTCAGGATCATGTCAAGCAAGGTTTTACCACACGTCCATCTAAGCATTCTCAGTTTTGCCACCTCTACCCTGTTAGTGTAAGCAACGGGAGAAATGATCGATCACCTTTACTTAAGAAGACTTTGCTATCCTCCAAGACATCAAGAATTTCATTATATATATATATAATTTCCTTTTTTTTTCTTTTGGGTTTCAATGCTATGTCCGGTTTCATTTTTCTATAAACTATGTATGCGGGAGAGAAATTCCTAATCTTTAAATCACACCCTTTTGTACATGTTTCCGCTCAAAATAGTTTTACGTCATTTTTTAGGTTTGCAGATTCAGTGATTCTTGATATCCTTTAAAGAGTGAAATGTAGTCATAGGTACTGGTTTTATATGGTGTGTATTAGTTGTGGTATACCTGCTGATTTCATATATACTATTAATTAAAAAACGTATTTGACTGTTTTTGTACCTAAATTTGTCTTTTCAGGTTGGCGTTACTGTTGTTATCATGGGAATTATGTGCATGGGACAACAAAAAGTTGTTAGGAGAAACAATGACTGTAGCATAGGTACAAAGTCTTTTTTTTTATGCATATACTTATATTGTGAAGTGGTCGTTTGATTTAGGTTCACAAAAGGCGCCCTCGTTGTGTATCCAATGCAGTATTTGACCTCACGCTGCAGTTATTATATATTGATTTATTTTGTATTTAGGTTATACAAGAAATGTAGTTGCATATAAGAATGTTCATTGAGGAGGACAGGTGAAATTGATATAATGGTTATATATAATGGTCGAAGGTGGATTTTTGCCACCAAACACTCCGGCTTTGTTGGCTTGACTATATAGATTTGTTTGAGGTGTGATATTTACTGATTTCATGTTAAATTTGGTTTTTGGACTGCATTTAAGATTATCGTGATTTTAGTAGGTTGTTAGTGTATATATAATTTGGATAATAATTGTTTGGCTATGACGATTCAAACACCCTGTGCGACTAAATTTCGGTCGGCAACAAATAAAATATTTGAGCCATAGTATAAATATCCTAATTGAAGTTACAAATTCATTGTTCATTTTTTTTTTATTCAGGTTATCTAGTGTACGCCAAATCGACATACCAAAGTTAGGGTTAGGAGATTAGGAAAAAATGATGTCAAGGTTTTCTAGGACGCTTGCAAGGAGAAGTTATGTAATGAAAAAAAAGGTTACACATACTTTTTTTTACTGAATCTCTCCTTGCTTAGTTCCTAGAAAACCTTTATACCGATATCTTTTATCCCCTTTGCCCAATATTACTATGCCCATTTTACAAATCATGCATATTCTAAATAGAAAATGAACATTGTCTTAGGCAACAAGTCTGGTGGTTTGGGTGAGGATTGTCCGTCATAGCCTTGGTTTGTTTTCTAGTTTGGTACACCAACTCATTTTATCATGTTTTGTGATATACTTAGAACTGTCGATTGGTAGTTGAGTGTATTACTCAGCGTCATGCCACCTTACAAGCAAACGTTGCTGCTTAGATATAACAACAAAACATGGAGTCATAAATATTGTGACACGTTTATTAATGTTGCACGATCTGTGATACATGGAGATTATGAAGGTGACATAAAAAACAGTTATGCGACCGGAAAACGTGTTTTACATGCAGCATTAGAAACACATCGATTTTTGGGTGTATTGGGTTTTGTTTCAAAACTCGAATGAACAACATCTTTTGCAGATAACACTAGAGAGATGATATCATATATTATATGATAGCGTTATTGGCAGCTCAAGTTTAGCAGATGAAAAAGGTTTGAGGCAGGGTTAAGGTTTTGTTTGTCGCAATTTCATAAAACTTACCTGCTATTATTATGCGTAAAAGGCTGTGGGTTTGATTGGTCAATGGCCACCCGATAATGTTGTGCAACACATTTTTTCTGTAAATGTTTTTACTAATAAGTCCATTCTAAGAGCGCTAGGTATTGTTTGGTGCCGTGGGCGGTACCATGAAAAAACGTTGTGCCACATCAACACTTTTTTCCCACGACACCACTTTTAGCTATGGCATCAAAACCTCCTCCCTAGCAAAAAAAATGGTGTCATAGAATCAAGTGGTGCCATAGTACACAAAAAGACAAAACAAAAGGAAAGGAAATATGCTTGGCATGAGCTGGTGGCCATGGCACGAGAGCCTACTAGCCCACCCACGGTATGGTGTCTTGTGCCAATGGTTGGTGCCGAAGCCTATGGCTCAAGCCATGGTTTACTGTACCCGGACCTCTAAAATTAAATCATTTAAGAGTAGCATGATCTTTGAAAATGTTGGACGAATTATTAGAAAATGTTTTTTTTTCTGAAAAAGTAAGTGTTTCACCAATCATGTGATTAAGTTATGATTGCAGATGGAATTTCCTCCTATTATTAAAATGGATTTCTTGCTGCTTTTGCTTCACTCTTAACATAGAAAGTGGTTTTGTTTAAACGGAATTGTTGGGGTAAATCAGTTATTGCTTCTGTGGAAAATTTATTTTCGGTTACATTTTACGTTAGCATGGTTATGCTCTGAATTATCAGGTATTTGATATAGTTTTAAACAATGTTCATTTTACTAGGAATTCTGTAAATATATTCCTTGAATCATTAGCTTAAGATGTTACAATTTCCCATATAGATCATAGGTTGTTTTCGTATATCTAATATAGATAATAGTTGTGTGGCTATGATGGTTCGGTGAGCCATTTCGTTTTGATTTTTGGCACGACAAAAGCTGGAGGGCATAAAATGAAACCTTGTTTTGCAGCCAATACGAATTCCGAACCACATGATAAAAACTCTAATTCCAATTACTAAGGCATTGTTTTTTTTTTATGCTATCCAAGATACGCAAAAAGATCATACTAATGTTACGGTGGGGAGAATGGGAGAATGGTATAAGGGTTCTCTATGACGCTTGCAAAGATATGTTTTGTGATAAGAAAAATGTTAATTGGATTTTTTTTGCAACTAATTTTTCCTTGCACTATTCCTAGAAGACCTTTATATCGAATTTACCATCCTCCTCAACCCAATATTAGTGTGGCCCTTTTAGATATCGTGCATTTTCTAAATACAAATTACCAATGTCTTTAGGTAACACGCCCGTCTGGTAGATTTTGTATGGAAAAAAACTCTGGTCTGAGAAGGCGAATAAAACTCGGAATGGCTTTGGTTTGTTTTTTCACCCGTTGCACCAGCTCGAGGTACCCCTTGCATTTTTTCCTTTCAGTTATGTATTGTCAAATTTCAAAAAGGAAATTCTTTAATCAGCTAGGTGATATCTCCAAACTGCTATCTGTTTGTGACATAAAAAGATAGTTGGGTAGAAAGTGGAAGACCAGTTCTAACGAATTGCACCTGATGTCTTTCCACACATGAGACGGTTGGCTAATACTGAAGTTGCATCCAAGTATAGACGTCGAGCATCCCTTCCGAAAGACAAATTTTTTTTTTGCTAAATGTTTGTTTTGGTTGTTTCAACTCTTTGATTCGTATTCTCAATTTCATCCATCTCTTTCGTTTTTTTGCTTTTGGTTCATCGTTCGTCTTATTTATCAGACATTTAGACTAAAATCTTATTACTCTTTAACTGTGAAAGAGAGCAACATATCTCTTTCAACTCCAGCATTTGAAGAAAAAAAATCCAAACTTACACAAATCACAACGATAAACAATTATGATACTATGGACGATGACAACAACCGCCATAGGTATGTTGCTAACAACTTGCCTCGGTGTTGCTTTTGAATTGTTTAAATGTTTCGTCAGATTTATGTATCATTTATTGCGTCATCCACGTTAGCTTATTGGATTGATAAGTTGTGTTATCTTGCTTCAGGTCCGTTTTATTTCTTGAAAGTAGAAACATTTCAATAGTTTGAGGTTTGATTTATGCATAATGTTGGGTTTTAGGTTCCTTGAATCAAGAATTACTTTAAGTGTTGGAACCACGGACAGAAGAATGTAACCACGGATGAAGACAAACCGCGGCTAGTAGTATTGTGTAATCACTGATATTGATATGTAACCACTGCTAGTCTTGTATAGTCGGTTTAGTATTATGTATTAGATAAATATGGAAAAGATATTTATCTTGTAGGTTACGTATTGTATAATGTAAAGGACTCCTTAGTCTATAAAAGGAGGTCCTAGGTTAGATTAGATATACGTATGTTTTATATCTAAGGTCGATACACTTCAAGGTTGTAAAACCCTAATACTGTTAAGAGTATTCGTATTAATAATAATATTGAGGTGTTGAATGTTTATTGTTCTTCTTCTTAAGATTAAGTATTAAATTCCGCGTGATACTTAATAAGCATTTGTTTTAAGTCAGTTTCTATATTAGATCGTTTGCTCAACTGGGATCAACAAGTGGTATCAGAGCTTGTGATCTAGAAACTGTAATCAAGAAGAGGTCAAGTTAAGTTTTGTTCAAGTAAGATAAGATGTCTGACGAAACACACATGGTTACTGCTTCAAAGGTGCCCATGCTCAAGCATGGTGAGTACCAAATCTGGACGATGCGAATAAGGCAATACATTCGCATGATTGATTATGCTCTCTGGGATGTTGTGGAAAAAGGTAATACTCTTCCTAAGAAAGGTGATGATGGCAAAGAAATAGCCATTGTTAGTGAGATTGACAAGGTTAAGAGAAAGATGGAGATTAAAGCTCATAGTATTCTCTCTATGGGAATACCTAATGAATATGCTTTGGATTTTGAACAATATGAGTCTTCTAAAGAGTTACTGGATGCTCTTGAGACAAGGTTTGCTGGTAATGAAGCTACAAAGAAATCACGGAAGAATATGCTCAAGCATTAGGTTGAAAACTTCACCGCTCTTAATGGAGAAAAACTTGATGGCACTTACAACAGGCTTCAAAAACTGATTAGCCAATTGAAGTCAGTGGACTATAATGTTATTCAAGAAGATATAAATTTGAAGTTCATTAGAAGCTTATCTCCTGAATGGGCTGTTCATACGATTGTGTGGAGAAATAAGTTGGACTTTGATAAGATGACTCTGGACAATCTCTACAACAACTTGAAAGTCTATGAGTCTGAGAATAACATTGCTGGTGCATCTTCTGCTAATCAAAACCTTGCTTTTGTTTCAACTAATCACAAAAGTTCACATGATGTATCCACTGCTGCCTATGGAATAACCACAGCTATTGCAAACAATACCACTGTTAGTGACACTGTCAGTGATGGTGCAATTTGTGCTTTTCTGTCAGATTTAACTACCAGTGTTGATGTATTGAATCAAGACCTAGATCAAATTGATCCTGATGATCTTGATGAGATTAATCTTCAATGGCAAATGGCAATGTTGACTCTCCAAGCAAGGAAATTTCTGAGGAGGACTGGAAGACATGTCAGGTATGATGGTAAAAGAAGAGCTGGGTTCGACAAAAGCAAGATGGAGTGCTTTAACTGCAAGAAGAAGGGTCACTTTGCAAGGGAATGTCGAGCACCTAAGAGGATTGAAGGCATCAAGAAGACCACTGAAGAATCTGCTCCTTCTTCAGCATTGGTGGCTCAAGATGGTCTTGGTGATTATGACTGGAGTGATGAAATTGAAGAAGGACCAAATGCAGCTTTTCTTGCTAGTGAAGCTTCAAAAGAGCATAACTTTGCTCTTATGGCCTATGCTTCATCTTCTGGTTCAGATTCTGAGGTATCTAATGAGTCTACTTGTTCTTTTAAGTCATGTCAAGATAACTTAGAATCTCAAAAAGCTATCACTGAGAGTTTAAGAAAAGAAGTAGAAAGACTGTCTATGGACAACCTAGGTTATAGAGTTGGTCTAGAAAGTGTGGAAGAGAGGCTTAATTACTGTATCAAATGTGAGTTTGAGTATGTTGATAAAATTAATATACTAGGTGGAGAAATTGATCTTAAGAATCGGGAGATTAAGATGCTTAAAGAGAAACTAGAACAAGCTGAGAGTGTAAAAGTAGAAGCCCTAAAAGAAAAAGAAAAACATGTTGTTAGGGTTGCTAAAACACAATATGCTTCTGATCTAGTAAATAAACCAATAGGCAAAAAATTATTCAAGGATGGAACTGGCCTAGGCTACAATGATATGCCACCACCTACCCTTATGCAACATGCACCACCTCCAAAAGAGCTCTTATTTAGCAGTGAATTTAGTTTCACCAAACCTGTAGGTGAGACTAAAAAGAATGAATCACCTAAGATAGGTTCTGATAAGTCATCTGATGCTCCCATCATTGAAGATTGGGAATCAGATACTGAGGAAGATAGATCTGTATCAACACAGCCTGAGAAGATAGAAACTCTTAAGAAAGTTGATACTAAGCAAGCCAACCTTGTACCTAGATTTGGAGCTCAAATTGCTAAGAAAGTAGTAGAGTACAAGGAAGTACCTAGGGAACAGTTAAAAAGATATATACCTAGGGGAAACCAGAGAAACTTCAATGGACTAATTTCAAATAGGTTAGGCAATGAGTTTCAATGTGTTAAAAAAGCTTGTTTTTCATGTGGTAGTTTTGAGCATTTACAGAGAAATTGTTATAAAAACAGACCACAAGTTTGGAATCATTGGAGGAGGGTAAATTACCAAAACTTTTCAAAGAAAACAAACCCTCATCCTAACGGAAACATGATTCCTAGAGCAGTGTTAATGAGGAATGGTAATACAAAATCAATTGTCACTGCTTCTCCAAAATGGGTTCCAACCACTGCTAAGCAAAGTGTAAACACGGCTAAGCAAAATCAAACCACTACTAAGCCAAAAATCACCACAGATAACAAAGAAGTTTTAAAAATTCCAAAGGTGATAACTGATACAGTGGTTGGAAATCATTTTTATGCTGTTAAGGCCTCAGCAAGTTGGCAATGGAAGCCTAAGACCAAGGTTTTACATCATGTCAACTGTGCATCAATGGACCTAAACAAACTTGATTATATTGATGCACAGGGCAGACCCAAGTCAGTATTGGCTTGGGTCCACAAAAGGAACTAAATTATTTAATTTCATGTGCAGGGCAATCTACAAGATGAGCTAAAAGACAAAGGAGTTTTTGATAGTGGTTGCTCTGGGCACATGACTTGGGATGGGAGCAACCTGGAAGATTTTGAATCTTTTGATGGAGGATATGTGGCATTTGGCAATGATCCAAAGGGAGGAAAGATACTTGGAAGAGGCACAATCAGAACAGGGAATTTAGACTTTGAAAAGGTCTATTTGGTACAGGGACTTAAGTATAATCTATTCAGTGTTTCTCAAATGTGTGATAAGAAAAACTGGGTACTTTTTGGTGAAACTGAGTGTGTGGTGTTGTCACCTGAATTTAAGATGCCTGATGAGAAATACATACAGCTAAGGGTACCTAGGAAAGAAAATATATATTGTTTTGATCTTAAACATGTAATTCCTAATAGGTCCTTAACTTGTTTGTTTGCTAAAGCATATGTGGATGAGTCTAAGTTATGGCATAGAAGATTAGGTCACCTCAATTACAAAACAATCAATAAACTGGTAAAAGGCAACTTAGTGAGAGGGTTACCTTCTAAGGTTTTTGAGTGTAAGGAACTGTGTATGGCTTGTCAAAAAGGAAAACAACATAGAGCTTCTTGTAAGACCAAAACTGTCAACACCATTACACAACCACTGTTTATGCTTCATATGGACTTATTTAGACCTACCTTTGTTAAAAGTCTGAACCATAAGCAGTATTGCCTAGTTATCACTGATGATTATAGTAGATTTTCTTGGGTATACTTTTTGGCAGCTAAGAGTGAGACTAGTGAGATCCTCAAGAGTTTCATTACTAAGATAGAAAATCTAGTAAACCATAAGGTAAAGATAATCAGATGTGATAATGGAACTGAGTTTAAGAATGCTGTGATGAATCAGTTTTGTGTAGTTAAAGGTATAGAAAGACAGTTTAGTGTTGCTAGAACACCACAACAAAATGGTGTAGCTGAAAGGAAAAACAGAACACTAATTGAGGCTGCTAGGACTATGTTGTCAGAGTCTAAGTTACCAACTACCTTTTGGGCTGAAGCTGTAGGCACTGCATGTTATGTGCATAATAGAAGTAAGGTAGTGAAGCCTCATAACAAGACCCCCTATGAGCTGTTACATGATAGGAAGCCAATGATTGCATTCCTAAAACCTTTTGGGTGTCCTGTTACTATCTTGAATACCATAGACTACCTAGGCAAGTTTCAAGAAAAAGCAGATGATGGATACTTTTTAGGCTACTCTTCTAATAGTAAAGCATTTAGAGTATACAATAGGAGGACTAGAATTGTTGAAGAGAATCTGCATGTTCAATTCAGTGAAAAGACTCCTAGTGTTGAGACCAAAGGACCAGACTGGCTGTTTAACATTGATATGCTAACCAAATCTATGAATTATGAGCCTATCATTGCAGGAACTTCCACTAATGTTGATGCAGGTACTCAAAAGGATTCTGATGCAGAAGCAATTTCTAAGGAATCTGATTCTCCTCAAGAGTTCTATTTGTTTGAAAAGTGGAAAGCTAGTTCTGTCTCACCCATCATTGAGAAGCAAGGTCCCACGGATGATGATGTATTGAATACTGGAGGCAATGTTAATCATCATCAAGATAAGGATGAATTGTTGAAAGAAAACTCAGTGTTGGTAGAAGAAATTGAAAAGAAGAAAAGGCATTCTGAAACCACTGCTAAGCCAAACCAAAGCACGGACAGTTATAATGCAAACACTGATAAGCCAACTTCTACCACTACCAGTATCAGTGAAACCACAGTTGTAAGTACTGATGATGGTACTTTCTTTGGGCCAACTGCAAAGCCATTATTTGGTGAAGAGGAGTATCCACATGATCCTGATATGCCTGCATTGATTGAAATTGATACTCCTACTGATGATGAAGACATGGATGATTTCTTCAATGCTGATTTGTCTAATTTGGAAACTGTCATTCATGAGAGTCCAATCACTACTACAAGGATTCACAAGATTCATCCCAAGGAACAAATACTTGGAAACTTGAATACTCCAGTTCAAACAAGAAGCAGGGTAAAGAACAATGAACCCTTTCCTGAACATGGGTTCTTTGCAAGATCACTTCACAAAAGAAACAGTCATAAAGATCTGCAAAATTGCCTGTTTGCTTGTTTTCTGTCTCAAAAGGAGCCCAAGAGAGTTGAAGAAGCATTATCTGAAGAAGGATGGGTAGAATCAATGCAAGAGGAGCTTCTTCAGTTCAAACTTCAAGAGGTTTGGACATTGGTAGATCTTCCAAATGGTAAGAGGGCAATTGGGACAAAATGGGTGTTCAGAAACAAAAGAGATGAAAGAGGTATTGTTGTGAGCAACAAGTCAAGGTTGGTTGCTCAAGGATACACACAAACTGAAGGCTTGGATTATGATGAAGTGTTTGCTCCAGCTATTAGACTGTTTCTAGCTTATGCTTCATTCAAGAATTTTGTTGTGTATCAAATGGATGTTAAAAGTGCATTTTTGAATGGCACAATTGATGAGGAGGTTTATGTTTGTCAACCTCCTGGTTTTGAAGATCCTGATCATCCTGACAAGGTTTACAGGGTGAGGAAGGCTATGTATGGTTTGCATCAAGATCTTAGAGCATGGTATGAGTGCCTGTCTACTTATTTGATGGACAATGGGTTTAAAAGAGGGCTGATTGATAAAACTTTGTTCATTAGAAAGCACAAAGATGATATTTTATTGGTTCAGGTTTATGTAGATGACATCATCTTTGGCTCAACCAATAAGGAGCTATGCAAAGATTTTGAGAAGCTTATGCATGATAAGTTTCAGATGAGTTCTATGGGAGAACTCACTTTCTTTTTGGGGCTACAGGTTCAACAAAGGACTGATGGTATCTTCATTTGTCAAGACAAGTATGTAGCAGATGTTTTGAAGAAGTTTAGGTTTCAGGATGTGAAGAGTGCTAGTATACCAATGGAGACTCGAAACCATGCTACCTGATGATGGAAGTCCCAGAGTTGATCAGAAGTTGTACAGGTCCATGATTAGATCTTTGATGTATCTCACTGCATCTAGGCCAGATATTATGTTCTCAGTATGTGTGTGTGCAAGATTTCAAGTCACACCAAATACCTCACACATGAATGCTGTTAAGAGGATCTTTAGATATCTTAAAGGTCATCCTAAATTGGGTCTTTGGTACTCTAAGGATTCTCCTTTTGATTTGGTGGCCTACACAGATAGTGACTATGCTGGTGCTAGTTTGGATAGGAAGTCTACTACTGGAGGATGTCAGTTTTTGGGAAGCAGACTTATTTCATGGTAGTGTAAAAAGCAAACTATTATGGCAAATTCTACAACTGAAGCTGAATATGTGGCTGCTGCTAGTTGCTGTGGTCAAGTTCTTTGGATTCAGAATCAATTGCTGGATTTTGGGTACAATTTTATGCATACTAAGATTTACATTGATAATAACAGTACAATATGCATCATTAAAAACCCTGTTTTACATTCTAGAACTAAACATATTGAGATAAGGCATCATTTTATTAGAGATTGTAATGAGAAAAGACTGATTCAAATGGTAAAAATCCATACTGATTTCAATGTTGCTGATCTTCTCACTAAAGCTTTTGATGTGGGGAGGTTTCAGTATCTTGTTGTTAGTATTGGAATGATAAATCTCTAAACTCTCAAATTGTTTTGTACCAGTTTGTATAAGTATTGGACTGTTATTTTGTAATCTTAGTTTTGCTATTCTTGTTTCTAAGCATTGATAGTTTGGTTCAAACCACTGCATGTTGTTCTGTGTTTCCACTAACCATTTTGCAGATACAAGAAAGTTCATTATAGAAGCTAAAGAAGTACTGAAGTTAATTGTTCATTCATTCATCAAAACAGTTTACGCTTACATGCTTACAATGAAACTTCTAGTGCAAATTAAAAGACTACTTCTATACATGATTTCCTACTACTATCCTCAGCTGTTGGATATGCATGATAAGCTAAGGATCAAAATGGGAAGGATGGATTGATGAAAACGAAGATGATGAAGATGAATACAGTAGATGAAGCTCAAAGGACATAGTCATATCATACTTGCATCTACTGGTTTCACCAAAAAGCATCATTCCATTTTCCCTTCCCCCTTACGATATGTGAAGAAGCACCACAACTTGGTGCAGGAAGACCAAGAACCACCTCTCTGTCCTTTGGGAGTGGTGGATTTCTTGCTCGTGGTCTTGGTTGGGGTTAGGATGATGAAGGTTGGGGGTTTGAAGTTCTCTTCTTTGAGGAGTCATCAGAGTCCTCAGATGCCTTACTTGGATCCACCACACTATCATCTTCAGATGATGGAAGAAATGGGGATTTTCTTGGTCTTGGTTCTTGTGGAGGGAAGTAATACTGCCATGGATTAGTTTCTTCACTTGATGAGGAGGAGGAGGATGTTAGATCAGCAACCTCTGGTTTATTCCAACTGGGGTTCCACATGGTGATTATAGTTGATTGTGGATTTTGGAGAAATTAGGGTTTTGATTTTAATTGGTGTGTTCGTTATATGAGATTTGGGTTCTTTATATAAGCAGAGTTATGGGTTATGGAAGTAAATGTGGGGCAGGTTAAATGTGGTTGAGGAGTTAATGAGATTCTTGGGCGTTGGACTAATATTAATCCTAGAAGTTGACCATATTGACTTACCTGTTCTAAACCACGGATAGGTCATTTGGAACCACTTCTAGCTCTTTCTAACCACTGACAACAATGACCTTCTTCTCTGTATTTGTTTTGTGTTTTTGTCTTGCAGGTATGAAGGATTTGTGTACATAGGAGCTGTTGTGTTTGCTGCTTGTGTTTGATAAAAAAAATTGTGTAATCCTTCATATTTTTCTGAGATCTCTCTTATTATGACACAGATTTACTTGCTACAACTCTTGGACGTTTGAGTGCTACTATGTATCCACGTATGGTGTGTGTCTAAACGCGGATAGCTGTTCTGAAACCGTGATAGCATTTTGATTAGTGTTGGATACTACAGGGACTGATTGGTAACTTTAGCAAAAGTATATTATTTCCCCCAAATCACGGATGGATCATTTATTTAGTCTTCAAATCACTTCAATTGGCGCTCAACATTAACCCTAATCACTTATCTTTGCATAATTCACAAAACCCACATCATACCCATCATTAATCACAATGGCTGAAAAGTATTCCAACACACATAACCTTGTTGCTAATCTCACCAAAAACGATCGATCTGAGGGTTTTCATCAAATGATTGATTTCCTACTTCACAGTCCTATTCACTATGCCTTAACTGTCACACCAACCATTCTTAAAGCCTACATACGTCAGTTCTGGAGGAATGCTAAGCTTGAAGAGGTTGATGGAGTCGAAGTGTTTAGCACTACTGTGGATGAGAATGCTATTTCAGTTAATGAGGAGATCATAAGGAGAGTTTTAAAGTTTGATGATACTGATGGTATTACTAATCTTTCATATATTGAGATTGTTGCTGGTTTGGAAAGGTTAGGTTATAACTACAGAGGTGATAAGGTACAATATTTTAAGAGTTTGTTTTCAAAACAATGGAAGTTTCTTATTCATACCTTGTTGATGTGTATGAGTAATAAGACCACTGGGTTTAATGACTTTCCTTCCAAAATTGCTACTGCTATTATTTGTTTGTCTGATGGAAGAAAGTTTAATTAGTCTAAGATGATATATGAGGGGCTAGTACAAAACATTAGGAAGAAGGGTAAATACTATTTATATCCTAGGTTTGTTCAACTATTTGTGGAAAGTCAAATAGAGGAGCCTGTTGAGCATACTCAGGAGTATGAAGTACATCATATGCTTCCTAAGGTTTTTGCACATATGAGGAATCAGCCACAAAATGTACAAATTATAGATGTTCCTTTATTTCCTCATATGCTTACTTTACCTGCTGATTCTGAGTTTGATGAAGGTCTTGAATCTCCACCTTTAGTCACTGAACCCACTTCTAGTACATCTGAACCCACTGCTAGTGCACCTCAAATCCCTGATAGTACACTTGCAACCACTGATAGTGCAACTCAACCTACTTCTAGTCAAACCCAAACCACAGTTACACCTATTGTATGGACTAGGAGACAGAAGGACACTAAGCTACCTCAGGCTAGTGCTAGTGGTGTTACTAATGAGGCTGTCACAGGTTGTGGAGGTGACATGATTGGAAGGGGTTCCACTACTGATTCATGCTTTGATGCTGATCAGGATAGTGGAAACATCAATAAGACCCAACCTTTGGCAACCCCTCATGTGGAGAGTTCCTTGGAACTTAACACAGGTGGAGGAATCCCTAGCCAATTGGCTACTACATGGTGCATAGCTGTTCAGGCTAGGTCTGATTCTATGTTTACTATATCCAAGGATTCACCTCTCGGAGCAGTTGACACAGCTCGAAGTGATGAGGATAGATTGGAACATGAACCTGAATTGACGGATCCTAATATGGTACCTGATGATTTTTCCAATGAACCACCTCTCGGACCAGTTAACATAGGTCAAAGTGGGGAGGATATTCTTGAACGTTTTAATGAATTGACGGCAAAATGTGCTAAAATGGAGGCTACAATTTCGTGTTTACAAGAGTTGGCGTGTTTGGGTAAGGATATTAGGAGATTGAAGCACAGAGTGTTAGTTTTGGAAAAAGTAAGACGACTGGGTTGCTGTTTGAAAGCTATGAGAAGCAAGAAAAAGAAGGTGGACTCCTCTCTAGCTTTGAATGTGGAGAATGTATCCAAACAGGGGAGGAGTAAAGGCAAGAATTCAGGGAGGTCTGTTGATGTACCTATGGAAGAAGATGTTGATAGTGGAGATCAAACACTTTTGGTATCTGATAAAGATGGGAATGAGGCAGTTCTTGAAAATGTGAAGAATGTTGTAGGAAAAGATGTAGTACGTGACACAAACATTGATGGTATGTCCGAAACCACGGTTAGTACTCTTGTAACCACTCGCTAGCTTCAGACATGGCAATTATACCCACTACTATTATACCCACTGCTATCATAACCACTTCCACTGTTGTCACAACTCTCTCAGATCACCACCTAAATCAAAAGAAGTTGAGAAAGAAGCTGCAAGTACATTGATAAATCTAAGCAAAACCTCATCTATTTCTACATCCATCATTGCACTGCTTTATCCTGTTCAATCCACTGCAACTAAATCCAAAGGAAAATGTTTAGTTATTGGTGAACCTTTGAAGAAGAAAGTGGTTCCATCTGATATTGGAAAAGGTAAAGGGGTTGCAGTACCAGAGTTGAAGTTTAAATCTAAAGCAAAACAAGAAGCTTATGATGCGAGTATGCAAAGAGCATGTTAGCTGAAGAACAAACAGCTTTAGAGAAAAGAAAGCAACAAGAAGAGGAGGCTAGTCGAGATGGTTATACATGGTATGAATCACAGAACTATCTTGAAGCTTCTCAACAATAAATGATGAGTATATGCACAAGCGGCTTTGTTGGATGATGAGGAAAAAGCTAGACTTTTGGGTGAATGGGCAAGGAAGGTCGCGAAAGCAAGTTATAAGAAAGAAACCTCCTTCAATTGCACGTGCATGAGGAATATACTGATGAAGATTATAGCCGGCATTCATATTTTCTGATAATCTTAATAGATGTTCATTTGAAAGAATTGCATATTTATATGAGATGTATGAAGATTAATAATGATGATTACTGTCCAATGAATTCTAAGAAGGATGAAGAGTGGATTCAGAAAGATGATAAGTGGATTCAAAGTAAAAGAAAGAGAAAATCTGAGATTCAAGAGACATCTTATTCTAAAAGATTGAAAGTAGTTGAAGATGTTAATCAAATTGTTTCTTATGAGTTTAAGCTTAAGATGGAAGTGAAGGAGTTTGGAAAATTTAAAGACTCAACAATGAAGTTTATGAGTAAATAAATTTCACAATGCTTCAGTACTTTGAAAGAGATGATTTGATGAATCTTTGGAGACTTTACAAGAATAATTTTGGTGAAGTACATCCAAATGATTATCATGAGAGACTAGTCTATTATAATTTGAAGATTTTATTTGAACCAAACTCATGATGAACTGAGTGGAAAGGACTCTACAATGGTACTGTAACAAGATGGTTTTTATATCAAACTTGTGGAGTTCATGTTTTAACGTTTCTGCCGAAAAGTTATTCACATGCCAGAAGGTGATTATCCCAGCTGAAGTATCCCAGGAATTATTGCTCAGATGTTGAAGCCTGGTATTATCAAGATGTTGTTACCTATGATGTCAAGCTTATGATTTGTTGCTTAAATATGAGAAAATTCTTGCCGCTACATCCTCCAATTAGATGTTGAGCTTAAAGGAAATTTGAGAATTCTGTTAGAATGTATCAAGTTTAGGGGAGGATTGTTGGGTTTTAGGTTCCTTGAATCAAGAATTACTTTAAGTGCTAGAACCACGGACAGGTTTGATATAACCACGGATGAAGACAAACCGCGGCTAGTAGTATTGTGTAATCACTGATATTGATATGTAACCACTGCTAGTCTTGTATAGTCGGTTTAGTATTATGTATTAGATAGATATGGAAAAGATATTTATCTTGTAGGTTACGTATTGTATAATGTAAAGGATTCATTAGTCTATAAAAGGAGGTCTGGTTAGATTAGATATATATATGTTTTATATCTAAGGTCGATACACTTCAAGGTTGTAAAACCCTAATACTGTTAAGAGTATTCGTATTAATAATAATATTGAGGTGTTGAATGTTTATTGTTCTTCTTCTTAAGATTAAGTATTAAATTCCGCGTGATACTTAATAAGCATTTGTTTTAAGTCAGTTTCTATATTAGATCATTTGCTCAACTGGGATCAACAAGTGGTTTTAATACTTAAATCAACAAGTGATTTAAGTATTAGTTTCTATATCATTTAGTCAGTTTCTATATCATTTAGAAACTCTCAATGACTTGTTGAAGTGGTTTGCTAATAAGTGGCTGCTAACAAGTGGAACCCCAGTTGAGCAAACGATCTAATATAGAAACTGACTTAAAACAAATGCTTATTAAGTATCACGCAGAATTTAATACTTAATCTTAAGAAGAAGAACAATAAACATTCAACACCTCAATATTATTATTAATATGAATACTCTTAACAGTATTAGGGTTTTACAACCTTGAAGTGTATCGACCTTAGATATAAAACATACATATATTATTCTAACCTAGGACCTGAGCTTTATAGACTAAGGAGTCTTACATTATAAATACGAACCTACAAGATAAATATCATATTTACCATACATAATTACTAAACCGACTATACAAGACTAGCAAAGTGGTTACATATCAATACTTGATTACACAATACTACTAGCCGCGGTTTGTCTTCATCCGTGGTTACATTCTTCTGTCCGTGGTTATATCAAACCTGTCCGTGGTTCCAGCACTTAAAGTAATTCTTGATTCAAGGAACCTAAAACCCAACAATCCTCCCCTAAACTTGATACATTCTAACAGAATTCTCAAGTTTCCTTTAAGCTCAAAACATCTGAATTGGAGGATGTAGCCAAACACTTACTAGATTTAAGAATTTTCTCATATTTAAGCAACAAATCATAAGCTTGACCATCATAGCGCACAAAGATCTTGATAATACCAAGCTTCAAACATCCGAGAATAATTTCGATACTTATTCAACTTAGGATAATCACCTTCTACAAGCATGTGAATAACTTTTCTAGAAACAGTTAAAACATGAACTCCATAATTTTGATATAAAACCATCTTGTTACAAGAATATTGTAGAGTCCTTTCCACTGTGTTCATCATGAGTTGGTTCAAATAAAATCTTCAAATTATAATAAACCAGTCTCTCATGATAATCATTTGGATGTACTTCACCAAACTTATTCTTGTAAAGTCTCCAAAGATTCATCAAATCATCTCTTTCAAAGTACTAAAGCATTTGTGAAAATTTATTATACTCATAAACTTCATTGTTGAGTCTTTGAATTTTCCAAACTCCTTCACTCCATCTTTAAGCTTAAACTCATAAGAAACAATTTGATTAACATCATCAACTACTTTCAATCTTTTAGAATCAGATATCTCTTGAATCTCAGATTTTCTCTTTCTTTTACTTTGAATCCACTCATCATCTTTCTAAATCCACTCTTCATCCTTCTTAGAATTCATTGGACAGTAATCATCATTATTAATCTTCATACATCTCATATAAATCTCCCAATTCTTTCAAATGAACATCTATTAAGATTATCGAATATGAATGCCCTAATTCTAATAATCTTCTTCAGTACATTCCTCATCTATGCAATTGAAGGAGGTTTATTTCTTATAACTTGCTTTCTGCCTTTACCGACCTTCCTTGCCCATTCACCCAAAAGTATAGCTTTTTCTTCATCATCCAACAAAGCCCATTCTTGTGCAAAGATATCATCATTTATTAGTTGAGCTTCAAGATAGTTTCAGGATTCATACCATGTAGCTAATGTTGGGATATGAAAGTAATCAAGATATGAAAGTACCGTAAGCCGCAAAGTAACAAAAAAGTCAAAGAGTCAAAGTAATCGCTAAAGATAAAGTCAAAGTAATGCACAATGAAGTCAAAGCATCTGCAAGAACAAAGAACTCATATATTCGCTTATGGAAAGTATTGTAACTCTAGAATGTTATGTATTAGATTACTTGTCGTATAAGGATACAATTTGTAAACCGACTAGGATATCCTTGAGCCTATAAAAGGACTCCTAGATTGGCATTAGACGACGAAGTTTATGAGTTTTGAGTTTACTTAATTCACAAGTTGTTTTAGAGTTTTAGAGAGAAGTTCGATAATCTTAGAGTTGTTTAGTGTATCCGCATAATAAGCAGATTTAGAGTTAATAATAAAAGTTATTCTTCTTAGCTTTGTTAAGTAAATTCCGTATACTTGATAAAGATTGCTCAGTGTTTCTTTGTTAATAACTTAGGATTTATCCGAGGTTGTTAAACCCTAACAAGCTAGTTAAGTTAGTTTGATTAAAGTATATCGATCCAACAAGTGGTATCGTGAGCTTGTGTGTAAACTCGACTAGAAGAAACCCTACTACAACAATATTCAAGATGTCGACTGAAGTTGCTCCACCACCCTCATCACCTCACCTAATTCCAATTATCAAGAAGGGAGAATATGATCTCTAGTGCATGAAGATGAGGCAGTATATTGCCATTACAGACCATGCTCTATGGAATGTAATAGTTAATGACAATGAAGTAGTTCCAAAACCTATTGATGTTCTTGGACAACCAAAAGCACCTAAGACTGTCTTACCTGCAGCAACCTTAAGGAATCAAGAGAAGGCACTAAACATTCTATTATCTGCCATCCCAGATGGTCATCTTCTCAAATTTCATGATGCTAAAGATGCTAAGCGTACTGGGATGCTCAAGACCAGATTTGAGGGAATGAAGCTTCTAAGAAGATGCACGTGAAATTTGTCAAGAACAGCTTGAAACTTTCACGCTTGGTAAAGAGAGTCTTGATGTCTGATATGATAGGTTTCAAAATCTCCTCAACATGTTGGAGTTATACAAGGCGTAAGTATCAATTGAGGATGCTAATTTGAAGTTTCTATGAGTCGCCATCTACATGGCATGTGATTGCTACAATGATCGAGGACAACAAGGTTGGATGTCATGGACTTTGATGATCTCTATCATCAAGGTGTATGAGCATGAGATGAGTGGTCAAACAAATTCTAAGTCTCACAGTATTGCTTTTCTATCATCTAAAAGAAGGCAAGACTTTAAAAAGTACGCTTCCTCAAAGTATCTGCTTCTCAAAGTAATTGTTTACACCCCCTCATATATATGCTCAAGAGCCCCACCAACTACCACTATGCACTCAGATGAAGTTGTGTGCTCATTCTTTTGCACGCAAGCTAGTTTACACTCACTTATGAAGAAGATCTAGCAATGCATTGAAGAAGATGCACTTGAAGAAATTGATATCAGGTGGCAAGTTGCTATGATCACTGCAAGGATCAAAAAGTATATAAAGAAGAGAGGCAAAAGCATTGATTTCAAACCAAAACAAGGAATAACTTTTGACAAATCTAAAATTGAATGCTTCAATTGTCAAAAGACCGGTCACTTTGCAGGGAGTGCAGTTTGCTAAGTATCAAGCAAACAGAACATCTGAGAAGCCAAAACTTGAGCTCAAAGAAATTCTAATTATCAAACAAAGGCTTTGGTTGCTCAAGAGAAGTTATCAGAGGTTGACTGGAGTGAAGAGTTTGATGATGAACCAGTGACTTACTGTATGGTAGTAGTGGAAGAAGTAGTTGAAGAATCAAGGAAGCATTGACCGAGCACCGCTTTTGATAAGGAACCCGAACATGCCGCTTGGAATCGATGATGGCTTTAGAGGATTTGATTGAGCAAGGAAAGTGAATATGATCCTGCTTCTTCTTGCAATGGTGGCTACTTCACCAACTCGCCTCCTATCTCTCGAGGTATGCTCCAACTGTTATGATTTTTATCAAAAATTACTTAACAGTTATGTGATTGAAAGAGATAATTGTGTTAGGCTAGGTCGAGGTAGTAGCCGGGTTATCAAATAACCTAAGAATCTATGGAAGCCAAAATCTTAGCACATGAAACTAATGAAGTAGCTTGGGTTGAAAATATGAACAACAGATTACCGCTTAAAACTAAGTGAATGGAAATTAAACTGTAAAATTGATGAAATTGAGAAATTGACTAAGGAAAGAGATGATTTGTTAGCTAAGTTTGTCGCTTGGGTGAAGCTAGTTCGTCACATGTTACTTATGTTCAAAACCAGAAAAGAGCCTACCTTAAAACTAGATTAGGTTTTGGAATGGATTTTAGTAACATAGATGAAAACCAACCTGATCGTGATGAAGGTGAGTTTGAGGATATAACCACTAGTGATGATGAACTCATTAATTATGTAGATACATCTAGTAATGAGGGTTCAATAAGTGACTCACCTCCTGAATATAAGAAAGACAATGGTTATCATGTTGTTCCCATCCCATCGGCATTCATCAACCCCTAGGCCCGATGTTTCTCGCTTTTGGAGTAGACAGTCTAGAGTTTAGGAAAAGCTTGTAGCTCAATCTAGGTCCTAAAACCCAAAGAAGTCTTGAAAATATTGTTCAAAATCAAACAGCACCTTCAAATCAAAGTATCGCTCCACAAGCAGTACCTTCAGCAAAACCTTTTCAAAACAAGCATCGCTAAACCTTTTGGGATAACTTTGGTCAAAACAATCATTCACCAAGAAGGCAAAATAATTTTGGGCATAGACATAGAAGAAGTCACTTTGAAAGTATGGGTCAAAAACTGTGTTTTGTGTGTTTTAGTCCAACTCATTTAATCAAGGATTGTGAACATCACTCAGAATACCTTAGTAAATTTCCAAAGAACAGTCTACAACCGTGAAACCTAGAGAGCACAAACTAGTTTGCAATAATTCAAATAGGTCAATCACGTAAATTTCTCATCGATCATAGATACCCACACCAAAGAAGACCTTTTTCAAAACCTTTGGTATCTCACAAGACTTTTCAAAGTACTATTCTGACCAAGACTTTCTCAAAGTACCGCCACCAAAACAAGGTACCGATCACACTATTTGGAATAGAAGTCCTAGGAGATCTCACTATCAACCTAGAAGGTATTACAATTCACATAGGGATCTAGATCACAGAACCACGTGTAAAACCGTGAATGGAAAGTTAAGAGGAAAGTAACAGACAAACAAAGACTTTCAACCAAAAGTGAATCGATGTTTTGTGATACAAGAAAAGCAAATGATCTTGTAAAAGAAAGTTGTGTTGAAAAACCAGAAATTTTTGAAAATCCACATGCTAAAAATCAAAAGATAATTATGGATCATGTTTTGAAAGATAGTGGAAATTACATACTCAAAGAATTTGAGTTTGTAACTCCACAAGTGGGAACACAAGTCAAGAATGGCTTGGGTTCCTAAAGGTCACTAACTCTTTGTTTTTGTGCGGGCAACCTAGAAGAGGAGCTTAAAGATCATCTTATGTGGATAGTGGTTGCTCTGGAAGTATGACAGGAGCCAAAGAGATCCTGTCTGATTTTAGAAATATTAGTGGAGGAAGAGTTGCATTTGGAAATGATCCTAATGGAGGAAAGATTACTGGAAAAGGAACTATCAAAGCAGGCTTATAGATTTTGAGAATGTTAGATATGTGAAGGAGCTTAAGTTCAACTTATTGTCAGTATCACAAATCTGTGATAAAAAGCATCCTGTGTTATTCATCGACACGAATGTCTCATCTTTCCTCTCGACTTTAAGCCATGTTGATGATGACTTGGTAGTTCTTAGAGTACCAAGGACAAATGATGTGTATAGCTTTACATGAAGAGTCTACACTCTTATGGAAGAGCCACATGTTTGGTGGCTAAAGCAACATCTAAGGAGGCACATCAATGGCATAGAAGATTGGGCCATGTTAATTTCAAAAATATCAACAAACCGTCAAAGGCAATTTAGTTAAAGGTTTACCTTCAAAGACTTACAAGAATGATCAATCATGCTCTGGCATGCAGAAGGGTAAACAACACAAAGCTTCCCGCAAGAAGCTTGAGGAGAGAACTATTAGAGAACCTTTGGAGCTGTTACATATGGATTTGTTTGGACCTTTGCGTGGCAAGTTTAAACAAGAAAAAGTATTGCTTAGTTGTAAATGTTGATTGCGCTTGGGTATTTTTCTTGGGATTTAAAGATGATACTTCTGATGCTATTCAGACTCTCATAATAGCACTTGAAAACCAATTGAGACTCAAGGTTAGAGGTATTAGATGTGATAATGGAACTGAATTCAAGAACAAGCTTATGGATGAATTTTGTGCAAACAAAGGCATAAAGAGGGAATTTAGTATTGCAAGAACACCACAACAGAATGGTGTTGCAGAGAGGAAGAATAGGACCTTGATGAAGCAAAGAAGAACAATGCTAGCTGATTCCCATCTACCTATTCAATTATGGGCGTAATGTAGTACCTTGCTATGTACTTAATAGAGTCTCACCACCAAACGACAGATGAAGACACCCTATGAATTCTGATGGGCAATAAACCCAACATTCGTTTTATGAAGCCTTTTGGATGCCCTCTCACTATTTTAAATACAATTGATAACTGGGAAGTTTGATGGCAAGTCAAGAAGGATACTTATTGGGTTATTGCACTAACAAGAAGGGCTTTAGAGTATACAACAGAGTTACTAAGAAGGTTCAAGATTGTCTTCATGTTGAGTTTTTAGAAGATCATGCCTATGAGAAAGGTAAAGGACCTGATTGGATGTTTGATCCTGAGGTTTTAACTCCTTCAATGAACTATGTACTGCGAGAAGAAAATCAACCAGTGCACAACGGAGATGATTTACAATATGTTGTTCATGGAGTTAATATTAGACCCGATCTGTCCCTCGATGAAGATCCTGTTAGTCCAAAACAAAGTAATGAAGTTCCAAAGCAGTAATCTTGTTTCCATAGCAAAGTACTATTGCACCGAATCCTCATTGTCACCGAGGATCAATCTATTCAAGAGAAACTTAATCAGATGCTTCTTCAAGATGTTTTAGCACATTCTTACACCGATGAACAAAGGAGAGCTTATGAAGAGGCAAAGAAGAAGAACAAGATCAGCAGAGTACTCTCACAAGACTTTGAACAAGTACTTTCAACAAAGTATCACGACCTGTTCACAAGATATTAGAAGATTTGGATGATCCTACCATGCCTGGATTAGAAGAAACTGATGATGAATTTGAAGATGAAGGTATTTTCTCAAATTCCAATGAAGGTGCTGATGTTACTAATTTGGAGGATACTTATGGAGTTCCGCAGTCTCCAAGCTTAAGAATTCATAAGAATCATCCTTCCGATCAAATCATTGGTCCTTCTACTTCGAGTGATGACTAGACACGAGCTAAGACTTTTTCTACACCTCATAATGCTTTAGCTTTGTGTATAAACAAAAAACAGCTAAATCATAAGGACCATCAAACTCCGCCTATTTACTTATTTTATATCTCAAGAGGAACCCAAGAATATTGCTCAAGCTTTGACTAAAGAAAGTTGGGTTGAAGCTATGCAGAAAGAACTTCTTCAATTTAAACTTCAAGAAGTTTGGGTTTTATGTGATCTTCCAAATGGGAAGAGAGTTATTGGAACAAGATGGGTTTTCGAGTCAAAGGGATGAAAGAGGTAATGTTATCAAGAATAAGGCAAGGTTAGTAGCACAAGGCTATAGACAAGAAGAAGGAGTAGATTATGATGAAGTGTTTGCTCCTGTAGCAAGAATAGAAGCTATTAGAATATTTCTTGCTTTTGCTTCATATATGGGATTTCAAGTTTACCGATGGATGTCAAGTGCCTTTTATATGGCAAGATTACAGAGGAAGTTTATGTCAAACAACCTCCTGGTTTTGAAGATCCTAAACACCCAAACAAAGTCTACAAGGTGGTTAAGGCTCTTTAAGGCCTTCATCAGGCACCTAGAGCTTGGTATGAGAGACTCTCTACATTCTTATTGCAACATGGATGGAAGGGAGCTATTGACAAGAATTTGTTTATCAAGAGAGACAAGAAAGATATCATGTTAGTTCAAGTCTATGTTGATGATATCATCTTTGGGGCTACCAAACAGTCCATGGTTAAAGAGTTTGAGCAAATTGATGTAAGGAATTTCAAATGAGTTCAATGGGAGAGTTGACTTTCTTTTGGGACTTCGTGTTAAGCAAAGTAAGGAAGGTATTTTTATCACCAAGACAAGTATGTTATAGACATACTTAAGAAGTTCAATTTTGATGATATGAAGACTGTTACTACACCTATTAAATCTATCAATTCATTGGGCAAAGATGAAGATGGACAACCTGTTGAAGTCAAGTTATACAGATCAATGATTGGCTCTCTTATGTATCTCACTGCATCAAGGCCCGATATCATGTTTGCAGCTTCTTATGTGCAAGATATAAAGTCTCACCAAAGATCTCTCACATGAATGCAAAGGAAGAGAATCTTCATATTTGAAGCAACAACCTAAGTTGGGGTTGTGGTATCCTAAAGAGTCACCTTTTCACTTGGAAGCTTTGATATAGTGATTATGCAGGAGATAACTATGATAGAAGATCAACCACTGGAGGATGCCAATATCTTGGAAGACGGTTAGTGTCCTGGCAATGTAAGAAACAAACAATCTAAAGAACATCTAACAAGTTTAATATGTAGTCACAAGAAGTTGTGGACAAGTTTTATGGATGCATAATCAACTCTTGGACTATGGATTCAATTTCAAGAATACTCCTATCAAATTGATAATGAGTACTATTTGTATTATGAAGAATCCGCTTTATCATTCCAAGACCAAGCACATACGATTAGGCATCACTTTATCGAGATTGCTTGAGCATGTGCTCATTAATGTGGTTAAGGTTCACACAGATGATAATGTAGTCAATTTACTCACCAAAGGTTTTGATGTTTCAAGATTCAATCACTTGGTGGTGAGCATTGGCATGATTAACTACTAAGCTACATTTAAGGGGAGGACTATTTCGTATTAGTATAGTCCTGTGTATTGCTTGAGGGGAGGATATTTATGTCTACTTAGTTTTACAAGAATTTGGAAAAGTATTGTTTTCCCGAAAGTACGCTTAGAAAGTATCGGGAAAGTATCGTGATAATGGAAAGTACCGTTTGTCTTATTAAAGTACTGCTCCAATGGTAATATGAGAGGTAATTAATTCTAACGGTAACTTTGGTATTTATGGTCGTGATTTTTAAATCTCACCTATAAATAACTATTCTCCCATTTTCCTCTCATATTGATTCATTAGACTCTTTTCCATAATTCTCTCATCTCCTCTATATTATTCGATTATATCTCTTCTGTGCTCACGTATTTCAACCATGGCTAATCGCCCAACCGCTTCAAAGCACAATATGGTGGCTAATTTAGATAAGACTAAAGTTTAATACACTCTTTCATGATATCATTGATTATCTTACCTGATCGCCAATTAGTTGTGCTCTTTTAGTGGAGTCGGATATAATTGAGCCCTAGATTCAAGAATTTTGGGCTAATGCTAGGGATAACATGGAGAATGATGAATATTATGTTCGCATCAGCTTGGAAGAACCTAAGATTATCAAGCCTCCATAAGAGAAGATTTATTGTTCAATGATGCTGATGGGGCTCTACGGGTTTGATAAGCGATTGATATGGGATACTTTTCGACATGTTGGTTATGAAGGATCTTTGAATGAACAAACATTTAGGAAACAACTATTTTGTCCTCATTGGAAATTTTTGGTTCATGTGTTGCTCCATTGCATAAGTGCTAAGAGTACCTCTTGGGAGTTAGGGTCAAATATAGCATCCGCTATAGTTGGGTTAGCTACAAATCGGGTTTTTAACTTCTCACGGCTAATACTGGATGGCATGCTATCACATATCTCACATGGATCTACTTGGATAATGTACCCAAGGTTTATACAGGTTTTCTTGAACAAGCAACTTGTCGATGTGCCAAAACCTATAGACTTACCGCCATTATTGTTCAACAATCAAGATTTTTACTTTTATGGCAAAAAGGAGTGTTTTATTCACGGGTCAAGATACTCCCTTAACTACTTCTATGATGGAAGTTGTTCAGCTGTTAGAGCCGACATCAAGATGATGAAGTTACCGAAGGTAATGCTTCGCACTTGCATCCGCAAGTACGCTTCTCAACAAGTCAGACAAAAGAAGGTATCTGATTCTCCACAAGGTAATGCTTCCCCGAGTATCGTTCAAGAGGATATTGCGCTTCACCTTCTCCATCTCCACAAAGATCTGCTCGCTTCTCAATCGGAGGAACATTCACCATTTCAAGGAGAGGATTCACATACCATACCTCCTGAAGAAATAACATTGGATAATTATGTTTAGACAAAGGAGTTGGTTAAGTTGAAAAAAGACTCATGAGGCTCGCCAAGCAGATAAAGAAATTAAAACTGAAGTTTAGAAGGCTAAAGACTTTTGTGTGGCCATTAGTTCAAGAATTTCGTATATGGGTTAAAACAAAGAAGAAGACGCAAAGGCAGTCTGGGAAAAGCAAACGCCAAAAGGATCATCAACATTCTTCTGTCCAATTGGGGAGGAATTTAGACGAAGAAAATTTGAAATAAGATGTTGAGAAACAATCTGAAGGTACTAAATAACATGAAAAGATCAAGAACGTAACATTCAAGATAATCGAAGAGCAAGTTCAAGTTCCAACAAAGTACCTAAAATCAAGGTACCAAAGATCAAAGTACTACTTTTCAACAACAAGGATCCTATACAGAAAACATTGTTAACACCAAGGTTGTTGGACTTTGAAGAGGAAGCGGTCCTTCAACAACCTGTACATGAAGAAGTTGTTGGTCCCTCAACCATATACAAGAGGAGGAAGCTACACTCAAACCCATCCATTCTGCAAGTGATGATGAGTTCATTGTCGTATCTTTGCAAGATTTATCACAACCAAAGGGTGGTGTTACTATTTCTGAAGTTCAAGAGGAACAACCAAGAGCTTCTCAACCTACAATTGATCCTAAAGATAAAGGAAAGGGTGTTACGGTAGAAACTAAGAAAAAGCTAACTTTGGCGTAACTTAGAGCAATTGAAGTTGCTAGGAATGAAGCTGCAACTAGAAAGTTTCAAGAGGAGTTAAATGCTACTGATAAACAAGCTCAGAAGTCAGAAGCTCGAGTAGAGAAGCAAATAAGAAGTTACAAGATGAATTAGATGTCAAGTCTGCTGAACCATTACCACCTACTCCCTCTAGATATATGCCAAGAAGACCAAATTTAGCTAAAGACATGAATGCTATGATGGCTTATTTGAAAGGTCGAGGATATAAAGGATTGCAAAAGTTGAACTATGTTGATATGAAAGACTATATGATGTCAAAAGAGGCTTATAAGAAGGATGTTGCGCATCAAAGAAAAGAAAAGTTGAATTAAGATCTGAGACTGGGATGAACTAAGGAATTATCTCGAGTAGTAGATTTTGATTATTCAAAAGAAGATTTACATGAAGATGAAAGTATCTCAGATTAGTACTTTTGAAGTTGTGAAATCTAAAGATGGAGATTATATGATTTTTCATAAAGAAGATGAAAGCTTTAAAGTTTTCAATAGGTTATGGGATTTATTGAATATTATAGATAGAGTAGATCTATTCTATCTATATCATGTGGTTAAAGCTTACTTTGAACATAATCCATTAGAAGGGATTGGCTTAGTTTTACTTGGAAATATCACAACCGCATGGGAAAGCAAGAGAGTAATCGATGATATTTGGAAGAATCAAGAGAATGGGAGATTGTCTACTGGAGATTCTTTGAAGAGTCCGTGTTCATGTTTTAGAGCCGAAAATGGTACAATGATACACATGTTTGTAAATAGAAGATATCCTCTTACTATTGAGCTTATGAGAAGAATGCTAGAGCATGGATTGGAAGTAGAAGAGGATAATGAAATTGCTTGCATGGTCATCAACTTGTTTATCAACCGACTACCATTGTCAAGATGATGAGTAAACCGGTATGAATTTATTGGAATAAATTATTTTTGATAAATCAAGACTTTATTCAAAGTATCACGATCAAACAAGCATTCCATCAAAGTACCGCTAGCCTTTTACACCGCTAAGTGATTTTTGAAAGAAACCTTTTGTTAAGTAACAAATATTTTGAAACAAAGGTTAAATAAAATAAATGGTTTTTGAGATTGAAATATTAACAGGTCATCAATCCGCCATGGTTACAAAAGGATTGGCTAATCCATTAGCAAACTACTGTAAAGATATTTCAACCGCTTTAGTTGACAACTTTCTAATAAGTTGTATGGTAATCAACTCACCATATCAGTTTATGTGAAGAGTTGGCTAGCCCACAAGAAAATGGCTTGTGGTAAAGGCAGTGGAAAACCATTATTGGTAATTAGTTCACCATTAGATAGAAGAACTAACTAGTCCGAAGGTACAGCTTTTTAAAGACAACTCAAATCGTTGATAGTGATGATTTGCTAAAAATCATATGGTTATCAATGTACCATGGTCTTACACACCAAAACATTTTACATCTGTGAGTTAATGGCTTTGGTAAAGAGATATAAATCCATTAAATTTTCAATGATTCACCTCTCACAGGAGTTAACACACCCGGAAGTGATGAGAATAGTATGCAACTTAAACTGAATTAATGTACAAATTGTCATATGTTGCGTGTTGTAAAAGATGGAGCTTGCTGGATGTCGCTTTGAAAGAATAATTCTAGAGATACTTTGACAAGCAATACAAAGATAAAGTTCAAAGAGAAAGAAAACAACTGTCCTTAATGATGAAGCTATTAAAGATACATTCACAAAGGAACTTGAAGTCGCAAGTAGTAGAATTAGAGGGAGGATTGTTAGGATATGAAAGTCAAGATATGAGAAATCAAGATATGAAAGTATCAAGTCGCAGTACTCAAAAAGTCAAAGAGTCAAAGTATCGCTAAAGATAAAGTCAAAGTAATCGCACAATGAAGTCAAAGTACTGCAAGAACAAAGAACTGTTATATTCGTTTATGGAAAGTATTGTAACACTAGAATATTCTCAGATATTACTTGTCGCACAAGGATACAATTTGTAAACCGACTAAGATATCCTTGAGCCTATAAAAGGACTCCTAGATTGGCATTAGACGTACGAGTTTATGAGTTTTAGAGTTTACTTAATTCACAAGTTGTTTAGAGTTTTAGAGAGGTTCGATAATCTTAGAGTTGTTTAGTATCTCGCATAATAAGCGATTTAGAGTTAATAATAAAAGTTATTCTTCTTAGCTTTATAAGTAAATTCAGCACTTGATAAAGATTGCTCAGTGTTTCTTTGTTAATAAGTTAGGATTTATCCGAGGTTGTTAAACCTTAACAAGCTAGTTAAGTTAGTTTGATTAAAGTATATCGATCCAACACTAACCATCTCTGACTAGCCTCCTCTTCTTGTTGCTTTCTTTTCTCTAAAGCTGTTTGTTCTTCAGCTAACATGTTCTTTGCATACTCTGCATCATAAGCTTCTTGTTCCGCTTAGATTTAAACTTCAACTGCATGCAACCTTTACCTTTTCCAATATCAGATGGAACCACTTTCTTCTTCAAAGGTTCACCAATAACTAAACTTTTTCCTTTGGATTTAGTTGCAGATGAATGTGATAAAAACAAAAGTGCAATGATGGATGCAGAAATAGATGAGGTTTTGCTTAGATTTATCAATGTACTTGCAGCTTCTTTCTCAACTTCTTTAGATTTAGGTGGTGATACAGAGAGAGTTGTGACAACAGTGGAAGTGGCTATGATAGCAAGCGGTATGATAGTAGGGTATAATTGCCATGTCTCGAAACCGCATCGTGGTTACAAGAGTACTAATCGTGGTTTCGCATATACCATCAAGTTTTGGTCCTCGTACTACATCTTTTCCTACAACATTCTTCACATTTTCAAGAACTGCCTCATTCCCATCTTTATCAAATACCAAAAATGCTTGATCTCCACTATCAACATCTTCTTCCATAGGTACATCAACAGCCCTCAATTCTTGCCTTCACTCCTCCCCCGTTTGGATACATTCTCCACATTCAGAGCTTGAGAGAGTCCACCTTTTTTCTTGCTTCTCATAGCTTTCAAAACAAGAACCCTGTGTCGTCTTACTTTTCCAAAACTAACACTCTGGCTTCAATCTCCTAATATCCTTACCTCGAAACACAGCCAACTCTTGTAGACCTGAAATTGTATCCTCCATTTTAGCACATTTTGTCATCAATTCATTAAAGCATTCAAGAATATCCTCCCCACTTCGACCCTTGTTAACTGGTCCGAGAGGTGGTTCATTGGAAAAATCATCAGGTACCATATTAGGATCCGCCATCAGGTTCATGTTCCAATCTATCCTCATCACTTCAGCCAACTCTCCGAGAGTGAATCCTTGATATAGTAAACATAGCATCGACCTAGCCTCTAACAACTATGCACCTGTATAGCCAATTGGGGATTCTCCACTGTTAAGTTCCAAGGAACTCTCCACATGAGGGGTTGCCAAAGGTTGGGTCTTATTGATGTTTCCACTATCCCGATCAGATCAAAGCATGAATCAAGAAGTGGAAGCCCTTCCAATCATGTCACCTCCACCACCTTGGATGCCTCATTAGCAACACCACTAGCACTAGCCTGAGGTAGCTTAGTCTCCTTCTATCTCCTAGTCCATACAATAGGTGTAACTGTGGTTTGGGTTTGACTAGAAGTAGGTTGAGTTGCACTATCGGGTTGCAAGTGTACTATCGTGGATTTGAGGTGCACTAGTAGTGGGTTCAGATGTACTAGAAGTGGGTTCTTGACTAAAGGTGGAGATTCAAGACCTTCATCAAACTCGAATCAAGCAAAGTAAGTAGCATATGAGGAAATAAAGGAACATCTTTAATTTGTACATTTTGTGGTCGATTCCTCATATGTGCAAAAACCTTAGGAAGCATATGATGTACTTCATACTCCTGAGTATGCTCAACAGTTCTCTATTTGATTTTCCACAATCGCTGAACAAACCTAGGATATAAATAGTATGTACCCTTCTTCCTAATGTTTTGTACTAGCCCCTTCATATATCATCCTAGACCAATTGAACTTTCTTCCATCAGACAAACAAATAATAGCAATAGCAATTTTGGAAGGAAAGTCATTAAACCCAGTGGTCTTATTACTCATACACATCAACAAGGTATGAATAAGAAACTTCCATTGTTTTGAAAACAAACTCTTAAAATATTGTACCTTATCACCTCTGTAGGTATAACCTAACCTTCCAACCAAAGAACAATCTCAATATCTCGAAAGATTAGTAATACCATCAGATCATCAAACTTTAAAACTCTCCTTATGATCTCCTCATTAACCGAATAGCATTCTCATCCACGTAGTGCTAAACACTGACTCCATCAACCTCTTCAAGCTTAGCATTCTCTCCGTAATCGACGATGTAGGCTTGTAAGAATGGTTGGTGTGACAGTAAGGCATAGTGAATAGGATGTGAAGTAGGAAATCAATCATTTGATGAAAACCCTCGTGATCGATCGCTTTTGGTGAGATTAGCAACAAGGTTATGTGTGTTGGAATACTTTTCAGCCATTGTGATTAATTATGGGTATGATGCGGTTTTGTGAATTATGCAAAGATAAGTGATTAGGTTTAATGTTGAGCGCCAATTGAAGTGATTTGAAGACCAAATAAATGATCCATCCGTGATTTGGGGAAATAATATACTTTTGCTAAAGTTACTAATCACCATGTAGCGCCCAACACTAATCATAAATGCTA